>VWZO01000314.1:85433-124854 GCA_013396975.1 Bucco capensis | reverse complement strand
GCTAAGCCCTGCCACAAGAACCCATGAATTACTTGATGTACTTCTTGTTGTTTAAACAGTTTTCATTCTCCAATGGATATTCCTTAATAATTTTCCCTACTCCATATGAAATTTCATACTTGTAAGAAGAGAAGGTTTCAAACTAGCAAAGCTCTGCTGAAGTTCTACCAAGAGATGAATTTTGATCCTTCTCTGATCACTGAGACTACTTCTCTATCACAAAACCATGAGAAACACACACAAAAAGGCAGAAGGATTGCAGCCATATGAATAACAAAAACAATGGTGAAATTAATTTGTTGAAGTTTTTCTCCCAATCATTGCAATATCTGACGTTTACAGAAAGCTGGCACACAAGAAATATATTTTTAAAGGCATGGGAAAAAAAAGAGTAAAATTGGTTAAAATGCAGCAGCAACCTTCAAGCTTGGAAGGAAACACAACTAGAAATGAATCTTGGAGAAACAGAGATGAGCCCATGGCAGGGAGGTTGGAACTAAATGATCTTTAAGGTCCCTTCCAGCCCTGACAATCCTAGGAATCTCCTAGGATTACACATTTCACATGGAATCATTGCCTTAAGCTCTCTGAAAATGTTGGCAAAGATGAACAAAACAAGGTGGCCATGGAAATACATTAGTGTTGTGTGAAAGATCCAGCTGTAAAAACACTAAGCTGTCAAGAGCAGTCTTAAAAATCTCAACTTGTGGACAATGTGTTACTTTCCCTTTGGTTGTGATGCAATGATGTTTTTCTGTGGAAGCAGGCTCTGCTTGTCAATAGACAAAGATCTTAGCCTAGCTACAGGCTAAAATATTGCTCCTTCAATCAAAATCAAATATCCTAGGTGAGAAACATCACCAGGACTCTCTACAGCTACCTGCAAGGAGGTTGGAGTGAGATGAGGGTAGGGCTCTTCTCCAGGGCTAACAGTGAGAGGATGAGAGGAAATAGCCTCAAGTTGCACCAGGAGAGCTTTACAGGAAGAATTTCTTCACTGAAAAGGTTGTTAAGTCTTGGCCCAGGCTGCCCAGGGAGGTGCTGGACTCACCATCTCTGTTAAGAAACATCTAGCTGCTCTCCTTAGGGCCATGGGTTAGTGGCATGGGAATGCTAGGGATGCTTGGACTTGATGAGCTTGGATGCCTCTTCCAACCTTCCTGATTCTGTGATTCTGTGTGTGTGTGACATAAGTCTGTGGGCAGAGAATGGAGATGCCAATTCTTCTCCTGCAAGAGGTGCCTGGGTATGCTGCTGCCTGGAGCCCATGTCCACCCTGGCAAACCTTCCCTCTGGAGTGAGCAGTCTCAGGGCTGAAGCTAGAGTCCCTTTGGATTTGCAGGCTGGCCCTGCACTGGAGAAGAAACTAATAACTCACTGCTGCCAAGCTAAGTGTGGCTGACTGTCTGTAGTGTTGGAAGATTTGCTCTTCTACTGGATTTATACTGCCAAGCCAGCTAATTAAGCAGCAATTCAGGAGGAATCCATCATTGTGACAGACTTGTTGATTAACCATCCCATAAGCAAAGTCAGAAAAAAAAAGATAAAACTGAGAAGAGGGAGCAAAACAATGCTTTGGCCACACGAGAGAAGTGCCTCTGAGTTCCAACAGCAACCAGAAGCTTCCTACCTCACTCAAACACATGGGCTCACATCAGTGGGGTTAGACAGAGATGGAAAATGCCTACATCTCATCTTTGGGTGATTAAGGTGTGCAGGTTCACTTTATGGGGCTGGTGCCCCTGTTAAATTCATCCATGCCCCTTCCTGTGTGTTTGGCAGCTCACAAGTGTTAGTGCAAACCCCATGAGCTTTCTGGCAGTTGGGGAAGCTCTGAGCTTCATGCAATTATAATAATATCATCTCTATTTTTTTGGATGAGGAACATTTTCTAGTCCTTAGAGACACAAGTTTGAAAAGCCCTAAGAGAATCTGCTAGGAGAAATTGAGGAGAAAGACCTCAAACACAAGCTTTCTTTTTAGATCTTCATGATGCTGCCCCATGGCACCGTGGCTCCCTTTGTGCTGCATGGCAGTGACATCTAGAGGTTCCTTAGCCTGAGCTCCCATCTCACACTGTTTGCATGCCCTTGGGAAGCAGAACCCCACTCCTCATGGAGCTCCAGGGTAGTCCATCCAAACCCTAAGGGTGAAGGAGTGCAAGGACTTGTACACAGAGAGGCAAAGGCAGCACTTTGTGCCAGCACCAGGGTTTGCCTGGTGCAGGTACTGACCCCTCCTGCACCAAAGGTGGGTGCAGAGATGCTCCAGGGAGCTTTCTGTGGCTTGCTGCCCTGAAACACAATCCTGAGGCCTTGGGAAGGTCTGTGTTGCACTTCACACCAGACAAGCAGGAGAGAGCTAAGAGATCTTGGAGTATTCCTGCAGGCTTACCTTGGCTCACCTTATCCATGGGGAAAAAGTGTTTCCTACAGGCTCTGACTGTGCATAGTTAGCCTTCTGGTGGGCTTAAACACTCTATCTCCCTCCAGGCATTAACAGACAACTTACCTGACAGCTTTATGCTAATAAATGCTGGGACACAGCATTTTTGGCTGAGCTCTCTAGGCAGGTGATGGATTCACTCATCCTATTTAATGTTCATTTAATATGAACAAGTCCTAGAAGAAGACAAGAAACCTGTGCTCCCTCATCTCTGCTGCTGAGCTGTGAAGGCATGGCATTGCAGGCACTTCTTCAGAGATGGCAGAGTGATTTTAAAGCCAAATTCAGAGTATGGGATAGAATAATCCTCTTTCCATTGAACCACAGCTGTAAAAATCCCTTCTGTGTTTTTTAACCTGGTGCCACTTTGCTTTGAGCTCTTATAACTCACCTGAGGATGGGAGAGGATTGTGGTGTTGGGAAGAGGCAACAGACTGAGCACAGGAGCTTTGTTTTAATGAGCTGGAAATGCCCAAGTGAGGAAGACAATGGCCACAAAGTGCTTGCAAAGCTGCTGAAAGGCTCAGGGAACTGTGTGGTGTCTATGCCCCAGCTCTTGTGCTTGTGCCCCTGGGATGTTCCCTCTGGGTTGGTGATGGGCCACATTGCCACTGAGCTGCATTAGAGGGGTTCACATTCAAGAAGAACTCATTTCTCTCATGAACAGACTGCTGGTGATTGAAGTGTGAGGAGCTAAGCAAAAGCCTTTGGCTATTTTGCTATAATAATGTCCCTCTAACACAGCACTGACACAACATGACTGGTGTTAGGCTCTGAGGCAACTCTGCAAGGCCTTCATGCATGATTTGGTTCTGGTGCTGAGGTGGGAAAAGAGAGGCTTAGAAGAGTTATTTCCTTCTCTAGTCGCACAAGAAATCAATAGCAAAGCAAGCTAGGTAAAAAAAAGGGGGGGCAGGATTGCCATCCTTCAGAAAAGCCTGAGGCTCAAGTGAAACTGGTGGCAGAAAGTCAGCGATTTTTAGGTCAGGAACAGATTGTTTCTCTTTTTTTGGACAAGGCCTGCTCTGATTAAATGAAGACTTCATTAAGCCAGGGATGTGCTGGGTCATGTATAATAGAGGAGTCCAGCTAGATGGAGCACGATGTTCTCCTCTGCTGTACAGATCTGCAGTGGTGAAGGTGAGGAGAGGCACCTAGAGCACAGTGAGATGGCTCAGGGTGACACTGATCTGACAGCATGTAGGCTGTCATCATGGTGTCCACTTCCCAAGCTGTTTGGTGGCAAGGTTACCTGCTCTAGCTTCTCCTGCTCTGGCAGGGAGGTTGGACTAGATGACCTCCAGAGGTCCCCTCCAACCCCTAAGAGTCTGTGATGCACACAAATGCAAACTAAAGTGTACCAGCTTTTTTTTGGTGATCTACCTGAACCCCTGCTTTGGAGAAACAGGTGAGCTCCAAACTGTCTTGCTGCAAAAACCATGAAGGCATCTGCAGGCCTTTGGCAAGTTGGAGCATCCTGGGCCAAAGTGTTTGAACAAAATGAGACATTCCCCTGAAGCTTATCTCCTCTTAGTTTGTGTGGTTTAACTACTTGATTATGAGGGGAAAGATGTTATCTCATTTGCAGTATGTTTCTTCCTCTTCAAGCCTTGTTTCCCCTGTTCTGGAAATGTTAAGCACAAAAGCTTGACCTGAGAGGATCCTTTAGGTAAGAGATTGTTAGCTCCTCTCTAGGTTGGACTTTGCAGTTTTGCACAGGGTCTGCAGATGGCAGAATTGAACTGCAGACTCAGCTCCAGACCAGCAAGCAAGAGCTCAAGGTACAGGCAGCATCCTGGAGGGAGAGCTGTGATGCCAAAGCAGCACACAGCTTGCTCTGGAAGTGTTCAACTCCTCCTGCAAAGAAGAGGTTCTTTCCCCCCACAACCTGTTAAAGTGGAAGTAACTACTGTTTGCTACTTCATAACTAGGGGAAAAATGATTGTATTGGTCAAGTTATGCTGGCAGATTAAGCTATTCCATACCTTTTCTAGCTCAATGAAGCAAAATCACCTGGTTTACTGAGCAGAAGGAAAGCAGAGCAGAGCTGATCCTCACTCTTGCCCTGCCTTGGCTTGCTGCTGTGGCAAGTGACAGAGAAGAAAGGACCCAGCTGAATGCTGGCCATGGCTTTCCACACTGGGAAACAGTCAGCCTGGCTTGGTATAGCATCTGTACAGGCCTGAAAGCTGGGATTTTTCCTTCAGTAGCATGTGCTGGCCTCTCTCCAGCTCCTTGGTAATCTTTGTGTGGAGTGCCTGATTCCCACTTACTCTAAACGTGCTTAGCTGCTGGGTATAATCCTTTGGTGAGGAGGAGGAGTGTCATTCTCTTTATTGAACTCCTTTTGCTATCATTGTGTTTGTCTGCAGCTAGCTCTCTCCTCTGCCCTTGCCCAAGTCTTTCAGAGGCATGCTGGACACTGAGGAGGCAGCCAGGGACATGTGTGCCTCTGGATGTGTGTGTGTGTGCCTGGAGAAGAGAAGGCTTCAAGGTGAGGCTTGCCAGGGCTCTGGGCAAGCTGATCTAGTTGGGGATGTCCCTGGCCACTGCAGGGGGGTTGGACTAGATGAGCTCCAGAGGTCCCTTCCAAGCCAAACCATTCTGTGATTCTATGATTCTATGAAAGCAGAGCACTCAGCATGGCTTCTCCTGTGCAGCAGCTGCCTCCCATCCCAAGCAATTCTTTGGAGCTGCTGTGTGCCAGCCTTGTCTGTTCTGCTCCCAAAGAGGCTGAGCACACAGCTTGCTNGGCCTCCCCAGGGCACAGGAGAGGGGAGAAGAACCTCTCTGGCTCTGCTGGCCACGCTCCTCTTCATGCATCCTAGGATGCCATTGGCCTCTTGGCCACAAGGGCACATTGCTGCCTCATGGGCATCCTCCTAGCCACCAGCACTCCCAGAGCTTTTTCCCCAGGGCTGAAACAGGGGAGAGGGAGAAGAGAATTGCTGGGGGAGCATCCAGAAGAAATTGGATGGAGATGTGAGATTCAGAGGTCCAAGAAGCCCAAAATATCATCAGTGAGAGAAATGCAGTGTGCCATTGCTTGGGAGAGGCAGAGCTATAAGTCTGCAGTGTGGAGAGCAAGAGAACAGAAAGGACTGCAGAGAACAGTGATTTTCTTAGAGGAAAAAGTGAGCAAGAATGACCTCAATGCAAAAACATTTGCTCTCTCTCTTTCTGTCTCATGGACAAATATAGCCCTGCATGTTATGCAAAGGCAGTGCTCAAGCATGCTTGGAATGAGCAACTTGGGAGGCAAATTGCTACTACTTGTCTTCCCTCTTGGTTTTGTTGTTTTTTTTTGCTTTTGGTTCATCTTTTTCCCCTTTTTTCTTCTCCTCTCCAGCAGGACCTGGAGACCCTGGCAGCTTACACCAAGCACCTGCGTCAAGAGGAGAGAAAGGTGCCCAGGGAGAGCATCACCTGAGAGGAGACAAAGAGTAGATCAGGCTTGTGCAGGTTAAAGAAGGAGGAAGAAATGTTTTGGGTTGAATATTAGCAAGGTCTTTCCAACAGTAAGGAAATGCTGGCCTAGGCTGCCTGGAGACATCTCTCTCAGGGTGTCTTTAGGAAGCAGGGCAGTAATATCAATCCAGAAGAGGTGTTCCAGTCCTCTGATTGTTTCTGTGGCCTTCCTCTGGACTCACTCCAACAAGGTTCATGTGCTTCTTGTGCTGAGGACTCCACACTTGGACACAGGACTTCAGTTGAGGTCTCACCAGAGCAGAGTGGAACAGCAGAACCACCTCCCTTGACCTGCTGGCCTTGCTGTCTTCCTCAGAGCCAAGCTGTGACATAGCTGGAAAGTGGCACTAATATCCTCATTAGCTCAGCCACCATGTAGAGGAGTCAGGGGACATCTGCAGTCCTGAGAGGCAAGTGGGAAGAGGCAGAGCCAAAGGAGCCAACCATCTACCCATCACTCCCATGCCACTAACCCATGGCCCTAAGGAGAGCATCTAAATGTTTCTTAGATACCTCTAGGGATGGTGACTCCAGCACCTCCCTGGGCAGCCTGGGCCAAGACTTAACAACTCTTTCAGCAAAGAAATTCCTCCTTATCTCCAACTTAAACTTCCCCTGGACACCTGCTCTGCACAAAAAACAGGCCAGCAGCTTTCCTCACAGCCCTGAGCTGTGATGCTGTGAATAAATTTCACCTGCTTACAGCTGCCCCATGGACAAAAATAAGGCATTTTGGCCAAGACTAAACCAAAACCCAAGAGGGCTAGCTGGAGACAACACTCACTCAAAGGCATCTTCTTGTCTCTTCAAGTCTACAGCACACGAAGCAGTTACAATAAAGAGAACACTAAGTGTTATCACAGCTCTAGGAATGAGCTATGCATATTAGAGCCCCTGAGCAAGCCAGCATCTGGGTTGAAAGCTCTCAGAGGAGATCATCTCTGCCTCTTTCCCCCTCCTGTGCACACACAAACCCACATCCTCATCACACTGATGTCATCGCACGCCTAGCAGATGACAGACTCCCAGCTAAACCAAGCCCAAACCTCACTGAGGACTCAACAGAGGGCAGCCAGCTTACCTCAGCCTGCCTCCAGTTGCTATGCAACCAGCAAATCCACACAGGTTGCCTTGGTGATGTCACTTCAGCATCATTCCATGCCCAGCTCCAAGCAGTTGTTGGTGCGCAGATGCCAGGAGAGACAAATGTGAGGTCAAGGAAGAGCATCAGGTCCCCGTGGAGAGGGAGGTGATGCTAGCAGAGCCTTGCACTGGGGCAAAGCCTGCACAGCTGCTGGGAGAGCTTGAAGCTTTCCCTCTGGACACTTTGTCNGCATGGGAGTGCTAGGGATGGTTGGACTTGATGAGCTTAGAGGTCTCTTCCAACCTTAATGATTCTGGGATTCTGTTCAGCATTGCCTCCTTGGTCTTTCTCAAATTACCTCACATCTGTCTTGACCAACAGGTCAAGCTCACCAGCAATCATGACAGAAGCTTTTGGGCCAAATCTGGATAACACCAGGCACATTTCCTCCTCTGAATGCTCAGTATCTGCTCCAGAGTTGGAAGAGGTGAAGCAGTGAGAGCTGAGCCAGTGCATGGGATAACCTGCTTCTTGCTGATTTATCCCTGAGCTAGGTTCCCTGGGGAGGAAAGACCCATTCTGGCTGTTACTCTGCTGGTCTGTGCTTTGCCTGTGTTCTCAGCAAAATGCTGGTTCTTTCCTACACCTTGCCTATTCTTTTTTTTTCCCCTTTAATTTAAGGTTGCACTGCCTGCCTGTGTGGTAAACACATCCCTAGGAACAACAGTAAGGAAATGGAAGAATTCAGCCCACTTGCCAGTCTGTTCATGCTCAGAGCAGCACCCAGGGCTTGGCTTTAAAAAGAACCTTTACATGTCATTGAACAACTGCTAGCAAAATCTTATCTGAATCCTAATGCCCTTTCTTTTCTTTCCCCCCTCCCCTTTCTTCCTGCTTTCCACAGCCAGCTAGGCTGAGGGAGGAATGACAAAATCTTTTCCCTCTGTGTCCTTCATGTCTCTGGAAGGCTCTCTGTCATTCAGCTGGCATGGAGAAAGCAAACCCTCACCCTGCACATTCATGCAGCTCCTTTCTCACCAAAAGGAAGCCAAATTGCCACCTCCACATCTCTCATGAGCTAAAGCACAGCATCACTGAGGTGATGAGCACCTGAGCATCACGAGCCCAGCCAGAGCTGGAAAGGCACATCGGGGCTCCCTGAGCAACTCAATGATGCTCTCCTGCAGCCAAGTTGTATTTTTAGGTCCTTCTCCCTGCTGATTCATTAGGGGAACTAATGCTCTCCAAGCCACTGAGCATCTTGGCCCTTGAGGTGCCTACTCCACACAGTCCTGATAAATATAGACCACTTCAATGACATAACCTGCCCCACAAGCACAAATTGTCCTCCTTGTAGGCACACAGGTGGACAGGAACCAAAACACCTTTGCCAAGGCTGTGAATGGATTCCTCACTATTGATTTTCTATCCACTGCCTTCTCTTTTTGCTGCCTTCCTGCTTGTATTGGCTTGATGAGTGACTCAGGGTGGCTCAATGGCCCTGCAAGTACTGCAGATGCAGGATGAACCACTGCTGGGGTACAGGGTGATGTTCTCCTTTCTGATCCTCCCCTCTGCTTGGGGAGACATAGCAGAGTGGGTTGGGACAGGAGGATTAGGATTTGGAGAGATCTAGTTAATAGCTGGGTTCAGAGCACTTGGGTAACCAAAGGACTTCATACCTAGGCATGCAATGAGCAGGAAAAGGCACCTGGTTTGGTTAGGAGAGCAACAGAAGCAGCTAACTGCATGCTGTGCCAAGACAGAAGGGTTGAAAAGGCCCATGTGCTTGGTAATAAAGATATCTTGGGATCAACCAGGAAGATATCAGTAGAGTCAGGCTATCTGATCACCTCAGGATCTTGATGGGGTTGCAAAGGCTGGGGGGGGGGGGCAAAAGGCAGAGTCCTCAGGAAACAGAGCATCCAAAGTCCAGCTTAAAGCACATACCTACTGGCCAAGGCATGCCTCAGAGAGAAGCAGTCACTTCCATCACACATACCCACCACTCACCAGCACTTTGGCATCCCTGAGCCAGGCTGGCTGCAAGCAGCATGATGAGGGTCCAGAGGGCTCTTGAGGTGGCTTGAGTGATATTTCTGACCAGGATTTGTTCTTCCTGCTGTGCAAGCATCCAGCATGACCTGGAATAACTTCAATAGCTTTTAGGCAACAGCTAGGAATGAAGCTAATTCAAGCCTGGTAGACTCTTTGCCCCCCTGGGGCTTCAGCAGCAGAGGACATTAAGACCCATTGCTCCTTATCTGCAGTGTCCTCCTCTACCTCCTGGCCTTAAGTGATGCAGAAATTCTGCTAAGGACTTTCCTGCTGGAAGGACTCAGCAGGAAGCAGCTAATGCTACCTCTCTGGCTCATCCATGGGACTCTTGTCCAACAGATCCTAAAACCACAGGCTCCTTTCTCATTAATGCCTAATTAGGCTCTCTCTCACTTACACAGCACTTTCTATCCTGAGTGCTGGAGAGCTGAGAGGCTGCCTTTAACCTTCCCATGATGTGAGGAGGCAAACCTGAACACCTTGCTGTCATCTTGCATCAAACATCTCCCTCTGCTCGCTCTCAGGTACCCAAACCTTTCTCCAGCAAAGGTAGAAGAGCCAAACCTTTAAATAAGCACAGAAGCTGCAGTAAGGAGGCTGGAGATGACCATCAACTATGTGAGCACAGAGTCAGGTTTGTCCTTGCAGAGCTGCAAGAGGCTGGAGCCAGCTCCCCTGCTCCCACCAGCTCATCCTCCTGTGGGACTACAGAAGGCACAGGCTGGACTCCTGCTCTTTATCAGTGCCTGGGAAGGAAAAGGAAGCTCCATCAGCCCTCCTGCTGCACAAGAAGCTTGCCAAGATCTGCCAGTGGGCTTTGAAGTTGCTGGGTGGGAGAGCAATGTGGTTGTGGCAGTGGAGGGGAGCGTGGAGGAGAGAGGTGGTTCCCTGCTGCCCACCACCACATCACACTCACACCAGCCCCTGCAGCCTTGCTTCTCTCATGGAGCACTAAGTATCTCAGAAGGAGCAAACACCCTTCCTTCCTTCCTTCCTCTCCTGAGAGCAGCAATGCCTGAGAAAACACAGGCAGAGCTTTGCTCCAGCTCCTCCTCTCAGTCTCCTCCATATCCCATCACCAAAGAAAACAGCCACTCCACATGAAGAACTCCAGAAAGAGGGATGACAAACCATAGAGAGGCCAAGCTAGACTAAAACAAAGACATCTTGCTCAAAAATTCAGGGCTTAGCTTGACTCCTGCTACAGATGCTGGGCCTCTGGAGAACCTGTCCAAATCCCCATGGAGAGAACAGCCCCAAAGCACAGGTCAAGCAGCCAAACAGACAGCAAGTCTGCCCAAGGTTTGTTCCTTGCATCCAAAGCATGTCACACAGTCAAAAGAGGGAAATGAAACACATGAAATGCTTCAGGTCTTTATTGTTGCTGTAGAGTAACTGGTACATGGCTAAAACATTCTAGTATCATCTGGGAAGCCTGAAAACTAAGGCTTGCTGCAGGTTTGTAGTATCCTGGTGTTTCCTTTCACACAGTGCCCAGAGAAAAAGCAAGTTATAAAAACACAGATCTTCTTTTGAAACAACAGGACCAAAATGAGGGACTTTACACTGTGGATGAGCAAGACAACACCTTGCAGAGCACTTCAGGCCAAGAGAGAGAGCAAGAAGTCTTGGTTTGAAGTCCTGCTACCCAGATGAGCTTGATGACAACCAGAGATGGGCAGGATTTCAACCAGAGAGAAACTCCTGGTGCTGATGAGGAGACATCTGATTGAGGAGAATCCTTAGAGTATGTCACTGATCATAAATCATCTAAGTAAAACCTAGCAAGACCTGTAGGTCCTAGAGACAATGCTGAGCCCATAACAAAAGATGAGCTGTAACCAACATGCTCATGAGTGAGATGAGTCTTGGTGCCACTGTGCATCCCATGAAAGAAGGAGGGGGCTGTGATTCCTGGAGTACTAGCACCTTTAAACAGCACTCAACAAACATTTAACTACCATTTCCTAGGGATTTATACCTGGCATAGAATTCTTTAGGTTGAAAAAAAGACCTTTAAGATCATCACTTGTGAACCTAACACTGCCAAGTCCATCACTAAACCTAAGTGCCAACTTGGAGTACTTCAAAGAGGGAAACAAAGAACAAAAGAGTCTCCAAAAAGTCCATATTATTTTGAGTAAAAAGCTGCATTTTGACCAACACTGACAGAAAGGTCTTCCCCCAGCTCCTTAACCACTTCTTCAACAAAGAAGCTTCTAGATGCAAGCTTTCTCTTTTTATCCATTCTTTTCCCCCCTTGCCTTGCATTTTTAATTGAGCTGCAAAATGCTGCAGCTAAGCTGAGGATTTCTGTCTGCCACAAAGGCCACAGCCTGCCCTGTGAGAGAGAGGAGGATTCTTCATCCCTCTCTCCCTCCCCATGTGCTGCCCCACATCATGGGCTCAGGCACTGCAGGCCTGACCCCAGCAGCTGACAAGAAGATTCCTCTCTCTCTTTGATCTGAATACCTGAGAGAGGAGAAGGAATGACAGAGTTGCAGGGTGCTTACCACATTCCATGAGGTTATGTGTTTGGCTCCAGCTGGGACAAAACCTCTTGTAAAGGTCAACAAGGGATTTCATTTGATTTCATTGCCAGAGCCCAACTTGAATCACACACAGACATCAATCTTTCACTGCTCCATCACCAAGACTCACACTGATGCTTCTGACACACTTGATGACAGCAGAAAGGTCTCTGAATGACTGAGAAAAGCATAGATAACAGATAACCTGTCCCCCCCAAATCAAAGAATCATTCAGGTTGGGAGAGACCTCTAAGCTCATCAAGTCCAACCATACCACTAACCCATGGCCCTAAGGAGAGCATCTCAATGTTTCTTAACCCCTGCAGGGATGGTGACTCCAGCACCTCCCTGGGCAGCCTGGGCCAAGACTTACAACCCTTTCAGTAAAGAAATTCCTCCTGATATCTAATCTAAGCCTCCTCTGGTGCAACCTGAGTCCATTTCCTCTTAAGGCTACTGGAGTACGTTGGCCATGGCTACTCCTGGTAGGAAAGCTTAGCCATGTCTCAGGACACACTTGATTTGAAGAAGCCTTTTAGGTCTCCTCTGTGTTGGTGACTCAAGCACCTCCCTGGGCAGCCTGTTCCAATGGCTCACAACCCNCTCCCTGCTCCTGCTGCCAACACTGTTCCTGCTCCAGGCCAGGAATAAATGAGGGGTTTAGGTTTGCCCTTGCAGCAAGTTACCTGGATGTACAGGGAACTGCACCAGAGGATTAGGTAAAGAAAAAAACCCCAGGCTATGGAGATTTAAGCTGCAAGCACAGCTTTGATAGCACAGGATTCCATTGCAAGAAGCCCTGCTAGTGCAGCAGGAACCTCCTCCCACCTGTGACAATGAAACACCAGTTGGTCTGTCATCAGCTACTCAAACATCCCTGTGGAAAAAAGAATTAAGAAACAGAACCCTAAATACAAACCCAGTTTATTTCTTCTTTAAGATTAAAAAACTCAGAGTAAAAGAGATGGCTTCAAGTTCTTTCAGCATAATAAACAATTATTCTATGTCTAGATTAAAAACTCCTTGTCACCTTGCAAGGGACAGTTGAAGAGAGGCTGGTGATTCATTCCTTTACTCTTAACCACATTAGACAACATGTTTAGTGCTGTAATTTAGACCAAAAAAACCCAGATGTGTCTACCATGCTGACCCACTACTTTGAGACATTCAGCACACTACAAGATACACTTGGCACTCTTCTACTTTCACAGTTGCTGGCAATGCCACTGAACACATGGAGCTAGGCCATCTCAGGTCAGCTCAAACAAGCTTTGCATGCAAGAAACAACAAATACAGAGCAAGTCAGGAAGGTTTTGCAGCAATTCAGTAGCTCATCAAGTGGGCTCCTCTTTTGGAGGGTGAAAAACATCTATCCTGAAGTGTCTTGAGTGCTGGCAATGCTTCTGTCTTTTAGCTTGTGAGCATGAACATTGCTTTTCTTATATATATATGAGACCAGGAATACACTTGAAAGTGAATTGTGTGAGGTTAAGCCTTCAGATTTTCTGAAGGTGATGAAATTACTACAGTGGGAGAGGTTGGAAAAACAAAGGTGGCATCAGGCAGTCCAAAGGAATCCTGCAGATGGAAGATGGAGCCAATTTCCCTGTGCTGTGATTAAGAAAGAAACCCAAGAGGAGATAACTATTGCATCAACTGCACAGCAACAGGTCTGGCTGGCAAGCATGGGACAAGCAGTCTTCCTCCTTATTTATCTGGACACTGGAAATGCCTAAGGAAGCAACATGAAAACCAAAAGAAATGCTAAAAAAAAAAAAGCTATCTTGCCTACAGTCAAAAAGAAGTAGTTTCCAATCACATAATGTCTACATGGAGAACATCTGCCAGCTACTCAGCTTATTTTTGACTCTGCAAGTTAAAAACCACTAACAAACCAACCAACAAGCAGCTCCTCTATCCTACAGCAGGAATGACTCTCCCACATTTAACAGGGAGAATAAAACAGTGAGAAATCAACACTTAAGTGCATAAGTCTATGAAATAATCAGTTAAAGGGAGGCAGAGCCAGCACTGGTTGTCTGTACTGCAACACAAGACTGCAAGGCTTAAAAAGCATTCTGGGTGCCCAAGCCAGAATGGTTGAATAGTGAAAGATCCAGTAGTGTTTGGAAAAGCTTCTGTGAAATTATTCTTAGACTGAAATAAGTCTGAATATTTCAAATAGAAACAAGAATCAGAACAAGTTCTCCACCAACTTCCACCTAGCAACAAAACAGCATTACACTTAGCTTTCCAAATCCTGAGCTTGCTTGACACCAATGTGATCATCCAGAAATCATACCTCTGTCTCTCTTAGCTGGACAGTTTGGGTTTCTACCTGAAAGTTGCACTTATCCATGTCCTTATGATTGTTCAATAATCCAGCACTTGGTTTCTTCATTCCAGCAGAATGCAGTTGCTAGCTGCTTGCAAGAGTAATGTTGGAATTACATTCAGAGATTAAACTACCAACAGTAGTAGCAAGAAGTAACATTTGTCTTTCTCTTCACAGAATCAAGGGCAAATATCTAACAGTGGTGACAGCAAAAAGACAATTCTCATGCACAAAAAAATCCTCCCCTGTGTGTAACGATTGGCAGGACACCTCACATCCATTCCTTTGGACCTCTTGGGCTAGCCCCAGAACTAGTTGGTTTTTATTTTCCTCTCATGCCACTTCTGTTGCTTCTTCAAATATTGATGACAGGCCAGTTCAATCAGTTCCAGCCCACCAAAAAGCTTTTGCTGCACAACAAAAAAGGTGATCATGGCTGCACAATACCATCGTGCCAAGCTGGAGAGGTACAGCAGTGCAAGCATAGCCAGGGGGAACAGTGTCCAGTAGAGGAGGGAGATGCACTTAACTGCAAGGACCCTGAGCTCAGATTTACATGGGGGGATAATGCTTTGCCCTGGTGCACTGAAGCATCTTCTGCCTTCATAGAAGTGTCTGAGTCTCTCCTCTTTCTCTTCCCAACGTTTCCGGCACCATAGCTGCAGCTCTTCCTTTGAAGTAGGCACTGTCTCTATGGGATATCTCTGGACATGGAAGTGTATCTCCTTTGGGAAGTTGCCATTCAGAAGGTGCTTCTCTGTCTGAGGAATGTTTTGAGGGTATGCCACAGTTATGTCATGGATAGCATCAAGATTGTCACCTGAAAAAGAGGGGTTTGGGGAAAAAAGATCAATACAGATAGTGCAATGGTCAGAACATTAACTTGCTTCAATGGGCAAGGGAAACCCAGCTAAAAACATTGCTTTAGTTGCCTAGTTTTTGCACTCAAAATCATTACAGTAATTGTTAAGCATTGGCCCAGGCTGCCCAGGGAGATGCTGGAGTCACCATCCCTGGAGGGGTTGAAGAAACATTGAGATGTGGTACTTAGGGCCATGGGGATGATAGGTAGCTGGTTGGAGCTGATGATCTTAGAGGTCTCTTCCAACCTTCATGATTCTGTACTCTCTAAAGGTGGAGAGGTCAAACTTGCCCCCAATCCTTATCTCTTTCTGAATCTGACCACAACCCAGAAGTATATACAATAAAAACTATTGTAGAATGACATCATTTGAAGGAGAGGAGATGCACACCTGGTCTGGGATAAAGGGCACAACATGGGAGAATCATCTTCAGTCCCTGGTGCTGCAAGCTGAAATTGCTTTTAGCTAATGAAATATAACTTTAGGGTATGTTCCTGTGACACTGAACAAGAAACAGATCTGGAGCAATCAGAAGACTAAGAAAACATATATGAAACATAGAGCAGGAGCTCATTAAATTTAGGATGAGGAGCAGCTCAGTCAGCTTTGCAGAGCCCTCCAGTTAACACAATGCCTTTAAGTCTGACCACCCAATACTGTAAAGGAGGTGAGTTGCTGCTGTTTACTACATTCCAGATCTAGTAAAGCATAAATGGTGAAGCCTAGCTTTAAGTAAACCACATATAGTCAGCTATTTGGGTAAAGTAAGTAGAGTTAAGCATTTAAAAAGCAAGTGCAGGGAATAATGATGATAAAATCCCTCTACTCTTCTTTCCCCTCCTACATCCTCTCCTTATCCCCCTGCCTCTGCCCAGACATTCTTTTTAGACGTCATAAAGTAAATTCTGCTAGTGAAAAACCAACCTAAAAATAGGTGGATGGTGCACTGGATGTTGCATAACTGTTAAGGTTCTGCCAGCAGTGATTTATCCTGCTGTTTTTATTTGCCTGGCTGGCTCAGGGCAAAATGGAATTGGAGCCTAAAAGCTGTTTCCCAGTTGCAGTGACTGAAGACTTTTGTTCTCATAGATGATGTCACTCCTTGCAAAGAAGATCAAAACCTACTCTTTAGCTCTGCTCCCCCTTCCAATTTCCTCCCCTTCCCCTGGCATTTTAGCTTTCCTTTCCAGCTCTAAAAATGACAAGGACAGAATAGAAAGTTACTTTAAAAGGCCATGTTCAAAATCATGTAGCTAAAGTTCAACTCCAAATATCACAAGAAGGGATGAAAAAAACAACCTTCTTCAGCCTTTCAGAGTGTAACTGTGATCTCTCTCAGCCAGTTTTGTGGCAGGTTACTTGGATTTTAGAAGAGCTTTATATGACTCCTAGAAGGTCTATCAAGAAAAAAACTCAATACATTTTCATTGTTGAGAACACCTCAAAATGTTGCCTCCCTCTACTCCAAATATCTCTGCCATCAGAAGGAATCACAGTCACTCTACAGGACAGACAGCCCCTAGTTCCTAGCTCTGCCACAAGAAGGACTGCTATATATGCTGGAGGGGGTTGAGAAACATCTAGATGCTCTCCTTAGGGCCATGGTTTAGTGATATGGGAGTGCTAGGGATGGGTGGACTTGATGAGCTTAAAGGTCTCTCCCAACCTTAATGATTCTAAGAGATCCTCATCTCTTCCAATCTGTCTTCCTCCTGATCCTCTGTAGCTCCCCAGGTCCTAGTGACACAGAAAACCTACACTTCCAAATTAATCACCCTGAACAAAGCTCAAATAGCTGCAGACAGGAGGGTGGACATTCCTCTCTGTGAACCCCAGCAGGCTGTGCTGCCATCCAATGTGACCTGGACAGGCTAGAGACATGGGCANCTGAGGAGGAACTTGTTTGCAGTTCAGGTGCCAGAGCACTGGCCCAGGCTGCCCAGGAGGCTGTGGAGTCTCCTTGTCTGGAGCCATTGCAGAGCTGCCTGGACACATTGCTGTGTGAGCTGGTCTAGCTGATCCTGCTCTGGCAGGGGGGTTGCACTAGATGAGCTTTCTAGGGCTCTTCCAACCCCTGACATTCTGTGAACTACAAATGGGGAAAGCAAGGCAAAGGATGATTCTGTGACCTGCTCAACATGACCAACTTGAACCAGGATCTCCTCATTCCCAGCTGCAAGCTTCATCTATTAAAGTATACATCCCACAAGCAGAAATGATACTTCCAAGGTAGATTTAGCCTATCTGAAAAGCACAGAAACATCAGCAAGAGAGAAGACTAGGTTTCATATGCAAGATGATTAGAGTGTTTCTCAACAGGTCCCTTGTTTAGGTCATCTATATTTAATAACTCCACACAAATAGTAGTCCAAAGCTTTCATTCCCTGGCAAGGCAAGCATGTGGGAAAGGAGCAGCTTCAACAGTTGTCTACAGCTGCTGAAAGAAGCATGCCCTGCTAGGGTTACATGCAGCAAAGCTCCAGGAGCACACAAAAAGCTTCTGCCTAGACCCTGCTGATATATCAAGGACATCTTTTCATATGGATGGGGCAACACATCTCTGCCAGCCATGCTCAGAAGAAGAAAAGTGACCCCATCCTACTTCTCTAGCAGGCCAAAAGTAAGCAAGCAAGAGTATTTGTTGCTAGGTCAGAGAAGCTGTTGGTGGATGAAGTGTTTTTGGAATGGTTTGAGTGACATCTGAGGGATCTTCTGCTTTCCTGCATGTATCCACCTGACATTGGGGAAGGAATGAAGGAGAGAGGAAATTAAATCATGTTCACAGCTTTGCATCAGAAATCTAATTAAGCTAAGAAACTGCCAGGCAGGTAGCCTAGTTCTTCAGGACAAAGAGACACCACTTTCAGTAGCTTTACAGTCTCAGGACTTTCTTGCCACAGGACTAAACCTATCTCTCTCTTTCATACCTATGAAACAGAACAAGATCTCTTCAAGCTAAACTGACCATCAGTGAACCAAAAAATGAAGAGGTGTCCCAGGCAAATCCATGCTCAGACTGCCAGCAGCTTGGAAGAAAACAGGCAGAGAAGTCTCCTTGGCATTAACAGTGATGGTTATTACCCATCTCCAGCCCTAACAAGGCCCTCAGCAGCAGTCATCTCTCCTACTGTAGCTAGCACTGACTTTAAGTCCTACAAGGCTTACAGAGTCTCTTCCCCTGCACTGAGCCAGCAGAGAGGATGCTATTCCTAACCACAGTACAACACGAGTTGTTGAGCCAGAACAGAGATGCTCTCACAACCAAATATTCATCATCACCTGAAAAGAAGCTGTTCTCTGCAAAGTGGGACCAGTATGTGAGGCCTTTCTCCATTCCACACCTCCCACCTCCTGCAAAATAGCACCCTTGTCCCTTTATCACACAGCTCCAGGCTTCCATAAAACACTGGCTGTAGCTCCCACCCCCTTCACATCTTGAACCTTGTATACATTTCCTTAGGAAACTCAACAGATGGAGGCTTGGTATTTCTGTAAACAAAGTGAGCAGCACCATAACCAAAGCAGAGAGGGAAAGAAGCACAACAAAACTAGTTATGTGGCACAACATCTGAGTGCTGTAGGCTTAGCTTTGAACCAAGGATACCTCTCTGGATATGAAACCAAAAGCCAGCTCAAACTGATTCCTGGGAATTAGTACTGTCTTGGCTTCTGAGACTTGAGTCATTTTTCTCTCTTTGAGAATGCAGTCTCAGGAGGGAGCAGCTTCCAGGATTTACAGCCCCTCCTGGGAAGGAATCATCCTTGCCAGGCTTCATCGAAATCACTTTGCACCTCAGGAGTCAAGAGGAAATCTTTTGGGGGTAAGGGCAGCAATCAAATATGCCAAGAACAAGGACAGAATGATCCTGCTGGCCTTGATGAACAAAGAAAGGTGATCCTGCCTAGCAATGTGGTATAAGGAGAGAGGAAAACCTTCCACCTGCTGACATGAAGGAGTTAAGGAAAGCTGAGGAAGACACAGCTCTGGCTGCTTTCTGCTCCCCAGCTGGAAGGAAATGTGCTCTGGATACTGCATCCAGGAGTAGAGGACTACTAGCATCCCCTAGGATGCCTTACTTAGACCCCCTAGGTATCCCTTGGTACCTCCAAGCTCAGCTAGCACAAAGATCAAGAGATAGAAGACCACAGCTATCAGCAATCATTCCATGTGCTTCATTCCTCTGTTGAACCACATCGTTTTGTGTAAAGCAATATTCCTAATTGAAGCTGGAGGGGGAAGGAAAATCTGCTTTCATTCTGAATTCTCTGTAAATACCTCATTTAATTATTTTAAGACCAGACAGGAATGTTATCATCATCCCATCTGAGCTCCTGAATAACAAAGGCCACAGGAGCTTATAAGACAGACATAAGCCTTGCCTTAAAGCTTTGTCCAGGAGATAGGCAATTCCACTAATTACACAGAGGGAGGCAAGGAGCATGTGTGTGTACATTATTCCTATACTTTTACTTCCTAACCATAGAACTCAGCTAAATGAAAGAGCTGATGGAGGTGCCAGCCTGATCTGCCAACCTCATACCTTGCTCCTGCACAAATTAAACTTACAGAACTTGGGAGATGTCAAGATGAAACATGCTTTCCAAAGCTCAAATTCCTCTTGTAGCTCTCTGAATCTCTTCTTATAGTTCAGCATCCTTTTCAAACTGTGGGGGCTGGAATTAGTTCTCCAAAAGGACCTCATTTAGGCCATACACAAACATTTAATACTAATATTCCTGCTTGGTTTTATACTTCCAAAGTCCTTTCTTGTAGCTCCAGCACTACTGGGAGAACTGATATTTAGCCCTGTTTCTTTGCCATATCACCAGGGGAGGTTTAGATGGGATGTAAGGAGGAATTCCTTCACTGAAAGGTTTATTAGGCATTGGCCCAGGCTGCTCAGGGAGGTGATGGAACATCTCTACACTGAGCTTGTATTGCCAATAAAATCCAGTTACCTTCTCTGCCTGACAGAGTGAGTGATTCTTTGCAGGACTCTAAACCAATGCTACTGTGACAGCAGGAGTAGACCTCTCCTCTTTTCTGTTTGAAGGTGAGAGATGCTCTTTTCCTTCAGCAGAAGCACCTGCCACCTTCCTTCTTCCTCTCCAAACCAAAGCAGAGCCCATAAGAGAAGAGAGACCCAATGTACTTCAGTTATGGTATGAGAAGTCAGTCATTTCATCTTCCAGACAGACCCTGACAGGCTGGGATGTGACTCTCCAGCTCCACTAAGCTCTGACGTGAATTTTGTGGTAAAGAGCCAACAGACTCAGACAAGAATCACAATTATGCTTGGAATGAAGATAATCTACTAGACTGCAGTGAAATCCTTTTACAAAGCATCAGGTACCCTCTACCTTACCAGGATAAGATGTCTTGCTAGACAGGCAAACATACATAAATTAGGGAATGGCTGATTTCTTTTTCAAGAGAAAGCTGAACTAGTCACCCAAGTATCTCTGAAAAGCTAAATACCATGACAGTTAACCAAAATAAGACATCCAATACCCCTGAAGTAAATCATACACACAGAGAGAGAGTTTATTCTTCTCTTTAATATAACACCCCATCCACCTCATTCCTCTGTTACTTGTTAGACATTTGGAATCCCTGGGAATCTGAGCAAGAACTAATCCACCTCTGTGTATTTCTTTGCTCTCTGCCTGGATGAACAAAGTCTCTTCAATGCAGATGGAATTAAACAGCACTCCTTAGAGCAGAAAACATCTCCCTAGTGGAGGTAAACCAGTTCTGCAGCAATTTCAGCTCTTGCATTTACAGTTCTCACTGTTGTTTACTGAGTTAACAGTAAAACAAACCACTCTGGACCAGTTTCCATCCACCACTGCCATACCAATGATGCTCAACATTGCAGGATGTTCCTGGCAGCTAAACAATGCTTCAAAGCTGGAATTTGGGGGGAAAGGCTACCTTTTTAAAGATGTAAGAAGTAGCACTATGGATTTAGCACAAAAGCCTTTGTTAGCTTTCAGAATCCCAATTAAAACACAAGCTTGAAAGGGATTCCCCTTCCCAATCTCCCTGTTCATTCGATTAGATGTTCTTTATCTCCCCCAATTCGTCTGCAAGCATTGCAATCCAAACCTCCCCTGGTGTGAGACACTGTGAGGAGCAGAGAGAACTAATCCACCACAGAGATTCAGAAGGAAGCAAGCTCTTACTTGGATCAAAGTGCATCCCATCTCCTCAGAAACAGCACGGACTTCTCATTTTCCATCAGCCTTTATTCCATGCCACTGGAAGGCGGATGCTATCAACAGCCTCACATCATCCAGCAACAGTAGCAATAAGTCAATAAATGATGATTACTAGAGGAAAGAGATGTTATTCTTGCCTTCTAGTGCACTAGAAAGCTCGCTTTGTTTTTTCTTCCTCCTTTTTGAATGGCTACAGCTAAGTAACCTGATGATAATGAAGTGCATTTTGCTCTCTGTTCTTACCACTACCCCAAGTCAACCACTAGAGAGAACTCTTTAGCTGCCTAGTGACCTGACACTGCCCCAGGCATCACTCATGCTTAGTGCAGCCTTCAGCAGCCCCAGCAAGAGCCATTTGGGATGAAGAGGCAACTTGGGTTCCTTGCAATGCACAAGATGGGCTAGATGATAGAGCTACTACCATTATATTTGGGATACATCAGAAACAACTGAAAACACAGTCAAACTTTTTGAGAGATTACAAGAGAGCTGGGGAAGGACTTGTTAGGATGTCAGGTAGTGCTAGGACTAAAGGGAATGGATCCAAACTTGCACAGCTGGCCTGAGCTGATCTCTTGTGTTTCATCCCTCCCTGATTTGTGCTATTGCCATTCTTGGTCATCGTGGTTTGTTTTCATTTCTGTGTAGAAAGCAAGAGGAATTCAGAGCAGCATGAGGAGCCCAACAAGACTTAGCCCTAATTCCAGCAACTCTAAGACTTAGAACTTCTCTCTGCTGATCTGTACTAAAGTCACATCATGCTTTTGTTCCACCTCAGCTTAAACCCAGGACAATGACTTTGCTCTGAAAACATTTCTTACTCTGCCATCAGAAGAATTTCTGTTTAATTATCTGAACTAAACAAAGTACATATTTATATAGGAACAAGCTCCTCTCTCCATCTCATTGCCTGAAATCAGTTTGGGGCAGAAAAAGCACTCAGGTTTCTATTAAGCAGCAAAGCCCTAGTTGGGAAATCATCAACAAAACAGAGCCTCTAATATACTTCAATCTCTTGTTCTTTACTCTAACCCTATAGTTGTAACTTAATCCTTTGATATTCAACTCTTAACATTATAAATTCAATTTCCATGGCTTTTTGTTTTGCTTTGCTGGCTGACCACACAAACCACAGAGCCCCTTTATACAAAAGCACTGTGCCAGGACTGCCTACACCAAGGTATAAACCTTATTGTTCCCAATCCCCCACCAGTGGTAAACCAGTTTCCACCAGACCATGATACACACAAGTGGACAAATCTTACTACATTTCATCAGCCCAGGACTTGGGGGAACCATCTTAATCAGAAAGGGATTTAATGAAAAGCTGCAACTCCAGTGAATGCTCTTTAATTACCACTGCCTAATATTTAACCACAAAGAGGAATTTGTTTTAGGATTAGTCTGAGACCTGGAAGAGGCCAAAGACATCAATTTAATAATGGAATGCCTAATTAAAGTCTAATGGAAGCCTAATTGTGATCTAGTGCTTTGTAGCCTGCGTGGTTTATTCAGAACAAATTGCTTTTCACTAGGCTCATTAGGGAAAGTTAAACAAAACACAATAGTAAAAACAAGAAGAGGGAAAAAAAAACCCAGACTCACTGGAAGTTCCAAGATGATTATAATCAGCTGATGAAAGACACTGACCTATTTGTAAGCTAAAGCAGTGCCATTCCTCCACAGGCTGTGCTTAACATCTCTGAAAAGGAAATGATTATCTAGTTCCTTCCTCCCTAACAGACCCAAACCCTACTGCAGCTACTTGGTAGAGCTCCTCTGGTGGAAAGGAGCCATAAAGTTGAGGAGTTGGATGGCCTTTGGATCCTCCTCATGTAGAAAGATGTCAGAATCCTCCCAGCTCAACCCCACTGCAGCTCTTGCCAGCTGCAGATGAGCCTGACTGCTCCTCAGCAGGATGTTCTTCTTGAAGAGGGTATCCCAGTATGTCAGGGGTTGGAAGGGCCCTAGAAAGATCATCTAGTGCAACCCCCCTGCCAGAGCNATCAGTTCCCAGTCTGGACTGATCCATGGGCTTGTTCTTTCCCAGGTGCAGTACTTTACACTTCCCCTTGTTAAACTGCATTAAGTTTCCCCCTGCCCATGTCTCTAGTATCCATTCCATCTATCTAGAGATGGCATAAGCATGCTAAAACTTAATTATGACTTTATATAGCACTTTGTAAAGAATTATCTACAGTAAAAGGGGACAAGACTAGATGAATAATGACCTCCTCTTGTTTTCCTGGACTGAAGGCACACTGCTTCTACCAATGGCTCAGTTCAATCTATGACACACAATTCCCAAGCATGCCATAAAGCCAGCAATGTCTCCCCTAAAGCAAGGTGAAGATGACTAAATGCTGAGGAAGTGCATGATGATCAAGGAAGGATTCTCAAATTGATGAAAAGCCCATCATTTTGTCCTGACAGCAGCAGGGGAGCAACTAAAACTGTTGATGCTAGAGTTGATCTTCTGATTTACTACCCAGGATGCTTTCCCTTTCCCAATCTGTCTGAAACATCAGGAACCAATACCTGTCACATTCTTGACTCCTGCCAAAGGGAACAGCAGAGGAAACTGTTGCCAAATGCATGATGTCCTGAATTCCTGATTCTGAAGTAGCCATTCTCCCCAGGGCTGCTGGAAGACAATATTTACTTTGGGGTTGTTATGGTGATCAGCTTTTCACAGCAGTTGGTAAAAATAGGAAAGGCTAAAAATAAAAAGCCAAAGGGACCTCAGGCACTAAAAAAGGAATATGTGGCATGCAGATTGCTCTGCTGCTGCATAAATCTGCATCTCCTGTCCTGCAGCAGCACGTTTGACAAAGGGAATTAAAGCCATGAAATTAACATTTTAATGAAGAAGAGAGCCCATTGACGTCAGGACTACTCACTGCTTGTTGCTTCCAGGTGGCTTAATGAGATGAAAATGAAGTTTATGTCTTCAGCTAGTCTAAGCCAGGCTTATTTGGTGACAGTGATTGAATTTCAATGAGATGATACTGCTGTGTGCAAACATGTCTAGGCTGGTAAGTAGCCTTATCAAATCCAGGCATGCTAAAGGCTTGATTTTCACTATTTTCTGTTCAGAAAAGGGCTTTCAGCCTTTCTTTTACCACTCAACATCAATGCAAAAGCCAAGTTTTATCATTAACTGGTTAGCATGCCACAGCTTTTGTGCACCAGGAACTGCCACATAACACATAACATTTGGGCTGTTTAGCCTGGAAAAGAGGAGATTGAGGGGAGACCTCCTGGCTCTCTCTCACTACCTGAAGGGAGGTTGTAGAGAGGCAGGGACTGCTCTGTTCTCCCTAGTGGAGAGTGACAGGACAAGGGGAAATGGATGGAAATTGCCCCAGGGGAGGTTCAGGTTAGACATTAAGAGGAATTTCTTTGCTGCAAGGGTTGTGAGCCATTGGAACAGGCTGCCCAGGGAGGTGCTTGAGTCCCCATCCCTGGAGGTGTTTAAGAGACAGGGAGATGTTGCATTGGGGAGCATCATTTAGCAGGTTGCTAGGGCTAGGACAAAGGCTGCACTCATGATCTTCAAGGTCTCTTCCAGCTGGAACTGTTCTAGGATTCTATATTTACTGCAAGATGTGCTTGTTTCTCTATCAAGAGACAGAAAACATTCTGCATTACAAAGGGGAAGAAGGAAACTGTAAATCCAATATGGATGATGTTTTGGCCCCAGAGGCATGGCAGGCATTAAGGTGCAGGGATGGAAAAGGGACACCACCACCTATTGTGAAACACTACACACAATAAACAAGGAACTGGAGTACATCCTAAGTTCCATGTTCCTAAATGCAACCTCTCTGGGCAACCTGGGCCAGAGTCTCACCACCCTCCTGGGGAACAACTTCTGCCCAACATCCAAACTAAATCTCCCCTCCTCAAGCTTGGATCCATTCCCCTAGTCCTAGCACTGCCTGACATCCTAACAAGTCCTTCCCCAGCCCTCTTGGAGCCCCTGCAGATACTAGAAGGCCCCAAGAAGGTTTCAATCCTCTGAATAAAGGTGAGTGCTGTTGCACATTCTTACCCTTATAACCCAGGCTCAGTTCATGACACTTCAATCTAATTCTCACTTCATTCCTGGGTTCACACCTCTGTGAAGTAGTCTCCAACAGTCCTAGTTTCTCACTTCCTAAGATGCCCTGACATGCAATCTGCTGCTGTGATAATCGATCAGCACTGGAGACTGCAACAGGCTTGGAGAAACACAGAAAACAAATTGCCTGACTCTCCAACTCAGCTCTTCTCCTGACTCTAGAATCTAAAGTTAAAGAAGAGCAACGAGGAGATTGCTTTTAGATATTCTCTATTTTGCCCATTATCACACACACAGATTGAGGTTAACAACATGAAAAGGGGTAGCCCAGCATCTGCTCTTTGCTCCCTTTCAAATCTGAAACCTGCAGAGGAAACCACTGCTCTGGAGAAGCCCTTGTTTCTCTGCAGGATGGGGCTACTGATGTTTACTACTTGGAGCAGACTGCTTGTAAGCCTTTTATAGACATCAGCTCTCCCAGGAAGATGCAGGGCTGGATACAATATCTATATTTGCATTCCTTTCTCTTTTGTTTTTTTCCTGCTCCCCTTGGAAAAAAGAGCTTTTGTACATGGACTGCATGTGAGAATTCAGTAACTAGGATTAGAGAATGTCTCCACCAAGAATGAAACAGCAATCTCATTCTTGAAGCTACTCTGAGCCCTCCACAGCATGGCAAGGAGGTTGGAGTGAGATGGGGGTAGGGCTCTTCTCCAGGGTTAAAAATGAGAGGATGAGAGGAAATGGCTTCAAGTTGCACCAGGGGAGGTTTAGATTGGATATCAGGAGGAATTTCTTCACTGAAAAGCTTGTTAAGTCTTGGCCCAGGCTGCCCAGGGAGGTGCTGGAGTCACCATCCCTGCAGGGGTTGAAGAGACATTTAGATGCTTTACCTAGGGCCATGGGAGTGCTAGGTATGGTTGGACTTGATGATCTTAAGAGATCTCTCCCAATCTTGATGATTCTGTGAGATATCCAGAAATCTCTATCTGTTTGAGATCTTTCTAGGTATGAGGCACAGAGGTTGCTTGGAAGGACTACATGAGACACTGCCATGGGAACTGAGACCCAGGGAGAGCAACTGCTCAAAGCAGGAGGAACAGCTGGAGATGCTCTTGTATCAGCAGCAGCACAACTCATGTTCTCATGGGCAAATGAACACATCTGAGCTCAGGAGTGCCCTCTCCCCTGGGACTACCTTGAATGTGGAGCCTTCTGATGCAGTGCTTGCACTGCTTTGTTGAGACAAATGTTCTGGACAGAGGGTTATAGGAATAGGACTGTTTGGTATGCTACCAAAACAGAGATGTAGCCTGCAAACATCCTTCTCTCCAAAAAGAGGGATTAAGACACTTGAATTCCTAGGATGGTGGTGATACAGCTAAATCAATCCACTAATAAACCACCTCCAAAAAGGAGTGATCTTGCTGTCTCTTTGCTCCCCCTGACCTTGCAACGAGCCCTTCCAGCCAGCAAAAGCCTAACCCTGCCAAAGAGCTGCTCTACTACTGGGATTGCTGGGGAATCTGAGCCCCTGCCTGCCTGCTGGAAGTGGGACACAGGTATTCCCACTGCTAGCTGGAGGCAGAAATGCTTATTAGGCTAGCCTGGATACAGTATGTTTTCTTCTGAGAAACTTCTTCCTTCATCCATTAAATAGTGTAAGGACTCTCCTTTTCCCCCACCCACCCAAGAGGTGGGTGCAGGGCTTGTCTTCTCATGGCAGGATACCTAACCTGCAGCTTACAGCTGCTGTGTTGGTAAGATGCAAAAGTAAGATTACACAGCACACATTGTCCTCCTGTAACTCATCTGAGTTCTGGGCCAAGGCTTGGAACAATTTTTCCCTCATTATTCTACTGTTGCCTAGAGTAGCATTTTCCTCTATTAGTTGCTATTGCCTGGAACAGCATCTGGATCAAGTTAGGGGAGGCAGAGGAGAGTAACAGGCAAGAGCTAGCTCAGTGTATTCCCAAGACCTGATTTTCAGAGACACAATACACCTGCAGCCTTCAGCAAATTCATGGCAGAGTTCAAGGAGCTCAAACCTATCCAGCCTAATTAAAACTATACCACTGCCTTCCCCACACCAGCCAAAGGCTCTGGAGGCTTCCAAACATTTGCTTGCAAGGATGGATTGCAGTCTAT
Source organism: Bucco capensis (assembly GCA_013396975.1). Classification (NCBI taxonomy): domain Eukaryota; kingdom Metazoa; phylum Chordata; class Aves; order Piciformes; family Bucconidae; genus Bucco; species Bucco capensis. The sequence continues at coordinate 97,636 of VWZO01000314.1, read as the reverse complement.
CAGCCTGGGAGGTGACAAAGACAGCTGAAGAACCTCAGCAAGATCCACATTTGAGAAGAATGTGCACAAATTCCTGGCTAGCAATAAGATGGAAAAAACCCCCAAAGGCATGGAAGCACAGCTGCTCCTTTTCTGAAAGGGTCAAAGGCCCAAGAGGAGCTCCAAGCTACAAATTCCAAGAGCAGCACACCCTCTCACCTCCTTCTGGAGGTATGGGCACTTACTCCTTTCCTGCAGACCCATCAGCTAGACAGGTAACTGCCATCCAGACCCAAATTTCTCACCTTGTATGCTATCACAAGCATCTCCAAGCTAGGGAAAGAAGAAAAAAGCAATGTTGCATGCAAGCTATGATAAAACTGTGGGGTTTAGCACTTTTTAATCCTTCCCCTAGCATCCTCATGCATTGATTTACCTAGAGCAGCAATAGCTTCATCAGATTCCTGAAGGTAGAAAGTAATGTCATATTAAATGTCACCCTCTGCCAGCAGCTCTGCCACCTTCACACACACAGAATGCTTCCTGTGCTCAACAGCAGACACTCAAGAAAGGCTGCAGAGCCTCAAGGGAAGAACAGCAAGCACAGTGCCTCCAGATGTGCAGAGCCCTAAATTCCTGGCTATTTCAAACAAACAAACAAACAAACAATAGTGCAATAGTTCCTTAGGTTCCTAGCAGAAACAAAGCCAGAACTGACATCAATTTATAATTTGAGGGTTTTGGGGCTGTTCTTTGTTTCTTTTTCCAAGCTGAGAGTCTGTGTTTCAGTACATTAATCTCCACAAGGTGTTTCCTTGCCTGCCATCAGCTCTTTCATGATGATTTTTAACTAGGGATTGAAATATGCATCTCCCTTATTATAGTGTAAGATGCTTGCAGCTATTTCCAGGACATCTGTCTTCAGCAAACAGCACATTTCAGGCTTTCAAGTGCTTTTTTTCTCCTCCCAATTTCAAACTCTGCATTTCTGCTGAATGCTTTGTAAGCTGACAGATCAAACAGTGCTCATGTTTGAGGCAACATCATTACCTGCTACCGAACACACTGCTGGGAAGAGTAAACACATTTTGGATAAAGAATGAAAAAGAAGCCATACCAGATCAAATATAACCACACTACATCCAATATTGCAGCTAAGACAAACCCCCTTGCTTTGCCTACTCCTTCAGCCTTGCTTCCCTGACTTTAGACTGCTTTACAAATGGCAAAGTGCTTGACCAAGTTGCCCCAGGGGAGGTTTAGATTAGATATAAGGAGGAATTCGTTAAGAAATGTTAAGTCTTGGGATAGCTGCCCAGGGAGGTGCTGGAGTCACCATGCCTGGAGGGGTTAAGAAACATTGAGATGCTCTCCTTAGGGCCATGGCTTAGTGGCATGGGAGGGATAGGGATGGTTGCACTTGATGAGCTTAGAGGTCTCTGCCAACATCAATGATACTTTGATATTCACAATCAAAGGGGCATGAAAAATGACAACCCTGAACTAGACACCAGCACTCCCTTCCATGACTTTTGTTTACAGCTCCAAAGAAGTATTTCTAAAGGATGGCTAACAAGATTGTAGTTTGTCTGCTTCAAATCTGGTACTTAACATATCTTCTGGAGACAGGAGGACCATTTTCTCTGTGCACAATGTGCCCCAAACCCCATGCATGCTTAAGCCTGTCTAATTATGTCTCCTGCCTCTATGAAGCACATCTAGAATTTCCATCCTCAATGACACATAGGAGCCTTTATTACAAATGTTGTGACTCAGCCAGGCAAATGCAATCTGCCAAGAAGTGCTTCCTGCAGTCAACTGCATGGCAGGCACATTACTGGCAACACTGCACACCAATTACCTCAACCTCTCCTCTCCCACCCACCCAAGTGCTCAAGCTCAAAAGATGTTTCATGCTGCACTTTGGGGAATACTCCCACTATATGCAAAGGAAAATTCTGTATGGAAAGCTTGCTCCTCCTGCTCACACTATTTCTAATCCAGACCAGGATGCTGTTAGCTTTCACAGAATCATCACCAAGGCTGGAAAAGACCCCCAGGATCATCAAGTTCCTTTTAGTTCTCCTTACTTCCTGCAATCCATAAACCATGTTCTGTGCAGAAGCAGCCATGAAGCTACCAAATAGGATTGCTGAGACAGTAAGTGAAGGAGAGAAGCAGCACATTAGAGAGCAGAGCATGATAGAAAATATTAGGCTCTCCTCAGAGATGGCATTGGATCTCCTCAGCCACACAATTAGTGAATTAGGCTACATACAAAGCTATTCTGGAAACCCCACTTGTGTACACTGCATTTGCTGTAACCTCACCTATTTGTAGTGCTATTCTGGTTAAAACCAACACTAAATGTTCTTTTGGTTGATTTGGCTTAGCTCATGATGAAAAATTACCTCTAACATTTATTTATCCAAAAAGACTCCTGAAGCTTTATTTTTAAAGATCTGCTGGGAAATGTTTAGCTTTTATACTAAATGAGTATTAAATGATATATTATGTAATATATATTTCTGAAATTTTGTATATATTATGTAATATATATTTCTGAAATTTTGTATATATTATGTAATATATATTTCTGAAATTTTGTATATATTATGTAATATATATTTCTGNTATTTCTGAATTTATATATATAAAAAATAGATCTATTTCTGAATTTATATATATAAAAAATAGATCTATTTCTGAAATTATATATATATATATATGTATAATAAATTCTTTGGTATATTAAACATATATATATTTGTTTTAAGCTGCACCACAGAGACCCTCAGAGCTCACTACAAAGTGTTTAGATAATGTTTTCCAAGCTATTCTCTGTTGATATACAGACCCTGAGTTTTAACAAGAGAATTTCGGGTGATCCAAACCTCACTAGAATATACTGACATTGCATCTGAAATGTTTTCCATTCCATCAACAGGAAAAAAACCCACTCCAAAGCCACCAGCATCTTATGCTACAGACATGCATCCCTGTGAACGTGCAGCTTAGGAGAGCAACAGCTGGATGGGGAGAAAAACAACCCTAAACAAACCCAAAATGGAACATTTCATAAGATTAAAAAAAAGAAAAACCCTTAATAATGAAACAGTTTTTGGTTGAGGAGCTGAAGCTTGTTTACATATATATATATATATATCTAAAAGTGTTGGATTATCCAGATGTAGCAAGGAAAATACTACAGAAACACAGCTGTCACTCAGCACACAAAAATGTCCATTTTTACATCTCCTAAAACACAGCAGAGGGTGTGCAGGAGGTGGAATTCTTCTGCCAAATGGACAGAGGAGAACAAAGAATTTCAATATGGGATGTGTCCAGAGAGAGAGAGAGAGGTCAGAGAGAAGAGAAAGGAGAAAAGGTCATATGCAAGCTTTTAATAGGCAATAACATTTTTCTGCAGGATATAATTCCCAAACTATTTGGCAAAACTTCAGGCCATCCATCAGCAGAAACAGAATGAGGGTCAGTTGGCTATTCTGTGAAATATTGACTCATAAATGCACGAAAATGTGGATGTGCTAAATTTACTCCACTTCCCCAGGCACACCCTTTTTTGGTAACCTCTGTCCATGATATTCCTCAAGGCATCAATAATGGGAACCCTCCAAAAAAACCTAAACTCAAAGGAATTAAGCCTGAATAAAAACAGACAATACATGAATACTCAAGTCCCATTTAAGGTAACGAAAGAATAGGGTAAAAACTCCAGGCACACACACACAAAAAGCAGATTATGTTGGTTTTGCTAAAGGGTAATTAAGTGAGGGGAGAAGCAACAGTTCACAAGGCTCAGGATCTCACCAATAGTTTTGCTAGCCTCTCACTGACATTTCAGAGCGATTTTAATGAACATCTCCATGGTTAAGCTGAGCTATTTCCCCACACACTCAGGGCTGCAGAATGTATTTTAGATATAAGGAGGAATTTCTTTATTGAAAGGGTTGTTAAGTCTTGGAATAGCTGCCCAGGGAGGTGCTGGAGTCACCATCCCTGCAGGGGTTGAAGAAACATTGAGCTGCTCTCCTTAGGGCCATGGCTTAGTGGCATGGCAGTGCTAGGGATGCTTGGACTTGCTGAGCTTAGAGGTCTCTTCCAGCCTTAATGCTTCTTAATAGCCCATCCCTTCAGAGTATTCTGCCTGATGCCCACTGGCATCTTCTCTTGCCTGGAAACTCTTTGGTTCAGCATTTAAAATGACACTGGAATGGAGGAAGAACTTGTGCCATATAAAAAAAACCCAACCCAGAACAATCCCCTGAAAAGGAGGGATGAGTTACTAAGAGGTGGAGACTCAGCCACAACTTGTAGTAAACCTGACAGATCTGCTTCATTCCAGTTTTAAATCATTCCTAAAAGAAAGTGGCAAAGGGAGAATCTGTAGATCCCAATCCTTTTACTGCCTACAAATTCGCATGAGTCATGAAGGAAAAGCTGGGAGGATGAAAACCTAATTCCAGAAACCACCTAACAGAAGCTTTTAACTCAAGCAAGCTTTCAGGAAAACAAGAGAGAGAAAAGAGGATGAGAGGATACACAGAATTGAAACTGGCAGAGTCTGGTTCCCAAACAAACTGTCATGTAATAAACTACCAAAACATCTCAAGGGTTAAAGACATTGCTTTAAGGACTCTGAATTTCAAGCTCTAGTCTAGAAATGAAAGCAAAGTAGTGGCTCCTTTTTGGGGGGAATTGTGAGGAGAAGAAAGGTTATCACTGTTTTACAAGGAGGAGCTAGCTTATTTTTTGTTGCCTTTCCAAACCACCACCTTTGTTTTTATATTCCCTTATTACCCCTGACTGGCTATCTCCTGAGGAGTTTCCAATCATCACATGTTCTCAGAGAAGTACAAAAGGAACTCATTTCCACAACAAGACTCACCACAGGTGAAAAGCCTTGGTACTACAGGGACAAATAATCACTTTTCAAATCTTAAAAATCAATCTTCTGAAAACATTTCTGCTTAGTTAAAACTCTTGGGATGGTCAAGAAGAGAAGCACACTTGCTCCTAAACCCTGAGAGGTTGCTCTGAAGTTGGTTGCACCCAGTGGGTCAGCATCCCTACCATCTGAACACTTCCAAAGGAACCAAATTCCCATTCTGCAATCTTTTACATAAACATCACCACAACTGCAACTGCTGGAAAGGTTACCAACCAACCTTCTTCAAGTTATTTTGCTTCTGTCTAAAGGTTTCTGTTGGTTTGTCTGGCTTGAGGAGGTTATTGGATCATTTTAGAGTGATGCTGTCTTGCCAGAAGGAGAGCAAGGCCATAAAGCATCTCATGATTTTATCAACACCATTTCTTTATGGCTGTGATTACAACAGACAAGCCCCTGCTGGCTTATTAATTGCCAAGTGAAGTAGTTGGAAATACAGGCTACCAGCCCCAGTTAGGGGAACATTCAGTCCTGACTCCTGGTGCTTCAAAAGCAAAGCAGAAATTAAATCAGATAATATCTAATATTTGTATAGGAAAGAGCAGACATAAAACAAACAAGTGACAAGTGATGAAGCTCTCTAAATGCTGGTACATAGCTCTTCTCTTTTTAGGATATGTACTAATAGATCCATTTTCCAAAGAGAGATAAATCTGGAAATGGAGATTAGCAGGATTTTACTGCATTTATTTTATACTAAGCATACTGCTTTTGTTAAGCTTTCAAACAACAAAAACAAAACAGCAAAATATCCCCCAAACTTAAAAGCTATTTTATAAAAGAAAACTGTTTAACTATTCCCTGTTAAATATTTATAATGAATTGTAGCAACAAAAATCAAGTAAATTAAACCCAGCAATATCTGACACTGAATATTCAAGCTGACTTCTAACCAATTCACTTTCTTTCCTCAGTTGATATAAACAAATTCTCAGCTACCTCTGCTTATATACAGGAGACAGCAAACACCAAATTTCAGGAGATGTTGGTCAACTGGAGTAAAAAAGAACAGTATCCCAGAAGTAGCCCAATTAATACTTAGAGGTTTTGCAAAGACCTGGACTCATCAGGTGCCAACCATCCCTAGCACTTCCATCCCACTAACCCATGGCCCTATGGAGAGCATCTAGATGTTTCTTCAACCTCTCCAGGGATGGTGACTCCAGCACATCCCTGGGCAGCCTATTCCAAGACTTCATAACCCTTTCAGTAAAGAAATTCCTCCTGACATCCAATCTAAACCTCCCCTGCTGCAACTTGAGGCCATTTCCTCTTGTCCTCTCACTATTAATCCTCAAGAGCCCTACCCCCCTCTCACTCCAACCTCCTTGCAGGGAGTTGTAGAGCCTCCACGGTTTTCTCAGTTGGATCAAACTGATTTAAGTGCCTACTTGTATTCTTTTCTTTTGCCAACTGTTTTAGGTTAAACTGCACCATTTGAGCTGGCAATTTCCATCACCATCAAAACCAAACCAGCTTCATCCACCTCTCACTCTCTGGCTTTAGCAGTGCAGGCTTCCTCTTTCCCCCAGTGACCACTACTATGACACAAGGATTTGCAGGCCAGAGAGTGAATCATAGAACAAAAACTCTCCCATTGAAAAAAAACCTCTTTCCTCTCTTTTCCCCAGGTGTCAGCTACTGGTTTATTATGCACATAAAACTATGTGGTTGGTTACAAAGCTGTTGGGTGAACTAATCATCATCCCCCCCCCCCCCCCCCCCCACCCCCCCNCCCCCCCCCCCCCCCATCCCCATCCCCTCCACTCGAGTTGTGCAACTGCTTGAGAGGCAAAGCAACTTCAGAAGCTCTTCCCTGGTTTATTTTTACTAAAAGTTCAGCCAGGAAAGAAAAACCTGAACTTCCAAGTGCAAACCCAAACATTCTAGTTCAGTGCAAACACTCAGCTGGATGGGGAGCAGCAAAGTTGTGCAGATTTCAACAGAGCTAAACTCACTCAGCCCAGCTAAGTTGGGAGAACAAGGCAGGCAGAAAAGCAGCAGAACCTCCCTGAAGGCAGTGAAAGCTTGGAAGGGAGTAAAGTAACTTTATCCATAAAGGGGAAGACATTATTAGCAAAGAAAATGCTTTGCATTCTTTTCACAACAAGATGTTTTAAGTGACAGGATGAGATCTTAAAGGAGCCTTAGATGGTTGGAGTGACTCTGCACAGCCCAATGCCAACACAACACATGTTCTCCTGATCAAAGTAGGATGATTTGTTCAGATTGGGGTTTTGAGCCTAAAAATAAAGGTCCTGAACATCAATTTTATGCTAGTAGGAACCAACTCAGAATGACAACAGTCAATTTCTTTTACTACAAAGCAGGCTGAGTACCTCCACACTACAATTTCCCAGCTCTTTCATTACCAGAGCCTACTGTAATTGCTATGTACAAGATCAAGTTTAAACCACTTGGACTGGTTTACATTTTCAGGCTCCTTCAGCCTCACATTCCTTTTTTTTCTGAAGGGAAGAACAGGGCATCACAATCTCAGCTACAGAAATTCAGCTCTACCAAAAACTGAGGCTACAGAAAACAAATGTTTTTGTTACTTAAAAAGTCACAAAAAGAATTTCAGCTGGTCTCTTCTTTGGAAAGGACTAACATCTCCAAGCCTTGGAGCTGGAAGTTTGGCAGGAGCTGGTATTTGTGTCAGTAGCATGTCTTCTGCCAACTTCCAAGAAAACATCCCAAATTTGGCCAACAGCTATGAGCCCTTGAAGAATCTGAATTTTGCACACACTCAGCAAACATTTCATAGAGTTTACAGCTGAAATTTAAGAAGAATTTGTCCTTATTGAGTAGTCTCAATTTCTAGCCTTCAGTTTCTGCACCATACCCTGTGGGTGAAAGACTCATCACTGCTCCTGCCTGTGACCACCCATGCAGCATGGGGAAGGAAGCAGTCTTCACCAGGGGAGGTTTAGATTGGATGTCAAGAGGAATTTCTTCACTGAAAGGGTTGTTAATTCTTGGCCCAGGCTGCTCAGGGAGGTGGTGAAGTCACCATCCCTGCAGGGGTTGAAGAAACATCTAGATATGGTACTTAGGGCCATGGGTTAGTGGTATGGAAGTGCTAGGGATGGTTGGACTTGCTGAGCTTAGAGGTCTCTGCCAACCTCCATGATTCTGTGATTCAAATGCAAAGGGTACAACTATTTCACAGTTCTGGAAGGGAACTTGGCCACCAAAGCAGAAAGTCAGCCTGGGGAAGGATGGTGACAGTATCTGTTGTGTGATCAGCTGCTGACTTAGTGTTGAAAAACAATACAAAACACATTGGTAGTAAAGAACATTTGGTTGGAAAGTTCAGTACTCAGCTGGAGTAAAATGTCAGCTCTAAGGTGGCCTCTGCTTATATCATGGAGATTATCTTTAGTTCCATGATGATGATGATCTACTGCTTTGCTCCCAGGAGCTGAACTTGCAGTGAATCAGAGTTGTGTTACAACAGAGTGCAGGAGAGCTTTGCTTCACCTGCTGCAGGATCAGAAAGGTCTGCAACAAAATAGAGCGAGGGGGGAGGAAATGGGACAACACCAACTTGAAGCAGTTGAGGCTCAAACCAGTCATGCCAAATAAAATCCAAGAGAATGGTATTGCCTAGTTCATAAAGAGATCTTGAATTTCTCATCCTCTGGTTAATCTGACAGGCAGTTTTCAGCTGGGGATGCTCAGCACCACTGTAAAGCTGCATGGGAAATGCTATCACTCAAAAAGCAGCCCAGAGGTGTCTAAAACCAAGCAGCAGAGCTGACCTTAGTCTTGCTGTGCTTCAGTTTCCCACACACATGACATAAATACAGACAGAGTGAAAATAAATCCCTTCAAGCTCAGGAAAGCACTGTAGTACTAGAGAAGCAAGCAGCACAGATGCTTATATGGAAATTCTGGTTTCAGAGAAAAGCTTGACTAGTGCAGCACACAAACCCTGGGGCCACACAGCAAAAACATGACCCAAAAGACTTCCACGTTGCTCCTTCAGTGAGTGAGCAGTGAGGCAGAGAACATCTGTGTGGGGAGAATGGCATGCAAGCATGGAACTACAGAGCAGATCAGCTCAGAGATACATGTAAGAAAGCCAAATGAAGATTCCACAAACAGCTTTGGGTAAGGTTTGCTGAGAGTCACATTTTCCAAGCACTGATTTTTTTTTCTCTCTCTCTCTCTTCCCTCTTGTTGTTAGTTTTGCCCCAAATAAAATCACCAGCCCTCCAACAGATGGAATAAAAGAGTGGTTTTAAGATTTAATGATGCTGGCTGCTGAAAGGTGATCCAGAAATCTGGCCTCCCCCTTCAAGAATACATTAGGCTTTCAAAGAGTCACTTTTGCACCAGCTTTTAAATGCCAAGCCCAAATCTGATCTGGGAAGGAAAGCTCCAATTTGGTGATCTCAGTGGCCAAGTCTTGGAGCTTTCCATCTATAAAACCACTGCTCATTAGCAACTTTCAAGCTAATTCACTAGGATGTTTCTGATTCTGTTTCTCAGCCATTTGTAAATACTATTATTCATTCCTTTGAGACTTGAACTCCATGTCAAAGTTGTAGATTTGGAAACAAGCTAAGGAAAAAAAAACAACCAAAGCCCAAAGCACCAGGATTTGTTCATTTTGACTTGCTGTGAAAGCTTCATCTACAAACTTTGCCCATGTAAACTGTTTGCAAGAAGAGAATATTTGGGGAACTATAAAATGAACTCAGTTGATGCTTCACATTTTAAATTATCCCTAAAAAAACCCACTTGTCCTGAGCCTTTCCAAATACACAGCACTGGATAACATGGAGGTAAAGGGTTGTGCCCTGCACACCTCCAGGGGTACATCTACTGGAGATTAAGGATTTCTGTCTTACAGGACACTGAGTAATCCAATTCAACAGGGGATGAGGAAGAAGGACTAGGACTGAATTTGCAATTCCAGGCTGCCAAACTGTCTGACAAGCACTGATCTAAATGCTTTGGGATTTGTATTTCAGACTTGAATAGCCATCTGCTTCCCCCTGAAAGATGCCAAAGGCACCTGGTTCTATTAACAGCTTTGGAAGTTTGCTTACCAGTGCATATTTATTAATTGCTTTAATAGCCTCCTCCCTCCCCCTCAAAGACTAACAGCTCCAAGGGAGTTTTAAAAGCTCTGTACATAACCTAGGCCTAAATTTCTTCTATAGCCATGCACAATTCTGAAATGAAGTAGTAAGAGGAGCATAAATAAAGCATGCATAAAGAGTCAGGATAAGCATTGCCATCAGCAGCAGAAGGCTAAAGAGAATCATAGAATCATTCAGGTTGGAAAAGACCCTTGGGATCATCCAGTCCAACTCTACAAAGTTCACCCCTAAAGCATATCCCCCAACACCACATCTAAATGACCCTTAAACCCCTCCAGGGATGCTGACTCAACCATCTCCCTGGGCAGCCTAGTCCAGTGAAATGCACCTTCTGTTTCAACTTGTTCCTTCTCCTCAGTTTTTCTTCTCCACAAGTGAATTTCCCATCTTCCAGACACCAGGCTGCCTCTCAGTTGAATTCAGGCTGGAGCTGAGGAAGCTAAGCCATCACTTGGAGCATCCTCACCTCTGCCAGTTGAGTCAACACTCATCATTCTTTACTTGCCTGGGAGGGAGCATCCCTTCTCATTACATCCATGAAGTTTGGGATATAAACTAGTCCTTACATAATCTTGGCATCAACTCTGCCTGCTTATCCCCCTGATTCAACTCTAGTCCCTTTAATCATTACAAGCAATAACAGAGACTTGACACTTACCAAAGACTGAAATTAGCTCTCAAAAGGCTAACTTGCCTCATTGTTTCTAGACAAGATGCTACCTATGAGGATCACCCTTTGTACTGTGAGTGAAGCAGACAGGAAAAGATCTACCCAGGAAAAGACAACTGAAGAAGAAAGGCTCCATTTCAAGTGTGAATTTGCTGCTTTGTTCTATTCAGATGCAAAGCAGTGTTGTTGCTTATTATCCCTGCCACTTCAATGTTGCTTGATTTACATCAAAATTAACTAGGCTTTTCTCTTGCATGCATCAAGTATTCACCAGGAGCTATGTATGTATATTTAATCTATTTCCAAGCCATCATGCACTGCTAGGTAATTAGCTCCTGGAACTCTTACTGTGTTTCAAATAGTGAAACACAAGAAGCTCTTATTTAACATTAAGTTTCCATTCAAGAGATGAGGAGCAATTTCCTCCTCATCTTCACCTCTTCTGTGGTTTGATACTTTTTGGGATGTTTTACATTTCAAGAGGATGCATATTTCAGTTACTGAAGACAGAGCTTGTAGGCAGCTAGTCTAAGCAAGTTAAATGAGTGTTCAAACACAGCCAGCTCAAAGCTGACTTCCTCTCACCTTCCTTTTTATTCCCTTTTCTCAAAGTCCTGTCACCTATCCCAGCACACTGACATACAAGACAGTTACACAGAGGAAGCCTCCCTGAGATGAAGGATAAACACACAACTATCTAGTTGAAACACTAATTTTAAACATCCTTGTACAGAAACATGACATGACTTTTTATCTCATGCACAACACTTCCCAGTACAGTCAGGACGAAATCTTCTACCAACTTCAACAAGTGAGACATGCTGCTAGAGATCTGAAAGCCAAAGTAGACACTTAGAGTTATCTAAACCTAACCTTGCACTAAAGGCCACTGAAATATCTGCAAAAGGAGCTTGTACCTTGTGATGAAGTGAGAGAACTGTTATAGTATCAAAAGACCCTCTAAGATGTTTTTATATGAAACCAGGCTGCATTCTTGCACCAACTCTATTCACACTCTTGTTCAGCATGATGCTCCAAAGGGCCAGGGCAGGATCTGATGGCCAGGATGGGATCTCCATTAGATATCATACTGATGGAAGCCTATTTAACCTAAGGGGTTTGAAGGCCCATACTAAGAGCATAAAGCATCTTGTCCAGGAGCTGCTTTATGCTGCTGACACTGCCCTGGTTGCCCAGACAGAAGTAGCTCTGCAGTGTTTAACGTGTTGCTTTGCAGCCACTGCTGAGCTGCTTGGGCTGGAAGTTAGCTTAAAGAAAACAGAAGTTTTATATCAACCTGCACCTCAGGAAGTTTCTCATCATCCTCATATCATCATTGGTAATTCAGAACTTAAATCAGTCCAACAGTTTAACTACCTAGGCAGCCTCATCTCCTCGGATGGTAAGATTGACAGAGAGATAGACAATAGGCTAGCAAAGGCATAGAGTGCTTTGGGAAAACTCTATCCAA
>VWZO01000314.1:37515-85247 GCA_013396975.1 Bucco capensis | reverse complement strand
CCATGATGACACTAAAGCTTGAGCAATACTGAGGTATTGAAATAACTAGGGGCACAGGTTTGACATAACCAACTTTATCTTTTCTCTCCCTGTTAAGATACTTACAGTAGTTTCTAGTATTGGGATAAAATTCCATTCTCATCTGCTCCTCTTAGGATAGACACTTTGGACCAGAACAACGTTCTGTGATTCTGTGAGCAAATTTCCTCTTTGGTTAACAAGATGACTACCTGCTGTTTGTCTGCCTTAAGCATTCTTCCTTTCCAGTCTTGATATTACAGCCATTTATTTTCAAGCCCAAACAAATAAATTCATGGAGAAGCTACAGCTGGACACCTTGTCCCAGGTCTCTACACTGTGTCCAGCATGCCACTCAAGGTTCTGCTACAGATCTTCCTGTTCCTCACTGAGTTCTACTCAAACATCCTCTGGGAGTTTTCCTCAGCATGGATCTGCCTTCAGATCTGATAGATTGGATCAGTCAAGCAGCTAAGCCACTTGAAGCAAATTCCTCTGGGAGCAACCAGCTGGCCAGCTGTCAGCCAGAATGCAAGTTTGGCAGGAGGGACCTTATCATTCCTGACTGTTTATACAACAGAGAGAGAGCAGCAACCCAGAGCTACCTCTATTGTGTAACCTACCCCAGCCTCTGGCAGTAAACAATGGGAAACTACTGCACTCAACCTCCCTTCCTTCTATTCCTGCTCATTAGATTTCACTCCAAAGGGCATAGAGGGGGTGCATTATTTATACTGAGCCAAAAAAACAAGGAATCAAATCCATCTCAGTAATGCTGAGTTGGAAATGTTACCATCACAAGTGGCTGTGTGGTGTGGCAAGAAACCTGATCCATCCTACACTGGATTCCAATGGTATTGCACTGGGCAGCTGCCAGGTAGCAGCAGAGCTGGGACTGTCTTAGGTGGAGGTAGGCAGAGCAAAAGCCTCACAGAGGCTGAAGAACACATCTTCTGATGGAGAGTGACATGTACAACTAGCTGAGAGGAGGTTGGAGTGAGCTGGGGGTAGCTCTCTTTTCCAGGGTTAACAGCGAGAGGATGCGAGGAAATGGCTTCAAGTTGCAGCAGGGGAGGTTTAGATTAGATATAAGGAGAAATTTCTTCACTGAAAGGGTTGTTAAGTCTTGGAATAGGCTGCCCAGGGAGGTGCTGGAGTCACCATCCCTGGAGGGGTTAAAGAAACATTTAGATGCTCTCTTTAGGGCCATGGCTTAGTGGTATGGCAGTGCTAGGTATTTAGATGTCTCTTCCAACCTTAATGATTCTGTGATCACTGGGTTTTGTGCATAAGAGAGGGACCTATCCAAATTATGGCTTCTTTCAAGAGGAGATCACACAAATTCCTAGCAATTATTTGCACCACAGTCAGTGCTGAAGCATCAATGAGGTGGCAAATACAGAGAGCAGAAGGAAATGGCCAAATGACAAAATAAGGAAAGCTTGAGCTCTCAATTCTCTTGAACTTCAGACTTGACAGAGTTTCCTCCCTCGGCTCGAAGATGAAGATTATAGACTCATAGAACTGCCAGGGTTGGAAGGGAGCTGAAAGCTCCTCTAGTTCCAACCCCTGTGCCTGCCATGGGCAGGGACACCTGGCACTAGAGCAGCTTGCTCCCAGCCCCAGCCAGCCTGGCCTGCAACACTGCCAGGGATGGATGGGGCTGCCACCACCTCTCTGGACAATGTGTTCCAGTGTCTCATCACCCTCCTGGGGAACAACTTCCTCCTAACATCCAACTAAACCTCCCCTCCTCAAGCTTGCATCTATAAGATGAAAACAAGGACATAGTGGTGTAAGAGAGGAGGAAGATTAAAGAATTCACTGTTTTCTGTAGTACTGCTGAGGCCACTTGTAACAGTCCTTCAGGCCTATCTGACCTACAGGGGACAGAACTGCAGTAATTTAGTGAAGAAGGATTACATAAAAGTATATTTGGAGTGTTTACTGCAGGGAGGTGTAAGAAGAGATCCTTCCAAAGAAATGCTGAGAGTCTTTTAAATATGTGGAAAAGACTAGCATTTGGATGATCTTGAGCTATCATGTAATCCTATGCACTGTAATTCACCTAAAAGATATTATTGGTTGAGAAAGATGTAGCTGGGCATCAGGCTGAAATCTAAGCACATAAGTCAAGATTCCAAAGTTGCTGTAGGCTGCCAGATGGTCATCTCCATTTAAACAGAATCATTCTGAAGGCTGGACTAATTTGACCATTCTACCAAACACAAGTGCCCTATGGTCTGTGGTGACAACAACTAGAAGGAGGCACACTGCTTCCTAGTCTATCCATTCACTGACACCAACCTGCATCTGATGGCTTCCAATGCATCTTGCACAGCTCCAAGGTTGTGCTGACAAACATCAGCTCCTCTGGACTCATTTTACCTTGTTTGATTGTGATCTTCACCTAATTTTTCCTATAAACATGCAAATGTATTAGTTGCTCCTCTTTGGTTTTGAATCAAGTGGACTATGATGGAAAAAAAGAACAGAAAGACTCATTTATCTCATCCATGTCAGCATTTTGTTTCTCTTGTAACTCCTTTGGTTTATTCCTATTTAACGAGGCTCCCTGGTGTATTTCTCTGGTTCTGAACATTCTTTTGTATCATAAACACTGCTGAAAATAACATCTCATGAATTACAACAACAGCCTGAGAAAGATACTTGATCCTCACACTACACTAAAAACACTTTCTGAGCCCAATCACATCTAAATACTCTCCCAAATTCCACCAAACCTTTTCAAACATGACATTTCCTTCCTCAAACCTTTTTTCCCCCCCCACCCAATGAGTAAGAATACCTAGTTCTCAGAGCTCATTGTAATGCTAATGACAACCTTTATTCATCCTGACTTGCTTGAAGGATCTCATGTCCTTCTGTTGCATTATTTATGCCACCAAACCACTGGAAAACTAATTGCAAAAGCCAATTCACTGAGTGCTATCACTCAGCTCTTCAGAATTTTCCATTTTAGCTACAGCATGGGCTGAGGAGCAGACTAAATTTTATTTGACATGCAGTTCTCTCTAGTCTTTGCTTATTTTGTGACCAAAATATGCAAAATATATCTTGCTCAGGCTCTTATTTGTTTACAATTGGTTTCTTAGAGTACTTACTTTTTTTACTTTATTCCTTCATAGCTTCTTGCATAGGAGATCAACCTGAAAGCCCTGCTGGTAAAAATTCTCAAGTCTGCCTGTTTTTTCTTCTTTCTTTCTTTTCTTTGAAATGAAAATGCATGACATTTTGAGCAGTTTCTCCTTCTAAGCAAAGGAAATACCCAACTGGCAAACCACATTTGTTCTCTCCCTCAAAAGCACACACCACAAGAGAGCTGCATTCCATCTCACTGCTGGAAACTCCTCTTTCTCAGCATTTAGTTCTGCAAGTCAATCTTCAACACTTTCTCCCTGTTTCCCTTGGAAAAGATGCAGCCCCTCATGAGGTCATTGGACTTGTAGACCACAGAATCATTGAGGTTGGGAGAGACCTCTAAGCTCAGCAAGTCCAAGCATCCCTAGCACTCCCATACCACTAACCCATGGCCCTAAGGAGAGCACTAGATGTTTCTTCAACCCCTGCAGGGATGGTGACTCCAGCACCTCCCTGGGCAGCTATTCCAAGACTTAACAACCCTTTCAGTGATGAAATTCCTCCACACCATACCTTACAGGAATAAAACCTCCTCAGTTGAGTCATAAGCTCATTATATTCTCTCAGCATTTGGCTGTTTGGTTTTAATGAATTCTGTGCTGTCTACTGCAATGCCAACACCAAGACATGAAAAAGAATATGCTGCTGGTTGATTATAACACAGAAAGGCACAAGACTGCAAGTCCAGGGAATTTATCCCTTCAAGGAGGAGAATAATCCTTTGAAAAGCTTCTCTCCTGATGCCCAACACTGCTATTATAAAGCAGAAATGATGGAGAGATTTGAACAGTGAGTGCATGCTTACCTGCATGGCTCAGTCTGTAATGGCAACTGAATCTGTCAGCACCACAAGCAGCCTAAACCCTGCTGTATCTCCCCAGCCTCTTAGTCTGGTTTGGAATGGGTGATGAACAGGTTTATTAAGCATCTGCAATGCTGCTGGAGATGCAGAGAGCACTATTTGAGGCAGCTGCTGCTTACCTGCTACCTGCTGCAGCAAATCCTCATTACACCAGGGAGATGCTGCTTTCAGATGCACAAAAAGCAAAATACCTGCCTCAAAAAGATAGTAGATGGGACGTGAAGAGCAGCAAGGAAAGAAGCTGCTGAGCATGTGTTTCATTTAATTCTCTGATCCACGTTACAAAGCAAAGGGCTGAAAGAGGAAATCAAGGTGTTTTCAATGCTTTTTTGGCTAAGTGAAGGCAGAAGCGGGACTGGTTCCATCACTGTGGTATTGCTGACAGGATGAAGCTGAGAGCACTCAGGCAAATCATCTGAGGGATGATTTTTCAACAGAAGAAGACTGAAAGAACACTAATTCTTCACAGGATTTGAAATGGGACTTCTTGTCCCCAAGGTTTGGCTTATCACCATCAGTACCCCCACCAACTTCCAGGCAGCACAAACCTGCCATTGCTCACACATTCCAAAGGCTCTCAAGTGTTTTTTGAGCATGTCTCTCTTTTTTATTTATTGCTCATGTTTGCCTTCTCCTAATGCTCTCCTCACTGTCTGTGTGATGCCAGAACCATCAGGATGGTGTGGCTCCTCTCAGAGCAGTGCAGTGCATCCAGAACTGTTCTACAATCACCTAGAGTACTCACTTCTATTGCTATAGTGCAAGGTCAACAATGACTATCACACAAAATCAGCCTAAATATAGATGATAGGCATTTCAGAGATACCTATTTTAAGATATTAGTAGCTTTTCACAGTATGAGATAGGATTAGGGAGAGACAGTAGCATATATTTAGAACACTGCTCCAATTCTTAATGGGTAAGTCACTCCACAGAATGATCTAGTCAACCCTTTCATCTATAATATACTTCATTAGAACAGTTAATTCACATTTTACAGCACTTCAAATAACTGGCATGGCACACAAGGAGTAAAGGGAAACCCTTCCTGCATCTACCAATGTTTAGTGAGAACACAGAGACAAGACCTTAAATCCTGCAGCTGAGGAAAAGGTTGACAAACAATGCCAAAGACAGCAATATTTCAGATTGCACAGGTGATGAATGAGGTGAAGAGCTGAAATGATGCTGAACTTCATGTTTTGATAAAAATCTATTTCCAAGAGCATTTATCCTCTCCAATAATTTTTCCCTGAGCTCTTCTGCCCTCTTCTCTTTCTCATTTCTCAGGATCAATACCACAGCAAGATGCAGAACTCATGAATGTGGCACTGCTCTCAGCATCTCTGCAGCAGAGCCTGGCAGATGATTGCCTAACTCAGGGATCTGACTATGATGTTGGGCTCATTTGTGTATGCCCTCAAAATAATGTAGGGGAACTAGGAGGAGGACAAAGGGAAGAAGAGCTTGAAGCTGCCACAGCAGAAAGGCATGAAAGAAACTACTTCAGGTTTAATAATGATATAAAAGCAGCAAACTTTGCAAGTAGAGGAGAATGGAAGTTTTATGACTACCTTAAAGATTTGAGGGCTATATCTGAACAGCTTGAGGATTCCAGCACTTCCAGTAACTGAAATGATACTCCATGGACTTTCTCTGCCAGCAATTACTCATACAGAAAAGTGACATCAGGAACACACAAAACACATTTACAGCAACTTTAATGCAGCTGGAAATGAAAACAGCTAGCATCTGCAAAAAGTGGAAGAGTGGGGAATTCATCAAATAATGCCTGAGAATCTCCTCTACAATGAGTTGGGATGAGTTGGTTCAGCCTGGAGATGCTGCTATTCTTCTAACAAAACACAGCAGGAAATATCATCTCCTAACTGAAACAAAAGTAGTCCTGGGAAAAGTGTGTTTAGGCTCACACAGAATCATTAAGGTTGGAAGAGATCTCCAAGATCAGGCTCCTCTCTACTCAAGAACACTTGAAGCATTTCTTTCCATTAAGTAACAAACAGAGCCCAGCAATGGGTATGCTGTGTAGAGCATCTGGTAATAATACCATGTGAACTAAACAGATATTGACACTATTCCTCTGTTTACAGGCATTCATTTCAATTTCAATAATTAAATATGCTGCCAAGCCAACCAACATCACCTGCAAAATCATGGATCATTGGCTGACAAGAATGACCAGTAATTAACTAGCTTTACCCAAGGCTCATCTATTGACTGTCCTGCAGCCTTAAGTCTTTAAAAACAACCACAAAAGCTCAGTCACAAACCCCAAATCCCCTCAACAATTCTGACAGTATTCAGTACACTTGATTAGCATCAAGCCTGTCACAAGGACGCAGTGACCAAGGCCACAAACTGAGCTGTTTGATGTTCTGTGCAGGCTCAGGGGTACCAAGACCCTGTGCTAAGCTTTCTGTGCTGCTGGGTGTAATACTAGAGGGGAAAAAAAAACCCAAAGCCAATCAAGATGCCAGTCAGATGAATGACCTTTCCCAAATGCACAGCTGACCAAGTCTAGACAAGCAGATCTACCTCAGTACGCACACTCTCAGGCCACCCCCAAAGTGCATAAGCAAAGAGGAAAAATCTCTTTAAAAGCTCTCTGGAAGAGCAGACAAACATTAGATTAAAAGAATAATGTAAAAATCTTTAGTTCTGATAAAAAGAACTCTATTTTTTTTCCTGAGCAATCATTTTTCCTGTAGCCAAGCTCATTTTGACGTGGATGAGCTAAGATCATTCCAGGCCTCGAGTTGAAGCAATTAAAGAAGTTCACCTTTGCCAACCATTACCACATTGTTACCACAGATACTGTGTATTCTGAGTGAAGGGAAAACACTGGAAACCTGTAATACCACTGTGGGCTCACTGCTGGCAAAGAGGAGCTTTTTTCCTATGGTTACCACAGTGATTATTAACAACCTGTGAGGAGGTAAAAGGAAAATGATCCCCTGCATGCTCTATCTGCTTGTCACAAGCCATGACTCACAGGCAAGAGAGAAGAAAGAGATTATTTCACTAGAATGATCTTGATGGACTCCAGAATGGAAAGCCTGAAATATTTCTCATGAGTCCTAATGACACAAACACCAAGACAACCTGCAAACACTACAGGTGGGGCTGATTCTTACATGGATTCCACCATAAAGCCTCCAGGGAAAGGCTGTGCTCCTTCTCAAAAGAAATAGAGGAGGGAAGCAGGAAAGTATGGGTTCAAAAACCCCAATCCTTGCCAGGAGAACTGAAATCATGGACGGTTTGAAAAAGAAGTGGGGCAAGTAGAGGCATTGGAGTGTGTCCAGAGCAGGGCAAGGAGGCTAGGGAGGGCTCTGGAGCACAAGTGTGCTGAGGAGCAGCTGAGGGCACTGGGCTTGGTTAGTGTGGAGAAGAGGAGGCTCAGGGGAGACCTTAGCTCTCTCTACAACTCCCTGACAGGAGGTTGCAGTGAGCTGGGGGATAGGGCTCTTCTCCTGGGTTACCAGTGAGAAGATGAGAGGAAATGGCTTCAAGTTGCACCAGGGGAGCTTTAGATTAGATATCAGGAGGAATTTCTTTACTACAAGGGTTTTAATTCTTGGCCCAGGCTGCCCAGGGAGGTGCTGGAGTCACCATCCCTGGAGGGGTTGAAGAAACATTTAGATGTGGTACTTAGGGCCATGGGTTAGTGGCATGGGAGTGCTAGGGATGCTTGGACTTGATGATCTCTTCCAACCTTTGTGATTCTGAGAATTAATGTAGAATAATGCTCCAGTAAGACATGAAAGAAGAGCTACTAACAAACACCAATGTGTACCAAAGGCCAGAGAACAGCTGGCAGGAAGATTGTGCTCCTTCTGAGTCCAAAGCCAAGGCATGCAGATGTTTGCAAGCTATGGTAATCATCAAGGGTTAACATGACTCTGGAAGAAGTCAAGCTGCCCTTTCTCATCTTCCAGATTACAGAGACAAGTGTCAGAATCTGCTCTAAAGCACAAAGAGCCTGCACCTGATTTTCTGCATTGCTGAATTCTACAGGCATGCCTAGCAGTACAAGTGTGGTTTTGAACAAGGTTTTGGTTGTTTTTAACATGAACTAACTTGTTATGAATTTTCTAGCAACAGACACAAGGCATAATATGCATGCAAACCTCAATTTCCATACTGATATTCCTCCATCAGAGACCATGCTATTTAATGCACAGGATTCAAGTCTCATAAAAGCACAACTTCAATTACATTGGCAACCAGTGAAGCTCTAATACGGTATTTCTTAGCCAAAAAAAATGGCTCAAAGCTCTAACAAGAGCTCTGTCATTTCTTAGGATCTGTCTACTTAGTAACATGATTCTGGGAGGCACAGAAAAAAAACAGGGGAGGAATTTCCTTGCATTGAGGAATGATGGTTTAGAGTTGCTGCTTAATCTCTGCAAATCTGATGGGCATATGGGTGAAATTAGTTGATTGAGGACCTAAACTTAATGCTCATGTGGCCACTTGTGTTTTCCCAGTTCCAAAACAGACTGCTTTTTGGTTCACACGTGCACTGAGCAACAAACACAACAGCAGGCAAGAGCTGCTCTGAGAGACAGCTGTGCTGCTCAGTGTCCATCCTCTGGCCTTATCCAAGACATCCTGGAAGGTGTCCAGAGAAGAGCCATGAGGATGATTAGAGGGCTGGAGCACCTCTCCTATGAGGACAGGCTGAGAGAGTTGGGATTGTTCACTCTGGAGAAGAGAAGGCTCCAAGGAGACCTTCTTGTGGCCTTCCAGGATCTGCAGGGAGCTACAAGAGGGCTGGGGAAGGACTTGTTAGGATGTCAGGTAGGGATAGGACATGGGGGAATGGATCCAAACTAAAGGAGGGGAGATTTAGGTTGGCTGTTAGGCAGAAGTTGTTCCCCAGGAGGGTGGTGAGACACTGGAACACATTGTCCAGAGAGGTGGTGGCAGCCCCATCCATCCCTGGCAGTGTTGCAGGCCAGGCTGGCTGGGGCTGGGAGCAAGCTGCTCTAGTGCCAGGTGTCCCTGCCCATGGCAGGCACAGGGGTTGGAGCTAGAGGAGCTTTCAGCTCCTTTCCAACCCTGACAGTTCTAGGATTCTATGAAAACCCACAGAAATTTGGGCAGCAGCCCAACATATCATTCTGGGAGTCAGAAGCCTGTTCAGTCAGAAAGAGGGAGGCTAATTTGTGTTAAAACAACAGATCTAATCCTTATTTTCACTCTGTGTGGGGCCTCTCTGCACCTCTGTTACACACANGTGAAGAGGAAAGAAATGCTGTATCTAAAAAGAGAAAGCAGCATATTTAACACATCCATCCCTTCCTTCATACACTCTGCCCACCACAGCCTGAGCTTTTCAGTCAAACAGAGCTATTACAGACCTGAATTTTACACCTGCATCTATTTGCCCTTAAAATAAACCCCCAATGTTAACACTTAGAAACCAATATTACTTTGATTTACAGTTGAAAGAATGAATATCATCTGTTCTGTAAGCTGTAATGCTTCAGACAGAACTGTGCAGCAAGGAGAAGCATCACCTAGACCAGAAGACAAGTCTCTGGTAGCATCATGGTAGCATTCACAGAGTCATGAAGATACAAAGAGACCTCTAAGATCATCAAGTCCAACCATACCTAGCACTACCAGACCACTAACCCATGGCCCTAATTTCACTCCTCATTGACATTTCATCCACTCACAAAAGGCAGCCTCCTGCCTCTCTCTCTCTCTCTCTTTCAAAGTGTGTGTATATAAAACATTTATTTTGGGGTAAAACTATCAATTTTGAATCAATCATGGACAACAGGATGAGAAACAATTTCTTTCCATCAGTGAGGATGTGCAAAGAAGGCAAGAATGTGAATTGTTTCATCCTAGGATGCTACAGTTGGCAGCTATTATCTGCAATATTTTTTTGCTGTTGCCTAATTATGAACCAGAAATCAATTGGAAGCTGAAAGACTATAATAAGGCAAATAATTCTGACTCATCATACTGGAAAACCAGGAAAATACAGAGCCCATAATTGGAATATCCAATCCAATGTATCCAGGTATTAAAGACTCGATGGAGAGAGTAGAACTGTCAAAGAGAGGTCAGTTAAAATGTGATGTTGACAGAAATGTTTGGCTGCAAAAGGATGAATAACCTTCTAATGATGCTTTAAAAGCTTAGCTCTGTCTTCACACTTAGTGTTTATTTAATCCTGAGAAATTACTTAGAAGCTAGGAAGCAATTGTAAGAAAGTATTGGTAAACAACTATTTTCTCTTGACAGACTATTTGGCTACAATTACAGATATCAGATCCAGATAATACATGTAATTCAATGAATTCAGACAACACTGAATCAAATCAACTAGTATTCTTTCCCAGCTCTTTGAAACTGGACATGCAAACCATCTGAACTTTTAATGTCATTTGGCACTTCAGAAAAATCCTCTCTAAAACCACAACCAGGCCTGAAAACCTCTATTTAATTTCTGAGTAACCTCCTGAGCTTTCAGAGAAGGATCTAGCAAACTAGATTTTCAAGAGCATTGGCTAAACCATCAATGTTTTCAATTAACATGGTTAAGGGCATGCTTCTATAAAAGTCTGATTCAAATTCTTGCACATTTCTGTCATTTTCAAAGCCCCACATGCTGCAATAGGAGATGATTTGCCTCAAACCAAGTTCTGCCAAAAATGACTCCATACATAACATCTACTCAAAGTTTCAGGCTTAAAAAAAAAAAAAAGAAAGGATTAAATATGACTTTAGGAGATGGTTAAAGAGATGTAGATGATGAGTTCCACACAAAAGAAGGCAAGGTTTCTAGAGTTCATTTTGTGTTGCTCATTCTGATGTTCTGAATCTGTCTTTCAAAAAATGCTCACTTTTGTTCTCCAAAGAAATAAAGTAATTGAACACCAGGTGATGATTGAAACTACTTCAAGCAATTGTGTGAACATCAGCTCCTACAGCTTGGGTGAGGTTACAGAATCATTAAGGTTGGCAGAGACCTCTAAGCTCAGCAGTCCAACCATCCCTAGCACTAACACACCACTAACCCATGGCCCTAAGGAGAGCATCCAGATGTTTCTTCAACCCCTGCAGGGATGGTGACTCCAGCACCTCCCTGGGCAGCTATTCCAAGACTTAACAACCCTTGCAGTAAAGAAATTCCTCCTTATATCTAATGTAAACCTTCCCTGCTGCAACTTGAAGCCATTTCCTCTCATCCTCTCTCTGTTATCCCTAGAGAAGAGCCCTACCCCCAGCTCACTCCAACCTCCTGTCAGGGAGCTGTAGAGAGAGCTAAGGTCTCCCCTGAGCCTCCTCTTCTCCACACTAACTAACCCCAGTGCCCTCAGCTGCTCCTCAGCACACTTGTGCTCCAGAGCCCTCCCTAGCCTCCTTGCCCTTCTCTGGACACACTCCAATGCCTCTGGCTCCTTCTTGGACTGAGGAGCCCAAACCTGACCCCAGGACTCTAGGGGTGCCCTCCCTAGTGCTGAGGACAGGAGGATGCTCACTTCTCTGCTCCTGCTGCTCACACTCTTTCTGATCCAGGCCAAGATGCTGTTAGCTTTCTTGGCTACCTGGGCACTCTGCTGGCTTATAGTTACCTGAAAGGAAAGAAACAAACCCCAAAGAACACTTCAATATTGAGCAGGATTACCTTCCCTTAGGCGCTGGATCACAAAGGTGAAGCCAGTGGTTCGCGGGTGCAGGACATACTCATACTGCTCAAGTCCATTCTTGGCAGCGAACTCGTTGCTGCGAGCTTTGGTATTGGCTGAGGGAGAGGAAAAAAAGCTCTGTTGTCATAGAATCACAGAATGTCAGGGGTTGGAAGGGCCCTAGAAAGATCATCTAGTGCAACCCCCCTGCCAGAGCAGGAGCACCTAGACCAGCTCACACAGCAATGTGTCCAGGCAGCTCTGCAATGGCTCCAGACAAGGAGACTCCACAGGCTCCTGGGCAGCCTGGGCCAGTGCTCTGGCACCTGAACTGCAAACAAGTTTTTCCTCAGGTTAATACTAAACCTCCTGTGCTCCAACTTGCCAAGCTTGAGTTTCACTGTGGAACATTTGCAATGTGCAATTCAAGTCAAATCAAAGCTTTGAGACATGAGTGTCCTGGAAGGCTACATAAAGTCAATCTCTATTTTAGATTGCTTAAGTATAAGTGTTAAGCATCTCAAATCTAAGTCTTCAGCATCTCAAAGTGCACACAGTTAATGGACACTCCAAGCCCCTCTCTCTATGTCAGCTCACTAGCACTTTATTTCAGAGAGAGTGTGTGCCAATTAACACCTTGGTGTTTGCAAAGCACTCCTACTTGCACCACAGGAAAACCAAAGAGTAAAATGAGCAGTTGCATTCTCTCAGCAAGACCTAACTGATGCTGCAAAAGAAGTTTGGGACCTCCACTGCCTTGAAGTGAAAGGACAAGTGGCAATGGTTTTAAGTTGGAGAAGAGTAGATTTCAACTGGACATTAGAAAGAAGTTCCTCCCCACGAGGGTGGTGGAACACTGGCCCAGGTTGCCCAGGGAGGTGGTTGAGTTCCCATCCCTGGAGGCATTGCAGGTGAGGCTTGCCAGGGCTCTGGGCAAGCTGCTCTAGTTGGGGATGTCCCTGGCCACTGCAGGGGGGTTGGACTAGATGAGCTCCAGAGGTCCCTTCCAACCCAAACCAGTCTAGGATTCTATGAAGTAGTCACCTTCAAACCTCCTGTTCCTGTAGCTCCCTGCACTTGGAAAGAACTCACTGTAAACATCTGCTAAACATCTCCCAAACTTCCCTTTACTACAGTGCCTTTCTACAAGTGTGGGAACAGCTGGACTCTGCCACAGCAGCCAACACCAGGCAGCTACTTCCTGATGTTTGTATCCCTGTCTTGTGTCTGGACTCCAAGTTATATATAACAGAGATTGTTCCCTTCCCCTTTTTTGCATGACCCTAGCGAAATGGGAGTTTAGAGTTAGAATAACTCTCTCAGCTAATACAATGATCATTGTCAGCTGGAAAAATCATCTCCCTCTTCCCTTTCCTAACAACTAGCAAGCCACAGGTCTTTGGGCTTTAAACAGGATTTATGACAGCAAGGCAGGAAGGTCAAAGGGGTTTGATGCTAGCTTCAAAGCAAGAGAAGGATATGCTTTTACTCCAGCAGAAAGGTAAGAATAATGCCATAATGCCCTTCCTCCCTCTCCTGCCACTCTCAGCATTTGAAGAACACACTTTTCTTCCTCTGCTGTCACTGAGGAACAAATGCACTGAGTATCATCTCATCCAATGGAAGCCTCTTGGTGCCTGCTGCTGGCTGGGATCCCTGGGTGAGACATCTATGCCTAAACCTTCTGGGGGGAAATTCCAAGTAAGTTTCTTGCCTAGAAGTGGATTCAACAAAAGGCAGAAAAGGAGATGTTCCTCACTGTATGAAACCTAGAGGTTAGAAAACTGATCCAGAAAGTTAGAAAGCCATTTTTATATCCTCTTCACCCTTCAGTCTTGGTCCTGCCTTGAACTTTTTCTAACAACAAAGAATTTCCATGGTGGATATTGGAAGAGAAGGTGACAAATGCAACCTTACCTGTGAGATCAGTTCCTTCAGGAAAGATGAGGAGCTGTAGTGGTTCATGAATGTCACAGAAATAATCCAGCATTTTTTCAAAGTGGCTCTTGTCATCCTCCCACTTCCTCTGAATGAAGACAAAGGCAGCAACCTGCATGGCCCAGCCTGAAGGTTCAGAATAATACACTTTAGTAACATTTCACTCTAATTCCACAGTGCCTGTTAATCAAAACTACTAGATAAATTGTGTTAGACACAATGTTTTACTTGCTGTCCACCTCTCCTGATTAAGAGCACACAGTTACCTGGTAAAAGGAGTTTTGGCTGGGAAGCCAAAGAATGCAGAATCCAAAGAAAGAAATCTAAATAAATTCAGATTGGCCAGGGTTTGGCCAAATTCAGTTTACCAGAGAGCAAGAACAGGGTCAGTGCTGTCACAAGAGGAGGTTGTAGAGAGGTGGGTGGTAGTTTCTTTTCCCAAGTAACAGGACAAGAAGAAACGGCCTCAACCTGCACCAGGGGAGGTTTAGATTGGACATTAGGAAAAATTTCTTCACCAAAAGTGTTACTAAGCCCTGGAATAGGTTGCCTAAGGAAATGGTTGAGTCACCATTCCAGGAGGTATTGAAAAGCTATGCAGATGTGGTGCTGAGGGCCACGGTTTGTTTAGTAGTGACTTAGCAGTGTTAGATTTAGTTAGACTTTCTGATTTGCAAGGTCTAATCCAAACAAAACCCTTCTAAGAGTCTCTGAGGTGAAGGATTTCAAACCATGCCACTCACTATAATCACAGCAACACTGATTCGCTCAGGGGAAGGGGCTGCCCCTAGAGACAAATGCACTGCAGGATAAAAGCAAGGTGCTTTACATGGACACAACAAGCACTACTAAGGACAACTATAACTGTATGCATCATCCTCATGGGCAGGCTTTGGGAACGCAGGTCCAGGGAGGGCTCCATCCATGCTCTTCCCAAGCGCTTTTTCCAAGCGCTGCTGGCTGCAAAGGCCAATTTGGGACAGACAAGAGCAGTTGCAAAAGGCACAGCACAAGGACTCCTCAGGAGGTAGAAGCTGCAAGACACGATTCTTTCTCCGCTGTCTTTTCTCCTCCAGAGTGATCCTGCGTGCCTGCTCCAAACCATGGGCGGCATTCAAACTAGTGTGTGTGCAGAGCTGCTGAGTGGAGGCCAGAGGAGAGCAGCTCAGGGCAGCAATATGGCCAAGGCTGAGCTGTTGTTTCAGGGAGTCCTTGCATCTCCTCTTCGGGGCTCCTCTCTTGCCACAGCCAGGGGNGTCAGCAGCATAAAGCAGCTCCTGGACAAGATGCTTTATGCTCTTAGTATGGGCCTGCAAACCCCTTAGGTTAAATAGGCTTCCATCAGTATGATATCTAATGGAGATCCCATCCTGGCCATCAAATTCTGCCCTGGCCCTTTGGTGCATCATGCTGAAAAAGAGTGTGGCAACTAACTGTATGCACTGTGCAGAAAACATCTATTGCTTTCAGGACTTGATTACATAGGTTTGAAAATCATAAGAAGACCTAAGAGAAGAAAATAGATAAAGTTGCTCTTTATACTTGATGCTAGAAAAATGCAATGTCTATCCATTTGTGTAAAAACCCACAAGAGAACTGAAGATTTACAGCCTGACAAAGTCATGCAGTTAAGAAATGAAACTGCTGCTGAGCCTCTAAGCTCAGGGCTCACAAGCCATTTCCTTCAATAAACGTTCTCTGCTTTTTTGGCACAATTTAGTATACAGTACATCCCATAATATCAACTTCTGTCCACTAGTTCAGATAGGAGGATGGAAAATCAGAGCTCCAGCTCCACCACATGCCTGTGATGCTGAAAGGAGCAGGACATTGCCTTGTCATTATTCTTGACCTGCTTGTATCTCCTCAGAAAACCTGCAGATAAATATGCCACATCACAGCTTCCTCTTCTCCTCCTTGCTCACCACAGCTCTCAAAGGCCTGGCTTTCCTTTGCTGGTGACTTAGATGATGTTTTTCTTGCCCTGGCTTTCAGCTCCTCTTTACAGGGATGCCTTTCTATTCTGTTTGTGGCAATATCCTACAAGGAGCACAGGCTAGAAAAATCAGTTATTAAAGCCACTCAATTTCCAATCAACTTCAGAAGTCAGCCAGCAAGGCTGATGCACAAACCAAGCTGCATAATCTCTTCTGGAGAGGTCAGGAATGGTAATGATATTATTAAAGATTTGTAACCTGTATCATGAGATAGATATTGTTGATTTTAAATCAACTCAACTGATGGAGCATGCCTAATTCCCATGCCTAATTCGTACAATCTGAACCTAATGAGTCTCAGAGAGTCAGAGAATGAATGTTATTCAGATAACTGAATACTGAAAATGGTTATATAAATGAAGAAAGGAATGCAGCCTCAGCAAATCTTTTCCCATTTACACTGGTAATAAAAAACCTCTGTAAGCAAAACTAATCTTTGGCTACAACATTTTATGTGCATCCGTGCACACATCACATCTGCAGTGTCAAGAAGGATCAGTAGAACTTCATTAATAGAGGCTACTCATATTCACACACCTCATCTGCAGGAAAAAAATCATGGTCAGTTTGAAAACAGCTGAAAAAATAGCTTAAATCATTTAGTGATGCTTTCTTCTGGCATTAATCACCTCCTTCTGCTCCAATAGATTTCACTACAATGCTGCAAAACTCTCATTTTAAACTGAACTACTCAGGGTTTTGTTTTCACTCTTGCCATCGTTACAGAAGGAGGATATCTTTTCATCTCAAATAGTGCCAAATTCCAAATGGTGCCATTAGGTTCCTCTAGAAGACACATGGAAGTGTGTCAGGGGAAGTTGAGGTTGGACATTAGCAAAAGGTTCTGCCCTGAGGCTGCTCAGTCACTGAACAGGCTCCCCAGGGATGTGGTCATAGCATCAAGCCTGTTAAGAGATCAAGGAGCATGCTCTTAGTCATTTGGTTTAGTTTGAAGCAGTCTTGTGAGGAGCAGGGAGTTGGACTTGATGAGCCCTATAGGTTCCCTTCTAACTTGAGATGTTCTGTGACTCTAACACCTCATCCAAAATCAAACCCATAAAAATGGGCAGAGCCAAGGAGAAAAGCTTGCTCAGGAGAAATATTTACAACTCTGAGGATACTGATGCTCCATGAGGCAGAGTAAAAACACAGAGATTAAGAAAGCTGTGCCACGGTTTGGGTGTTTTCCAGTCATTCTTATCTCTCAGCCCAGACATTCTCTCTGTTTTATCTACCCTAGACACTCCACCTGACTTAGTTGATGCCAAACCATGTACAAGTGCTAAACCATTTTACTGTGTGGTACCACACATCAGGCCTAAATTATTCCAGTCCTTGTGTTCTCCTTGTAGCAGAGTCTGTAGGCAGAAAGGAGGGAAATGAGAAGCAAGAGAAATGTTTGCTTGGAAAGCCTGCTGATCCTTTCCTAAGTCAGCAGCTCCTTACTAAGAGTGATTTTTGGTTTATAATGGAAGCAGCATGGATAAACCTCACTCCTAGATCTCATCCTCTCTCCCCTCCTGCAGCACAAGGCTTGAAATTATATGGAACCTTACATATAAACTCCTAGAAATCACTCTTTTAACAGCACTAAACATCAAATTACAAACACCTTTAGCTCTTAAGCAAGCTGCTGCTTGGGTGACTCCTATTTTCCCTGGCTAAACTGCCATAAAGCAGAGGATATGGTGCAGTAGTTTCACATTCCTGTCCTAAGTGGTGTTGTTCTAGACAGGCTATGAAAAATTCAACAGAAGCAGTAATGTAATGCCAGGGAGGAGGGAGAAAGAGAGGGAAACAACAGGTTTGATTTTCTAACCTTTCCAATAGATGACATTCAGTGTTGGGGAATAATTTTTCTATATGTGTATATTTCATTAGATAAAACCAATCCTGAGTGCTCAAATAAGAAGAGATGACCTAACAGACACAGTAAAGGACCCAAGTTTTCCTCTCCCACTTTACCCAAACTATTTTACCCTCTATGAAAGTGGAAGAACCTTGAACATGTGCTCAAGCTTTAAAGCCTCCAGTGAAAGGCAACAAGAGCCAAAACTCTGGTCAGAATGCCTCCTGTTCCCATGTCTCCCCAGCTCACCAGATTCAATTGGGAGAGGAAATTAGCCCAAGTTTCAAGAGCTATGCCTTTGAACAGCACAAAAGCAGCTCTCCCTTTCATTTCCTTGCCATGGTGTCTCTGCAGCATGCTGCTGGAAAAACAAGTCCAAAGCACAACGTGGAATACAAATTAGAATGCACAGGGGTACTGGAGGAATTCAGTAAAGCAATAGGCACAGGGAAAGGGTTTGCTGATCAGCAAGATTTAGGAATAAGATGTAGGGATTAAATATATCTTCTTATGTGCAGCCCTGCAGTGGGACATGCTGTTCAGTTAATTACTGTTAACTTCAGGTCAACATCTTGTAAAACACAGCTGTTGTCTAAAAGCTCCTGGGCAAGAGGAATTTTCCTAGCAAAGGTAGCATTTCTTTGATTGAGGGGTAAAAAAAAAGGTTGGATTTGGATTTGCAGCTACCTGAGAAATCAATTACAAACCCAGAATCATTAAGGTTGGAAGAGACCTCTAAGATCATCAAGTCCAATTATCAACCCATCATCCCCATGTCTCTAAGTAGACACAGCAGAGAAACAGTGAAGTAAAGAAATTATAATGGAAGTCCACTTCTTGGCTGAAATAGTCTAATAGGAGCTGACATTTCACTCAACCCCATTTCTTGGCAAAGCACACACAAAAAAAAGCATCAGACTGCACAGTTCTTCTTCCAAATTGCAGGACAGCAGTGCAAAAACCTACTGGGGTAGACTAGTTAACCACACTGACCTTTAAATCAACTTTTCTGAGCTGAAAAAATCAAGGCAGCAGCCTCAGATCTCAAGTAACACAGAGATGCTAATGAAATGGATTCTGATCAGGACAGAATTCCACACAGGAAAAAAAAGACACAGAAAGGCAAGGCTGCTATTCAACTAGAGAAATGTGCTGTACATGAGAATTCCCTTACTGCCTTGGAGATAAAGCAAATGATAACTTATGGGGGTTGGGAATTTGCAGCACTAAGTATAAAGCTTTCTCAATACTAAGAGTCTGCTCTTTTATTTTCCCTACCCCAAAAGCCTTGAAGCTGAAAGTGTGTTTTCATTGCAAAGGTAATTTAGGAGTAAATCAATACTAGGGATGGAGGTAGCAATGAACAAAAAGAGAGGAAGAGGTAAGTTGTGCACAATAAAATCAGTTTGGTTCTGTATCACCAGTTTATGCACATTTCTGTAAGGATCTCAGAAATTAGGCATCCCCCAAAATGTCATCTCTAAAAATAGTCCAATTATGTCTTTCCTTCATTACCAAAGACAAGAGCCAGCTGGGAAATAGGCACCTAAATGTTTTCTTCCACACACACACAAAAAAACCCAAGCCCATATATTGAGTTATAGGCAAATGAAGCTGCATTTTTGCCCCAAAGCATAATCCTTCCCTCCCAGAGTCTTTTGGATCTGGCTTCACCATGAAGAACCATTAGAGTAACAATTGTGGTTTCCACTGGAGAGCAGACTTTTCAACTTCTGCTTTAAAATAATCACACAGGACATCAACTCTGAAGTAATTAAGTCTTGGCAGCTCATAATTGAATTGCTACAAGCTAAGCTATCACACCTCAAAACTCTCCTTTCAGCGTGTTTGAACACAACCAAGGTCCTTGAGACATGAGCTATACTAGAGAAAGTTCAGTAGGTTACACTTCTCACTTGATCTCTTGATAAGAATGAGACTGCAAACCCAGCTCTGACCTGAACAAAGATGCTTTGTGCCAAAGTCTCTCTATCAACACCTACATGAAGGAGCTGTGGCAGCACAAATACTTCTATGCCAACAGAAATGCATCCAGCTTCCCTGCAGTGTGCTGCTTTCACCAGACCCCAATTGAGCTAAGCACTCCCATTTTCTAGGCCAATCTTTCACTTGATGGTAGGTGATCCATCAGAGCTGTCAGTGGCCATGCTCTTAGCCCTTGGCAAAGGCAGGCTCATTTCAGTTGCTTTGCCCTGCTTCACTGAAAACTAAGATGTCTCAAATGGCTTTGAATTTGCTTCAGCAAAGCTCACCCCTCTGGCCAGCTATAATGCATCAACTGAGGTGCAGGAAAAGATTGTGGTGGGGCTGAAATGGGGCACAAGTCCCTCTTTTATTTTCCCCTGGCACTTCACAAGAGTCAAACCTAACTTGAGGCTTTGAAAGCTCCAATGCAGGAGTGAAAAACAACAATTAAAAAGCTCCTACATCTTGCAGTCTCTTCAAGAGCAATGTTAGCCATAGTAGGACTTGAATAGAGAGATGAAGATGTGGACAGAGTTACTTAGTTATCTCTGCTCCTGACTACTCCAGGTTGGCATGCTTGGTTTATTCTGCTTTTTCCTTTATCACTTTGTCCTTTCATAACCTGTTCTTGCCCCAGTCCACTCCAATTATAATTCCTTGCTTTAGCAGTCTCAGTAAGCCTTCTTAAAAACTAAGCCTTCAAGATATGTTCATCAGCTGTTCCTACAGCACCTACATACTTTATACACTTAATTACAGTGTTACTTACCTTTTCCATCTGCATTAAGCCAAATCAGGGTGAATATTATCATGCTCTGACACTAATTCTTTGGTTATCCTAACCTCTTTGGTTACCCTCTCTTGTTTTTCCATCAGTTTATCTGAAAATCCTCAAATTAACCCCAAATTTTCATCTGTTTTTTGTGCAGATGGATTTTAGTGGTTACAAGTGCCTTGATAAGTATCTAGTAACAAGTCCACTAGTCATTAAAATTCTGTTTAAACCAACATATGAATTGTCCATCATTGAAATACAACTCTATTTTTAGTGAAGTCTTACTGGTTCCTAGGACTAGAAGAGTTTTACAGCTGAAACTGTTAAGATAAAAGGATGTAACCTTAGTGAGGGGTCTAGAGCACAAGTCTTATAAGGAGGG
Organism: Bucco capensis; assembly: GCA_013396975.1. Lineage (NCBI taxonomy): Eukaryota > Metazoa > Chordata > Aves > Piciformes > Bucconidae > Bucco > Bucco capensis. Next base: position 64,605 of record VWZO01000314.1, on the reverse strand, counting down.
GTTGAGGGCACTGGGGTTTGTTAGTGTGGAGAAGAGGAGGCTCAGGGGAGACCTTAGCTCTCTCTACAACTCCCTGCAAGGAGGTTGGAGTGAGCTGGGGTTAAGTCTCTTCTCCAGGGTTAACAGTGAGACAATGAGAGGAAATGGCTTCAAGTTGCAGCAGGGGAGGTTTAGATTGGATATAAGGAGGAATTTTTGTACTGAAAGGGTTGTTAAGTCTTGGAATAGCTGCCCAGGGAGGTGCTGGAGTCACCATCCCTGGAAGGGGTTAAGAAACATCTAGATGCTGTCCTTAGGGCCATGGGTTAGTGGTGTGTTAGTGCTAGGTATGGCTGGACTTGCTGAGCTTAGAGGTCTCTTCCAATCTTTGTGATTCTCTAACTAACTTCTAGTGATTATTTGGTCATCTGATACTACTATAGCCCTTGGTACCTACTTCAACACTAGGTATTCCACAGCATATGCTGAACACAACTGCATCATAACTTGTCATGCTTTTGATGCTATTCCTTATTAACTGAGAATATATGAGACTATAAACTGTCCAGATCTCTTACAAGTGGAGTAGAGAAGTGCTATCTTGTCAGACTACACAGGAAAACTGTCAATGCCATTAGAAATCCTCCTTGCAAGCAGAGAGTGTAGAATGTGTCAGTTGTTTCTAATGATGTCAGCTGAGAAAGTGCAGCAGCAGCTAAGAGCAGAAGGAGTGCTCCCTGGAGATGCCAGCTTTGGCAAGAATGTTTCTGCAATGGAGAGGACTGAAATAGAATACCTCTTTCTGAAAGCTTTACTGCACACAATTTATCAAGCCAAAGCTACAGTTCCAGGAAGAAAAGACCATATGTTTTTCTTTGGGTTTCAATTTTCTTTTCAGGCTCACCTTTAATCAATTTAAAGTGATTTTTTTTTCTCCCTACATACTGGAATGCAAAGAATTAATAACTTCAGAAGTAGAGAAGTGACTCAATGCTTCTCCTTGAAACACTGACTCATCTGATTTTAATTATAATTAACTTGAAAAGAACTGCCTGCTTGTAACACAGATTCATTAAATCTGATACCTTTACAATTTGAACCCACAGAGGGGCTAGAAGGACTCTGGAGCTGTTTGCATTCCAAGCTTTGCCCTTCACCTATCACATATCCCACTTGGATCAGTATAATCCCTCACAGATCTACTTTTACATCCCAACTGGGATAGCACAAAGGTGCAACGTTTAATGCTTGCAAAGTTCTCAGCAACATGGCAATTAAAGGCTTGCATTAGAGCTCTTATCTTACACCTCATGTTAAAACTGAAATGCTTGTAAAAATACTTGGAAAGCTCAGACAGAATTGCACTGAAAGCAAGACACTTGCTTCATGCAACTGGTTCTCACATTCAAAGCAAAATTACCATGAAATAAAGATATAATATCTACTATATAAGGGAAAAGGGAGAGGGAAGGGAGGGAGGAAGGCGGGAAGGGAGCGCGAGGGAGGCGGAAGGCGGGAAGGGAGCGCGAGGGAGGCGGAAGGCGGGAAGGGAGCGCGAGGGAGGGAGGAAGGCGGGAAGGGAGCGCGAGGGAGGGAGGANAAGGCGGGAAGGGAGCGCGAGGGAGGGAGGAAGGCGGGAAGGGAGCGCGAGGGAGGGAGGAAGGCGGGAAGGGAGCGCGAGGGAGGGAGGAAGGCGGGAAGGGAGCGCGAGGGAGGGAGGAAGGCGGGAAGGGAGCGCGAGGGAGGGAGGAAGGCGGGAAGGGAGCGCGAGGGAGGGAGGAAGGCGGGAAGGGAGCGCGAGGGAGGGAGGAAGGCGGGAAGGGAGCGCGAGGGAGGGAGGAAGGCGGGAAGGGAGCGCGAGGGAGGGAGGAAGGCGGGAAGGGAGCGCGAGGGAGGAGGAAGGCGGGAAGGGAGCGCGAGGGAGGAGGAAGGCGGGAAGGGAGCGCGAGGGAGGAGGAAGATGAAGCAAGCAAGAGAGATATAATAAAGACAGATATATTAGCCAATATATCAATACTTCCAGAATCCTATACTTTTGACTATGTACAACTAACCACCCAAAACCATCAAGAGATCAACACAATGAATGTTTTAATGTCCACATCCATCATATCTGAAATGATCAGCAGCTGCAGTATCAACTATTGCTGCAGTGCACTTGGTTTCCACATGGAATCCTGCCAGAATGATTTGTTCAGATAAATGGCCTGACAAAAAGGAACCATAAATAAGATTACTCTCTTGACATCCTAAAGCTGATGCATACCATGCCCAAGCTAGGTTTGTATAAAACAGCAAATAAATCTAAGAGATGAAACAACATGCAAAGAGATGCTTTCATTTCAGATAAATCTGCCTATTTATCCAGAAACCACTTGTGTGACAATTTCTGGCCAATCTGAGTGTAGGCAACTCAAAATCTGTTTCCAGCCTATGTTGCTATAAAGACTGATTATTTCATAGCCAGTACAGCATATTTTGTGTAACCAAGTTATTGCATAACTACGAGTGATTAAAATGAACCATCAACTTTGCAATTCCTTGTAGGACTTTCTTCTCTTGTTTTGCCTTCAATCTTTTCAATTGGATAATGAAGGAAAAAGCCTGATGAGAGCATTTGCAATGTGAAATGAAACAGCACCAAAAGCAAGGGTGAAAGATCCTTTAAAAAAGGCTCAAAAGGTCTTTTTATCATCATTTTGAAAGACACTTTCAGTACGTAAAGTAGAAATCTTTTTACCTAGCAGCAACAGCAGCAGATAGAGTAGCTTTAGAATGAAATGTTTGAGCATGGAGGACACCTGGGCTGTAAGAGATTTATGNGGCATGGTGGTGATAGACAGATGGTTGGACTTGCTGATCTTAGAGGTCTCTTCCAACCTTCATGATTCTGTGATTCTGTTTCATCACCCAATATGCCACACATTTGATACTTAGGGTTTTAATTACTGAAACAGAATTTAAACCTAGGTCATTTAACAGAGTATGACCAGTGCTGGGCAAAAATTTAATCCCATTTTCCTTTCAAATTAAAAAGGTTTAGTGACCTACCAAATCCTGGAATGCTTTTGAGACTGGATTTGAGACAGATTTTTTCCAGTCTGAGGTAGCTGTATCTCAGCAGGCAGTTCCACAGAAACATCCAGTCCATCCGGGTGCGATGGTTCATGATGATGACACTCCTTTCTCCAGGGACAAATCCATCACCAGTGACAACCACCTTGGCACCAAACACCATCTCCAGCAAGGCCTAGAAGTAATAGCTCAAGATTATTATTATACCTTTACCCCCAGAAGAAAAGGAACATCCCATCAACACTCAAGGTTACTTGGAATGATAGCATCTCGCTTCTTTGGGGCCATGGTTTAGTGGTGAGCATGGTAGTGTGGGGTGGATGGTGGTTGGACTGGAGGATCTCAGAGGTCTTTTCCAACCACAATGCTTCTTTCTGTCATTAACACTGGTAAATAAAAATCTGACTGGTTCCTAATGAAGCAGCAAAATCTTCCACAGTGCCAGTCAGCTGGTTAATGGGAGAGTGGAAACAACAATGAAATAGCACTTCAAGAGNGCGTGCACTGGTTGCTCATGGCCAGCTTCTCATCCATCAGCACTCCAAGTCCTTTTCTTTTCCTATTTTTCCCCAGAACACTATCATATAGGAAGCTCTTTTTCACCTGAAATCACTGATGTCTAGTTCAACTACAAGGACTACATTCTAAGAGGATTAAGTAAGAGAACAGAGAAGGTCAGCAACAATATAGCAGACACTGAATAATTTTCCTAATTAGATAGCTGGAGCACAGTCAAAAGGAAGAGTTTGTAAGACAATTCATTCAGGAAGTTTGTAACTTAAATGTCCTCCTGTTTACTAGTGCTGTTCATCTACTCTTCTCTGAGAAGACACTGGCTGGAGATGTCACAAAAAAGAGTACAATTAAGGCATGGCATTAGCTGACATATAAATTAAACTGTGGAAGAAAAGAGGGACTGTAGATGGGCACACCACATGCAACACCACAGACACCAAGGGTGTTAAGGCCTCTTTTGACAAAAGCCTAAATAACTTGAAAATCCAACCAAATCCAAGTTGTTAGCCAGTAAACTCAACTAAACTGTGGGATCATGACTAGTTAGCCAGAACTTAGGGAAACCACCACAACTTACCACTGGGAGGGTGAGCCAAGTAGCCACAATGCAATCGGTGATCCAGCGATACCAGGCCGGGGAGATCAACATCAAAGGGAGAAAAGGACCAAGCATGAAGATACTTCCAAAAAAACTTCCCAAGAACAGTGCAAGTACAAAGTAGATCCCTTTCCATGACACCATGGCTCTGAAAAAAGACAGTTGGTATTATGTTAAGAGAAGCTGGAAGTCCCTAAGTCCAGTTTGAGGTCATATGCCTCCATTTGTTTCCATGGCTAACAGCACATGATGACAGTAAACACAACCAAATTGTTCTACCACACAAGCAGCTGTAAGAGAAGGGCTATAAACACAGTGATTTGTGAGGAACACTGGGATATTAAGTGGTTATAACAGTATCTGCTACAATAGCTGTTCTACTCTCCAATCTTCAGCAAGCTCCTTTTATTGTCCAAAGGTACACAAGAGCTATAGAAGAGAACACCACATACAGTCAACTTTTTAGCATTGTCTGAGGACAGAAAACTTTGCCTTTCTCCATTTTGTTTCTTGCTCAACACAGTGCTGCAGAAATTCATCTTCCTCCCCTAACAAGGGTTTCAGAAACCACACAGCCCTTGCAGGACTGCTCAGCCATTTCAAACACCAGGTCCCTTCTCATCACCACAGGCCATGTAAGCAGTGGCTGAAACCTCCCAACACACCCTGGCTTAGGGATTTGTGACTGTCTGCTGTACTTCAACTGTCCTTATCCTATTTTTCAACGTATTCCAGCCAAAAACTAATAGCCTTTGGTTTTTAAGACAGCAGTCTAGACTCAAAATATGTCAGTGTCTGTGCTATCAGCTACACTCTTCTATTATAAATTGAAATGTACAGTGCACAGAGCTTCTTAATGCATTAAGGCAGAACACTCAGCAAGCCTCCAAGCATTTGGAACAGCTACAAGCTCTCCCAGTGTAGTGACTACTACCAGCTATGACCAAGCAAATATGGAAATATCAATTCTCTAAATTAGGGCCTAAAAATAGAGTGTTTTCAACTATTTTGGCCTCACACCACAGTTTATAAAAGCAAAGGTTAAGTAGAAGTCACTTTGCAGTCCCTCCAAATTCCTTTTTTGTGACAGGCTATTTTAGACATGATAGGAGTTCAGACAGACAGGAGTTCAGAGCAAGCAAAACAGGAAGCTGGTGGTTTTTCATTTGAAAATGAGCAATGGAAAAGTAATCCATTAAGCCTTCTGTACTGTAACATACATGATTTATCTCAAGCATGTTTTGGTGCAATGTCCATAGCAATAATGTTTGCACAGCCAAGCATTCCCAAGTCAAGAAATGGCAACGCTGGTGTTGCTATCAACATGAAGTAGCAGAAGCAAATTCACGTGCAAAGTAACAAAAATATCCCCCAAACAGAGCTACTTTGAAGTTTAAACAATTTCCTAAACTGTACATACTTGGAGCAAAGCCAAAGGGAAGAGGTCATGCAAATTCTGTCATGTTAAGAAGGCTATAGGAAGCTGGTTTTAGCCTGACTGCTGCAAAAAAATAACACTAAATGTTTGCTGATAGCTATACTAGAAATATTTGATCACAATGACATTTGAATTCCAACAACCACATGGAGCTGATGGAGTAGGTCCAGAAGAGACCACAAAAATGATCAGGGGGCTGGAATACCTCTGCTATGAGGACAGGCTGAGGGAGCTGGGATTGTTCAGCCTGGACAAGAGAAGGCTTCAGGGGACATACTAGTGACCTTCCAGTACCTAAAGGGAACTTCCAAGCATGCTGGAGAGGGCCTGTTTGCAAAGGCCTGCAGTGAAAGGACAAGGGGCAATGGTTTTAAATTGGAGAGGAGTAGATTTAAACTGGACATTAGGAAGAAGTTCCTCCCCACGAGGGTGGTGGAACACTGGCCCAGGTTGCCCAGGGAGGTGGTTGAGTTCCCATCCCTGGAGGCATTGCAGGTGAGGCTTGCCAGGGCTCTGGGCAAGCTGCTCTAGTTGGGGATGTCCCTGGCCACTGCAGGGGGGTTGGACTAGACGAGCTCCAGAGGTCCCTTCCAACCCAAACCATTCTAGGATTCTATGGTTCTATATTATTTACATCCTGGAGAACACAGCCCTCTCTTTCCCTTCAAAAGCAGCAAGTATATAACCAGTTGTCCACATAAGGACACAGAGTAGGATCAATTTTGATCCTTCCAGTTTCTGCAAGGGGCTACAAGAGGGCTGGGTAAGGCCTTGTTTGGATGCCAGGCAGTGCTAGGACTAGGGGGAATGGACACAAGCTTGAGGAGGGGAGATTTCAGTTGGCTGTTAGGCAGAAGTTGTTCCCCAGGAGGGTGGTGAGTCCCTGGCCCAGTTTGCCCAGAGAGGTGGTGGCAGCCCCATCCATCCCTGGCAGTGTTGCAGGCCAGGCTGGCTGGGGCTGGGAGCAAGCTGCTCTAGTGCCAGGTGTCCCTGCCCATGGCAGGCACAGGGGTTGGAGCTAGAGGAGCTTTCAGCTCCCTTCCAACCCTGACAGTTCTGTGATTCTGTGAAGCATCAATGCTCTAAGTGCCTTCCTGTATTTGTTACTGTAAACCTGTGTGGGGAAAGCCCAAAATAAAGATAGCAGAGAACAAAAGAGAAAGCCCAGAGAAACAATAGAAAGGACAAAGAAAAGTTGCAGGAAGAGTAGAAGAAAAGGCCTTTTCCTGTCATACTAAGATTTGAGACCTACTGCAAGAGGCCACAGAGAATACACTTGATCTAATCAAGCATTTTATGAGGAACACTTGCAGCAAAACAACTGGAAACAGCTAGGGACAGCTTTCAGACAGGTAAAACCCATTAGCAGACACAGAACAGGAGTTTGTTTAGCTTCAGCCAGCTGCTCTGCTCCTGTGCAAGGCTCCTCAGAGCCACCAGTGCTCCAGCCAAATGTAATGATGTCCACCAGACAGACACCTGGGCTCCATGCAGCTGCCAGACAACACAGGCACACATTCCTATTCCAAATACTTGACTACTGCACACAGGTAATGAGAGAGTTAATGAGAGATGACATTGCTCTGTCATCTTCCTTGACTCTTGGCAATGTAGGTCACTTATTTACAGGCTGAGCTTTTCACAATTTACACTGCTCCTTCCCTCAAATTATAGCACAGGGGCAAATATTTAAGCAAAGAAATATTTTCTGGATTTGATGTGAAAGACTGCCTTTTAGGGCTGATTTTTTTTCCCTTTCTTTGAAGATGAGGGTATCTGAGCTATGGGAAAGACCTGAGGAACTTCTCAAGTTTCTTCAGCCTGCACCCCAGCAATATTTTCTTTAATGTTACAATATATATATACATACATAAGTCATACTGCATTCCACTGGGTTAAATACAGAAGTGTTTAGTTCTAGACACAAAAGATACCATGTGGGTTTGGAATCAGTCATTTATCTCTCTTGCAGCCACATTTTTCAAGTGGGATACAGATCATATTTTGCTTATATAGAATACATGATGTATCTTTACATATGTCCACATCCATTCATCTAAAATAATAAATGGACTTTGTTGCTGAATTACCTCCACCACAACACCATGCAAACAGGTATCAGAACAGAAAAAAACCTATAAAATGAGAAGCCTGTGATAAGATGAAGAATTTAGAGCAGAGTAACCACCAACCATCCAGCTGGCCTTCTGAAAACAACACTCAGCAAGCTCCCTTTAGTACCAAGGGGAAACACATCCAACCCATTGGTTTTCATGTGTAGGTTCCTCTACATGCTGGAGTTACAGCTCAGACAACAGGTGATATGATTTAAAATGCATCTGCTCACTCATGTCAGTGGAGAAACATTTACATACACTCATTTTACCCAACAGGCAAGGATGGCTCTTCATCACACAAGCTGCTGGGCAAGTTGGCTGCCAACAGGACATGCCCTGGCTTAGTCAAAAGTGTTGCTTTTCATCTATTTAGAACAGGGAGGGCAGAGATGCAGCTGAAGCTTCAGGCTGGATTTGACCCACTTGCCAAACCAGGTGCCCTCTCTAACTGAAGCAGTGCCACAGGGACTCCCAGCTCCAGCAGCTCTTTGGCTAGGAGAACAGGACATAGGTTTGGAAGTTGGACCAAATAATTAGCCACAGTTTTGTGGCCTACTAAAGCTTCAGCACAGTTTGGGAACTGCCCTGTCTGTGAAGCAGTATGGTCATGTTCACACAGTACTGCAAAACCCTTTTTGCCTGTCTTTGCTCAGCTTGGTATCCTCACCATTAGCAATCCCTCTCCCAGCCCAGCATCCCACATCTCCATTCCTGACACAGAAAACCCTCTCCCATCCACACCCCACTCCCTCTGCCCTTGGAATACCAGCTTGTTTGAGCAGGTGAAGAGCAGCAGGCTCCACACACCCTGCTGATGAGCAAAGCTGTAACACTCAGGGCTACATGGTTGACATGCACGCTCTGCACACTGCTGTCAACTTGTGTTGGCACTACAAGGGCTCCTCTGAAATATCCTTTTGATATTGTGGAGTCCAAAACTGCACAAGGTACTCAAGGTCACAGCAGGGCAGAGCAGAGTGGGACAATCCCTTCCTTCAAGCAGCTAGCAATGTAGTGCTTGATGCACTCCAGGACCCAGTTGGCATGATGATGAGTTCAGAAGGTTTGCAAGAGCCTGTTCTCTCTATAACAAAACTAGTTTTTCTTCATAACTGCTTGTATGGCTTACAGGAATGCAAAATAAGTAAACAACAAAAGGTCTAAAGTGAAAATTAAAGGCCTAGAAGTTTCACAGTAGTCAAGACTCCCCACACACTTTGTTTCCTGAACAGTTCCTAGCTAGGTCCAAGTTCTTGTACAAACAGGTTAATTTATCTTCCAGGTTCAATGTAAAACAAGATTTAACCTCCAGGATAGAATTAAACAATCCCACCTGACAAACAGAGCCAGCTGCCTAGTAACTAGAGAGACTTTTTTTTAAGCACTTAACATTCTGCAGTCAGTAAATCAAGTTTTATTACACTAGTGAAAAAATCAAGCAATGTTTTTTAGTGCCAGTAAACCAACATTGTATTATTGCTGGTCAGTATGTTTTCAGTCAATCAGCAGAGGCAATAAAACTGTTCATTAGTCTTCAAGAACTGAATGGGGAATACTAGGCATTGGGTTTTAATTCTTTCAGTCATAATTCTTCTTCCAGTCAATTACCAGTGGAAAAGGTAAATGTTATCTTCAATTAACATCAAGCAGAAACTCACACAGCCAGCCAAGGATGCCTTTTCTCTAACAATTCTGCAAAGCAAGCCAGCAGGTTACTGTGAATTGACTTCATGTAGTTCTGCATTTCCTCTAAGCATGGCAAATGAAAGAGGTGAGCTGGAAATTCCAGCTCCCAGATCCAGTTTTGCTTTCTAAAACATCATTTCCAAGTCAGCACATCCACAATCTTCACAGTCATTTTTAAACTCTTTCATCTGGGTGAAGTGAATTGGACTTCAAGGGTGTGGGGAAAGAAGGGAATAAAGATTGCCAGCTTCCCAGGTGGCCACTAAACCAGCACAAAAATGACCCACACTATTCTTTGTTTATTTGTTTTAGGGTTACTAAACAAAATCACCTAGACAATCCATCCAGCTCCTGAGCTAAAGAACCCAGGAGCTGCAGCAATCACCAAGGAGGTGACCAAGAGACAGAAGAGCTGCAGAAATAGCAGAGGTTTAGGCCCAAAGCTCCATCAGTCTCCCCAGACCTTTTTATGAACTACATCTTACTTCTGAGCCTTCTCTTGGGCACTTCAGTATTTTAATGAACATATAAATTCCTCACACATCACTATCAAAGAAAAAAAAGTGTGAAGAACCAGCATTTGACCATTAAAATTCTATCATTTTTATTCAGTTCTTGCATTTCAAAAACCTTAAAGAGATTCAACACATAAAATATAGGCAATAAGAGAGAATTATCACCACAAACCACATCTTTGGCCCTACTAGTACAGCTTACACATGCTCCAAAATTATAGTTAATAAGGAATTTCTGTAAATATTAGCAATAAAACATTATTATTCCTGCAGCTTACAATTTATTAGCTCTTTTATTTGCCAAGACTTAATCTGACTATCATAATGCAATAAAAAACACTTAATAGAATATTTCATTTGCTCTTCCAAGTAATTGTATCTTCCCAAATACAAAAAAACCTGGCTGAGATTTCTTTGCAGGACAACCTTTAGATGCTGGAAGCAGGTAATTCAGTCAGGGCACAGACATCAAATCAGTTTGATGTTTATTCACTCTTTCCTTCCAGTCTTTACACTGTTGCTCACTAGTGCTATTAGACCAATTAAAGCTTGAATGGTATTTAAAAATCATTTGTAAGAGAGTATCAAGCAACAATTACAACTGCTTCCTGAAGGAAAAACAATGATTTATGGAGAAGCAGCTTGCTTTAATTCCTTCCTAGATTGAGAAAATGAGGATTGAACTGCTGGAAGAACTGCACAAGAGCTTTTTTTTTTCTCCCAAAAGCTACCTCATTTTTTTTATTACTGATATTGCACAGAAATAATTCTGAATTACATCTTCCCAGGCATATTGTTGTTCTCTGGACTATCCTCCAACTTGCTGTGGCTCCACAAAACTCTATTATAAACAACCAATATAAAAAGAGTGGCCTGGCTGACAAGTCAAAGGAGATTTAGCAGATGAAGAATATCTGTTGTATTCCCTCCTATTCCCTGTTTTAAACAAAGAAAATCATTTAAACCCCCATAATCTTGCTGCAAACATGGAGCAGTGGTCAGTTCTGTAGTTTTATTAGGTATATCATGTAAAACCTGCAAGTCAGCTCCAAAAAAAAGCTCCCAAAAGAGCTCCTTGTGCTGGCCAGCTGACAAATCTAAGTCCTCTGCTTTTAAAAGTCCAACTTGGACAGATAAACCCAAGTGAAAATGATGCCAAACAGCTAAAATGATCCACTCTGTAATTAAAGATGTTACAAAGAAAGCAATAAATGACCCCTCAACTTCTCATGGCTTTTCTACTCCCATCAAGACAGCACCTTCTCATCTAATCAGCTTAATCACTCACAAAGTAATACAGCAGACATCTGAACAAAATTCCAACAGCCTCTTCAACAAGCTAGGAAAACCAATGACCATCAGTAAGAGAGTTAACTGCATGACAGAAAACCAATGCTAGCTCATTATTCTGAGGAGCCCAACTCTGAAAAAAACAGACTTTGAGGCCTAAAACAAAGTATCCAACTTGGAGAAAGTTTTCAGGTGGTATTTGTGGCCATCACAGAATGGTAGGGGTTGGAAGGGACCTCTGGAGATCATCTAGTCCAACCCCCCTGCAAGAGGATGGTGTCCAGTCACCCTTTATCAAAACCTCTCTCTGTTGTAGAGCCAAATACATTAACTCCCATAATTCCTCCTTTTCCAGTTATAACCTATGCTACAAAATAATCTGATTCTGGATGGGTAATATTAGATTGTAGAGGGTTTGTTTTTTAACCAAAACAGCTTTTTGTTTGGTTTCAAATCTTTCATTCCATGACAGCCATCACCTGTCTTCATTTTCCCTACCATGTAATTCATCCTGGCTAAAGAGTAACTTGCAGGAGAGGTGGAGAACAGTGCCTACAGACTAATTGATGACACTATTTTATTCTTTTTAGTAACAAAGAGAAATTGCTATTATCAATTGCATAAAACCTTCCCAAGCCTTTGAGTTTGTGCAACTGCCTCAGGCTTTTTAGACTATATTCCCCAAGGCAATTATCAAAGAAAAAACCTTTTGTAAATAACATGAAAAATGTTCTAGGTACTTAATTAGGAAGTTCCATACTCTAGAAAGCTTGGAATTTTGCAGTGCTGCCTTTGTAGGAGGAATACTCAGCACTTGGAAGCATCCTTAGGCATCAGCAAATATCACATGTTTATTGCAACTATCAAAGCCACATCAATGGTGGTTTTCTAGTGAGTGGCTGCTTGCCAAGGTAAGCATAGTAGTAACAAGAAATCAGTTACCTGGCAGGCTTCAAAACAACAGAAGAAAAATATGCAGGAGTTCTGCAGCAAATTTACAAGTGTTGCATTCCCACTAGAAGCAGCAGAAAGTTTAATTGCATTTGTTCCATCTCTGGAGATGAAATCCTCTTCTCAATCTGTTAGGTTTTGGTGAAGATGGAATAGCCAAGGTGATATACAGCTAACAACTACACATTGCTAAACTACTGTCCCACTACTGATAAATAATATACCTACTTCAGGAATTGATAGAGCTCTGCTGGGCTTTTCAGAGCCTTCCAGAGAAGAAGAATCTTCCCAGTCTTCTTTGCATAGCTCACTGGTAGGATCAGTCAACAAAAGATCCTATCTGGATCTTTCTACTGTAGCTTTAAGCCCTGTGTCTTCAGCTCTGCAATCCTTCCTTTCCACCAGCTACAAAGGGAAGCTTCTCTTCTGACAGAGCTCCTCAGGGCTTCAAGCTGATCCAGGTCTTCAAAACCATTTCTAATAGCAATTTCACAGCATAAACACTTCCTTCAGGCATCTGTGTATGCTGGGCAGAGATGCAAGCTCTGCCTAGGAAAGCTCACAACTGAGTTAGACAATCTCTGCTTGAGCTAATAAAGCTCTGTCTCAGCAGGGCTTCTCAGCCCATGCACAGCAGCAGGCTGATGCAGATATGTTGCTTCTGTTTCCAGGGCTATTGAATCTGACTTTCTAAAACACAACATTTTTCTTCAAACTCTGTGATTTCAAAGCCAGGCAGTGTTTTACTAATATAGTCTACTAAAGCAACAGATGTTTCTTGTTAAAGCTGATTTGCTTTGCTCCCTCAAACACACAAGGAAGTTAGGAGTTTGATTCTTTGGTTGTAAAGGTGCAAAGGTCTGACAAAATGTTTGGCATGAAGGTCATTTTATCCTACAAGAAATCTCCAGTATAAGAAGCTAAAGAAAGTAATTCAGTGCTGAGGCAACCAGGGAAGTTATCTGCCAATGCTTAGACAACATTTCACCAAGCTGCCAGAAGACAAATGGAAAAAGCAACATCTAAGACTTTCAGCTTTATATTATGCAAAACAGTAGCTCATTTGAAACAATCTCAGCTTTTAATGAAGTTTACTAGAACTAAAAGGAGCTTATAATAAAGAATTTANTTTTCTATACATACATAAAAATATATAAAATATATACAAATATAAATATGTATATTTATATGTCGTCATGTTTATTTGTATTTTATATATTATAAATTTATATATTTGTATATATAGTATAAATATAGCTCTCTCTCATATATCATTATATTAATGACCTATAATTACAATTTGCTCCATATGAGCAATTATCCCTGGTGGAATAAGGCTAAAAGTTCACACAAAGCTCTCTCATTGCATTGGTTGGACTCGATGACCTTAGAGGTCTCTTCTGTCTGGTTCTGTGATAGATAGTGATAAGAGCAGCTGTTAATGATGCTTTTTTCTCACCTTAAAAGGTACCTCACTGGAACAGCCTGAGCACAATAAATAGTAGTAATGGTCTCTTGGCAGCACACACAGGCTCCTATTATTGTGATGAAACATTAAACCTCAAGCAGCTTCCAGAGTGAGAAATACTTAGGTAAAATGGAGCACATTCCTGTGTTTCTGGAGTAAGGGTTTAATTTTTTTGGTTGTTTTTGTGTGTTGTTTTTTTTCCTTCAATCTTTAAGAGGAAAGATTAAACAGAAAAAAAATTAGCTGCCCTCTGCATCCTACCAGCAAAGTAGTACATGTTTTGTTTTTAAATCCTGGATCAAAACTACCTCATGCAATTCTGAATTTGCCCAATCTAGTACCAATCTGTCAAAGAAGGATTTGCTTCATTTCATTTTGGGCATTTACATAAGCACCTTAAATTGGGTCACTGGAATGATTTCCCCCCACATTCCCCATCCTGATTCCATCAGCTAATCTCATAAAAGACAAACTCCACTTGCCCTTCCTGTGAAGCAGCAAATCTACACACAGCTTATTTTCAGGGAGGTTTGATCTACAGGGGGTTAAGAGTTTAGAACTTCTAAGGAGAACTTGCAATCCCAGGAGGAAAAGCTGAAGAGAGATTTAAGCTCAGGGATGCCTCACTCCTCTCACATCTTTGACTGTAAATTGGGGGAGGACTGTGGCACTTGTATCAACATTTTGACACCTGTCACACTGGACAGTATTTCTGTTTCTCCAATAGTAAATCATGCAAGTTTTCAATCCAGAAAAGAATTGCCCTTACCACTGTAGAAGATCCCAGGTGACATCTCAGGGAATGAGTTCTAGAGGAGTCTATATCCAGCAGGAAAAGTCTACTTAAACCCAAAACTACAAGCCATGAAACTCTAACATTGAGCTTCTGTCAAGACAAGACCTCTGCAACCACCAAACTAAATTAAACTAAAACATCCTACTTCCCACCACATAATTCATCTCTGTTTTCTTTGGAAGTGCATTCCTTGCTTCCTGACTTTTGCAGCTGGGCTGTAAAGAAACATTAGAGAGGGGCAGGGCATCTGTCCCTCTGGAAAGCAGGCTGCAATGTCTAAGCACTCAGAACTTCAACACTGGATACACACCTTTGCAAAATCTCAGCAGGGCTTCTCAGCCCATGCACAGCAGCAGGCTGATGCAGATATGTTGCTTCTGTTTCCAGAGCTATTGAATCTGACTTTCTAAAACACAACATTTTTCTTCAAACTCTGTGATTTCAAAGCCAGGCAGTGTTTTACTAATATAGTCTACTAAAGCAACAGATGTTTCTTGTTAAAGCTGATTTGCTTTGCTCCCTCAAACACACAAGGAAGTTAGGAGTTTGATTCTTTGGTTGTAAAGGTGCAAAGGTCTGACAAAATGTTTGGCATGAAGGTCATTTTATCCTACAAGAAATCTCCAGTATAAGAAGCTAAAGAAAGTAATTCAGTGCTGAGGCAACCAGGGAAGTTATCTGCCAATGCTTAGACAACATTTCACCAAGCTGCCAGAAGACAAATGGAAAAAGCAACATCTAAGACTTTCAGCTTTATATTATGCAAAACAGTAGCTCATTTGAAACAATCTCAGCTTTTAATGAAGTTTACTAGAACTAAAAGGAGCTTATAATAAAGAATTTATTCTAAAGGGTTTTATTATTAAAGGGGTTTAATAGGCTGTGTATTTCCCCATCACAAAGACCAAGTCAATGTTAGAGTAAAGATGAGTTTCAAAGTCAAGCTACAAAGCCATTTGGTATTTGCAGATTCATTAGATAACCATGCTGAGGCAGACACAGAGATGCCAGGCAATCCAAGTGTAAAGGAATCAAATAGTCTTTTAAATATATATAAGGGCCTAGGACACCGAGCGCGCGCGCGCCTAGGACACCGAGCGCGCGCACACCTAGGACACTCCAAAACCAGTCAGAAAACGGCTCCATTAAAAAACTGGTAGGCCTAAAAACAATCTAAAAAAACCTCTAAAAATCTCTTTTAAAAATCTCCAAAAAATCTCTAAAAAACCTCTAAAAAAAACCCTCTTCAAAAAACTAAATATAAATATATATTTATATTTTTATATATACTTATAGATATATATTTTATCTATAATTTATCTAGAAATTTATCTATATAATATAATAGTATAATAATATAATATATAATAATATAATTATAATAATATAATATATCTATATAATTTTTCTATACATACATAAAAATANTGTTTTTGTGTGTTGTTTTTTTTCCTTCAATCTTTAAGAGGAAAGATTAAACAGAAAAAAAATTAGCTGCCCTCTGCATCCTACCAGCAAAGTAGTACATGTTTTGTTTTTAAATCCTGGATCAAAACTACCTCATGCAATTCTGAATTTGCCCAATCTAGTACCAATCTGTCAAAGAAGGATTTGCTTCATTTCATTTTGGGCATTTACATAAGCACCTTAAATTGGGTCACTGGAATGATTTCCCCCCACATTCCCCATCCTGATTCCATCAGCTAATCTCATAAAAGACAAACTCCACTTGCCCTTCCTGTGAAGCAGCAAATCTACACACAGCTTATTTTCAGGGAGGTTTGATCTACAGGGGGTTAAGAGTTTAGAACTTCTAAGGAGAACTTGCAATCCCAGGAGGAAAAGCTGAAGAGAGATTTAAGCTCGGGGATGCCTCACTCCTCTCACATCTTTGACTGTAAATTGGGGGAGGACTGTGGCACTTGTATCAACATTTTGACACCTGTCACACTGGACAGTATTTCTGTTTCTCCAATAGTAAATCATGCAAGTTTTCAATCCAGAAAAGAATTGCCCTTACCACTGTAGAAGATCCCAGGTGACATCTCAGGGAATGAGTTCT
The DNA here is from genome assembly GCA_013396975.1 of Bucco capensis. Lineage (NCBI taxonomy): Eukaryota > Metazoa > Chordata > Aves > Piciformes > Bucconidae > Bucco > Bucco capensis. Next base: position 48,114 of record VWZO01000314.1, on the reverse strand, counting down.
AGAGGAGTCTATATCCAGCAGGAAAAGTCTACTTAAACCCAAACCTACAAGCCATGAAACTCTAACATTGAGCTTCTGTCAAGACAAGACCTCTGCAACCACCAAACTAAATTAAACTAAAACATCCTACTTCCCACCACATAATTCATCTCTGTTTTCTTTGGAAGTGCATTCCTTGCTTCCTGACTTTTGCAGCTGGGCTGTAAAGAGACATTAGAGAGAAGCAGGGCATCTGTCCCTCTGGAGAGCAGGCTGCAATGTCTAAGCACTCAGAACTTCAACACTGGATACACACCTTTGCAAAATCCATGCTGGGCAGACAAAAAAAACAGCTACCTACTTGGTCTTACAACAAAAACAAGTCCAAACTAGGGACTTGAAAAGAAATCAAGGAGGAAATGAGTCATGGGGGAAAACTTGAGGGAAATTTCACATGGAAAGGAAACTCATGAGCAAGTCCATAAAATTTTCCATGCTCAGTCCTTCCCCCCCCCACACACATCCTTTCTTTTCTCTTTCCCAGAGGCTTGATGGAAAAGGAGAGGCCTCCATATCCTTTTAGTTGTCCTGCTATTAGAGAGAGAACAAAGCAGAGAAGAGCCCACAGTATGCTGTGAGCCTCTGAAGAGTTGTCTGTTGCATCATTTTACTCATGGAATGAAAAGAAAAAGGCATTGCATCAATAACTGGCAACTACAAGCATTCAAAACCTCTGAATCAGATTGCCAAAAATAAAAAAAGACCCTAATGCATTAAATAACCATTCCACTTCCAGTTTCCAGCCATGCTGTCAGGAAATGAATGGTTTCTTTCTTGTCCTACATCAACTGGGCAGGTGGAAAAATTCCCAAGCACGTTCTTCTGGTGGCTATGTTCTCAATCAGCTGGAAAGCAAATGTGGCCAAATCCCAGGAATGTCATTTGGATTTATGTCTCAGTTCCCTCCCTCACACACTCTGAGCCAGCTTTCTATCTTTGCTCTTGCACTAGAGGAGACAGAAGGGGAAACAAAGATCCCTAGAGATGAACAAAGGTCCTCAACAACTCTACTATCAATTGGCTTTAGTGAAGCAAATGAGCCTCTGTAAATATCTTTATTCAGCACCTAATTAAAGACAGACAAGCAAACTGCTTTGCTGTTCCAGGTTAACATACTTCTTGATGGAGAGCACAACAGTCTGAAGAACAGCTGGAAACACCAGGGGGATGCTCTAAAGGACACTGATCTTCCTTGCTTCTCACAAGACTTAGGCACAGTGCTCTGCTCCATATCTTTACCTGTTCAGAAGCTCATTACAACCTCTGAAACTTTCTAAAGAGCATTCAGATTCAGTCTTGATTCTGAATAAGGCTCAAGAAAAGGCTTGCTCAAGGAAAGCTGACCACAAGTAGAGTCTCTGAAGGGTAATTTGTTTGAATGAATCTCAAGAGGAAAAATTAAGTCCTTGTGCAAAACATTTCTTTCCAGAAGGCTCACCAAGGGATTCTGCTCCTGAAATGACATGATGTTTGCCTCTAGAAAAAGGGTAGGTTTCCAGAAGCCTTCCAATGAGATATTGCCTAGACTAAATCACTCACATTTGCTCTCCAAAATAAAGCAAAACAAACAAACAAAACCACACAACACCCCCCAAAAAACCCAAACAAAAAGTGTATTAATAATCCTCATAGAAACAGAAGCCCAGGAACTGAGCTCTTTTCTTCAACAGACCTAGTGCTCAGATTCCAGGCTCTATCTCAGTTTGAGTGACTGTTCCCTCTGCTTTGGGAATTCCACTCTGCCAATCCTTGACCTGGAAAGACTTCAGAGATCCTTGCCCTTTGTAGAATGGTCAGAATGAGGATCCTCAAAACATCATCTTAGGGAGGTCACAAGTCCCCACCACAACTCCCATGGGTAGAAATGGTTTCAAGGAATGTGCCATGGCACAGTTCATCATTGCCTTATACAGACCTAGTATGTGGATTTGACAGATCCAAAGGGACCAATCTCACAGAGTTTGAATGGATAAACCCAGGCAGCAGAACTGATCAACAGATTTTTCTTTCCTATCACACATACAGATAGGATTAAACTTAAATGATTTGTTGATATAAAGCATCTTTGGGAGGGAAAAAAATATCTCTTCCAACTTTCACAACAGTGAATTCATTATAACTCCAAGAATTTCAACAAATATACAAATGACCTGTAGGAAAAAGCATCCAACGTGACTCAACAGAGACATCCTGCAGCCATCAACATTCAAGGAGTCACTTATGCCCTAGTTGAGATTCCTCTTTATCAAGTCAAAAAAAGAAGAGGAGCAGCTCCCAACTCAAAAAAAAAGAAGAGGAGCAGCTAGCATCAACCCAATCAATACCCTAGAAACAAGAGTAACAGGTGAGCATCACCAAGGACCTAGCAGTAACCCTAGGGTTTCTTTCAACCTTAACAGATAAGGAGTAAAACCTTAGTCAGATAAAAAGTATACCTTTTACAGAGCTTGTTCTCTAGCATTTTTGTTATGGCATCTACTCTCAATTAGCTCAGAGGCTGAAAAAGAGGGTGGTTTATTTTGTGGATTTTTTGGGAAGCTTTGTTGTTATTCTGGGACAGGGAAGGAGAGGAACATTCACCAAAAAACTGGCAAGAAGTGGCAACACCCACTTTGCCTTTGTTATTTTGGCCCTCAGTGCTGATATTTTTGGATTTTCATTCTGGAAAAAGGAGAGAAAGATGAGGAACTGTCTGCAGGACTGTTTGCTGGGCTGCTTGCTCTCCAAGAGCTGGAAAATTGCCCAGGCTGAAGCGAGAAAAGATTCTCTAAACTCAGCTCTGACTTGTGTTTAACAGAACATCATCTATGGGACAATTAGTATTTGCACTGTCTTGACCTCAAAGACTTTGTTTTCTTGCAGAGTGTTGAAGAAAGAAATGACTAGTGGAAGGAAAAAACCCACAGAAATTGCCAAGTGAATCAGCAACAGTCCATCCAGTCAGCCTGTCTGACCATGGGCTTCAAAAGAAGGTGGTAGGCAGTGATGGCAAGATCCTTCTCAGTCTCTGTTAACATTTATTTTAAGCCATGAAATACATGAGTTTATATCCTTCTCACCATTACTCATTCCTTAGCAGGCTGATCTTGTCTTCTGCATAAACAGACCTAATCCCTTTGTTCTATCAGCAGTCTTTAAAGCCTTCTTCACTGTTGGGAAGTATCCAAATCCCTCAAGGAAAAGGATTGACAGCAGCCAGACAACAGAGGTACAAATCCTACCCTCAGTTTAACTCAACTATCACTAGCATATAGTCAGAAGTGAGATGCCCCAAAGCCTGTAACCTTCTTAAGAGTAAATAACCAGTGATTCTTCTCATCACCACCCTCTCCTGGATCTTTAAAAGAAGATTAAATAGTCTGAACTGTGTCTCTTGTTCTAAGAAGTTCCCATTGTAGGGAATATCTTACTCAAAAGCCTTGTTAGCTGTGAAGAGCACCTCAGCTTGGGGAAAAGAACTGAAAGGCTTCAGGGAACACAATATTAAAGAGGAAGAAAGCAGTAAGGAGAAAATTACCTCTTATGTCTGGGATTTGTTCAGACAGTTCTTCTAGATCAAGGGATGCTCTTGAGAAGCTCTTTCTCCAAGCCAGGAAGACCTTGTTGAGCTAGCCAGTCATCCCAGGTGCCAACTACTGAGATGTAATCAGCCTTTAACTGCTGGCAGAGCTCCCATTCTGCTGCAGCAACAGCAGGATAGGAGCTGGGGAGAGGAGAACACAACCACACTAATAGGCACCACTGGCATGACCTTTACAGAACAGCTGGAAGCTCCCAGCTTAGCCACAACCAGGAAGAAGAGTCATGGACAAAGAGCAAGGCTGCAATGACTCCTTGACAAGCAATTATTTGTCATTTTAGACAGCTTACATTGCCACCACCACAGGGAATGGAAAGAAAGGAAGCTGCCAACTGTAAAAGTCATCTAACAAAACAAAAATATGTACTCCTGTTGCCTGCATTATTTATAGGCTAATTTATTCATCACCACCCCAGACTATGAAATGTCTCACCAACTTCCAGAGGGTTCCCCCCCCATCCAAAAACATAAGCACCACAACCACCAATCACTATTTTATACAATACTATGATTCATTTGCATGAAGTCTCTTACCTTGAAACAGAAAAGGCAGCTAATAATTTGAGACCTAAAAATAGAAAGCTGCAATGGGAACCCTATGTAATTTACTCCTGATTTGAATATAGTGTGCTGTCTTTCAAATGGTTGTGGAGGTGCTTATTAGCTTTGCTATTGTTTTTCCTCTCTTGTTTGCTTTTTCTTTTGCTTACCAAGGTAACATTTACTTAGAGAAATGCACTTGTAGAGTTTCAGATCAAAAGGGACTCCATCCCCACACTAATATATTGACCTTGCTGCTATGACATGGAGATGCTGTTGTGCCTGAAGAAAATCAAATGGCAGAGAAGATGACAATGAAATATGTGGAAGCAAATAAACCCTTTCTAAATAAGACTAAATAGTACTAAAAGTCTTGTAAAAAGGACCAATAAAGGTCAAGGCATTTTGAAAAGGAGAAGTTAAAAGATTTTCTATATTGAGTCTTTTGCTCCATAATCCAGTACCATGTATTCTAGGTTAAAGTAAAGAATTTCCCTTTTTTTGCCAATATTCAATGTTCATGATCCCCAAACCCCCAAATTTTGCCTGAAGCCACCCAAACCTATTGATGTGTCAATTGGGCCAATCTACACCTGGCAAGATAGTGACATTAGCCTCCAAAACCACTCCTTCGATGACACAACTTCACCAACAGGATTACTTTTCACTCTTCTGCCACAAACCAAAAGAAACAACAGGTGGGGAATGATCCCACAACTCCCTTCCATGATGCTGAAAAGCCTTTCATGTTACCATCCCCACCACTAGCAAACCAAAAGAGGTGAGGCAAGTCTTTTTGTGCCAAGAATGTTATTTCTTTTAAGAACAAAGTGTGTCAAGAAGGCAAATTAAAGCATACAGGCATGTTTTGAAGTCACTCAACTCAGAGCCACTCCAAACTTGTGAAAATAAAGACAAGATTTCAACATAAGGGCATTTTCACTACAAAAATGGCAGGCAGATTTCCATCACCTAAAGGAAAGTGGCTTTGTTATCATTTTCTTTCAACTGTAACTCTCACAATGAAAGCAAAAGCAAGTAGGAGAAAAATTGGGTTTGATGCTATGCCTGCTCTTGAGCATCTTATTTTTTTTGTGGCTTAACCACATTTTCCTGTGTTTAAAGTGCTTCTCTCCCTTCTTAGAGTGCAAGTTCATTGCACAAGAGGAGAGAGAGCCTATAGCAAAACAGAGTAGCCAGCAAGTGTTGCTGTACTAGCTCCTTCAGGAAAGGAGATGATTTCCTTTGGTCGCTTAGTTACAACATCTAACACCAACTCAAACTACTGCTTCAATTCTCAATTCATCAATTAGACAGCAAAAGTCAATCAATATAGAATTCAGAATTAATTCCTCAGCAAAAAGGCATCATGGCCAACATCCTTCAACACGATTGCAGAGGCATCAGACTGAAATCCTAGATGCTAACAGAATTTGCACAAGGGTTACTATCAAGAACATTTCAAGATGTGAATTGACAGATTAGAAGAGGCTATTTTCCCCTTCCTTCTCCTTGAAGCAACGACCACATGCTCCATCATGCATACAAAGAACTAATCTACCTCAGCCAAAAAGCAAGATTTACAGGAAAGGCATCAAACAGGATCTGTGTAATTCTGTCAAACTGCTGAACTGTTTCCAATTGTTAACTGCTTTGTAGAAATCACTTGGAATCCTGACAGATTTGTTTTTCTAGCCTTGACATGATTAGTGGTCTTGAAACTATATGCAGGAACTCAGCACTCATCTCAGATATCTATCATTTTGCATGTGATAAAAGAGATTATTAAAGTCTCAGACTACAGATGAAGTGATTCTCTGCAAGTCTAACAAACAATAGCTAAATTCAGCTTGAAAATCCTTCAGGTCACACTACAGCACCATCAGAATTTACAAGGAGAACATCACCTTTAGTAAGGGCTCATCCTGCAGCATAATTACAGCACACTATTAGTGAATTGCTACCTTCCCACTACACAATCAAACATACAGAAATGATAAAACATCAGAATTCTGGCTGTTCTTTCCTTGTCAGTTTATTTGGGGTTTTTTTGTTCTTTTCCAAACAGGACCCCTTCCTCATCCAATGCACATGCTTTGACAGGAGGGTTAACAGGGATAAATTACTTTCTATTTCTTTATCCCCTTCTTTTAGTACAACACTAAAATAAGCCTAAACTATTAAAATCCATGCCCAGAACCTTTTTTTTTTTTCCCTCTCTGTATTATGCTCATTATACTACTAACTGAAAGCATTCTATGTCATTTATTTTCACCACAGATCCTATATTTATAATGGAAGTACATGAATTGTTTGGTCCACACACCACCTTCCTGACATCTAATAGCATCTAAATGTTTTTTCAACCCCTCCAGGGCTGGTGACTCCACCTGGGCAGCCTATTCCAAGACTTAACAACCCTTTCAGTAAAGAAATTCCTCCTTATATCTAATCTAAACCTCCCCTGGTGCAACTTGAGGCCAAAGAAACCCAGAAATCTCCTTGAACATCTTTACCTAAATTTACAAAGAAATAAATTGGAGCATTATCTAGAAAGGTAGCAGACATCACTGCTCCTCTATTTGCTACATTCCAGGGTAAATCCAATAGCATCAACAGATTAATGGGGGGGGGAAGCAAAGTGGTAATTTAAACCAAAAGCTTATGTTTCAAACCATTATTGAAACATTCATACTCTGTATAACTCCTTAAAGCCAGCAGGCTAGGCTGGATTAGAGGAAATCCTATCCTAGTTCATGTTTTCCATGCCTGCTCCAGGTACCTTTTCACATGCACTGCACTCTTTTCCTCTCCAGAAGCAAAATAAGGCCTCCTAGTGCTATTAATTGTTCATAAAATAACCCATTTTCCAATAAAGTTAATATGAAAAACTTAAAAGCAATCTGTTTTCTTTTGGATATAAATTCTATTCCTCAAGAGGAATCAATGAAAGCAAGATTAGGGAATTTGAAGGTAATAAGTATAATGATTCCAGGGGTGGGTTTTTTCCTACTAGCTACATTCTAGTCAGAATATTTATTTATTCTATATTAAAAGCACAACTTAACTCAGTCAACTTTCATCTAAAAAAAGTAAATTAGTGACTTTGAATAATGGTTACATTTAGGAGAGACTTATCTAGAACTTCTCTAACCTTCTTCCAGAGCAAAAAGAGCTAAAATGTTTTAATTAATCCATTTTTTCCTTGACATCTCTTTCCTTTACAAGGCTTTTAATGTAATTCAATCTTCCCTGCATCTTTCTTGACAGCTGGCATTTCCTTCACAGAGAATGTCTCAAATGGTTTACATGTAACATTCTTCCTAAATTTCATTTCCTTTCTGTGTAAGAAGTTCATATACCAGGAAAAAAAAAACCCAGACAGGAATGTTTCATGCCATGTGGGATATATCAGTTTGGGAGTTTTGCTTTAAATTAGCCCAAGAGTGGCTTTTTAGAAATATTATTAATGTGGCTGAAGCTTCCCAATCGGAAAAAGGAAGAATTGTTGCCCACAACTTTGTTTTTTTCCTCCAGATCTCATTCCAACATGAACTTCACTTATGTTTTAGCTCTTCTGGGCATGCCTGGTGGCAACCTGACAGCTCTAATTAAGGTTCAGCTTAGGACAGAAACATTAAGAAGGAAACAAGCATCTAGTTAAGCACAAGAGACTGATGGTTCTCTATCAGATAGCTCCCAAATCAGAAAGGGAAGCTCTTGGAAACTTCACTCTAAGCACTGAAATCAATCATGACACTGAAACTGGCAGCAAAGCAAACCAACACCTTTCCCAGGAGAAGGACAGACACTGAGGTCTCACAGAAGAAGATGCAACTCCTAAGAGTGAGCCACTCCTCCATACTAACCCCAAATCCCAAGTTCTTAAACAGCTGGGAGACTTGCACAGCTGCATGCAGAAAAACTAAGGTCTCACACGCAAAATCCTGGGAAATGACATCTTTAGAGGATCCTGATGCCAAACAAAGGCATTTGCTCTGCAGTCTCTAACATATCCTCCCTTCTAAAGGTTGTAAAGCCTTAGCTAAGAGGGCTAGGTGGCTGGAGAGCTAGAGAGCCAGAGAGAGAGAAGGGATGGCTAGAGGAGAGCCAGAGAGAGAGAAGGGATGGCTAGAGGAGAGCCGGAGAGCTACAGCAGTGGAAGTGATGAAGAAATACCTGCTGGTCATTTCTCTGTCCTCTTGTCATGCTGAAAGCATTTATTACNGAGAGAGAAGGGATGGCTAGAGGAGAGCCAGAGAGAGAGAAGGGATGGCTAGAGGAGAGCCAGAGAGAGAGAAGGGATGGCTAGAGGAGAGCCAGAGAGAGAGAAGGGATGGCTAGAGGAGAGCCAGAGAGAGAGAAGGGATGGCTAGAGGAGAGCCGGAGAGCTACAGCAGTGGAAGTGATGAAGAAATACCTGCTGGTCATTTCTCTGTCCTCTTGTCATGCTGAAAGCATTTATTACTAATATTCCTTTTCTGTCAGATCAGATCCTTTTCAGTCCTGCTAAAAATTTTCATTCAAAAATATTCTGCAGCCTGGGGAACTCCACATGACCCCAAAAAGGAAAAGAGTAGTTGCAAAGTATTGTTTTATCTCCCAGCAATGTGTCATTTTGTGATACTTCTAATCAACAGTATCATTTGTGTTAATAATGTACACAGGGAACATCTTGCACTGAAATCCAAAACTACCAGACAGTTTCCCTACATTTTAGTGTTTGCTTTACTTTTAGTGGAGGAATAAGTGGCCTGTCTCTCAACTTCAGCAAAATTCTATCCTAAATCTGTCTTTTTCAGCTAGTCCTGTGTTTTCAGACACAATGAGAGATGCTGGTGACAGGAAATGTGATCTTTCTTTCTAACATGCAAACTCTTGGTAGTTTTCCCTGGTCATTGTTTTTCAATGAGCATCAAATGTGTAACTGCTCTTGAGTGAGCTGAATGCTTGAGAAATTCCCCCTGTACCACATGAATGCTGGCTAAGAGTCTTGTTTCTCAGAAAAATCACTGAGGGAGATTCAAAAGTGTTCCCTTTCAGTTTCTGACAAGTAATAGCACAAACTGCAGCAACTGGAAAATGGGGAGTTTGATCAGTCATTGAGAGACTTGGTAGTGCTACAGGAGCAGCAGCTTTTCCAAAACCAATGCTCTCCACATGCTAGCAGATATTAAAACCCCATTTCTTGGTAATAAATGGAATTTACCAGCTGAGCTGATGCAGGATTACTGTAAAATTCAGTATTAAAAACTAGAAGCATCTAGTCCTTCTAGCATCTGAAAAACTGACAAGATTGCTCACAGCTCCCTGCCCAAACCAGGAGAGTCTTTCTCCTCTACAGAAACTCTGTGTCAAAGCTAACTACCACATCTCACACAACAACACATATACAATAAAAACCCACACACACTTATGACATCTGGCCTCTCATTGCTCTGTCAAATCATCTCCCCTTACCTATCTATATCAAGAGAAGTCTGCTGACAGATTGACTCCCTTCATCTCAACACCCTGCCAGCAGGAAAACTTTCTGGCTATGGCAAACAGACCTTTTTTTTTTTCCCTGCATTTGGGTAAAAACAGGAATATAACAGTTTTGGTAACAGTTTTGGAGGTGATTATACTTGTGGGGATTTTGGGGATTGGTTTTCTTTGGGTGGGCTTTTTGTTTGGTTTAATACTTTTCCAGAAAACTGAAATTACCATTATTTAGCAGTAATTCAAGGAGCTGTAATAGCCACCTGAGAGAATCAATCCAGACTTGTTCCCACTTCTATTTACAAACACATACAATGATGAATATCTTCTACACAAAGCTTCACATTTGCTACACATCTGTTCACAGGAGTACCACAGACATGATATTTGTTCTAAGCCAACTGCAAGAGAAATGTAGGGAACAGAACAAAGGTCTCTATGTAACCTTTGTTGATCTCACCAAGGCTTTTGATACTGTGAGCAGAAATCGTCTATGGCAGATTTTGGAACATTTAGATTGTCCCCCCAAGTTTCTTAAAATGATTATCTCATTACATGAGAATCAGCATGGCCAAGTTAGATACAGCAATGCACTTTCTGAGCCCTTTCTAATAACTAATGGTGTGAAACAAGGCTGTGTTCTTGCACCAACTCTATTCACACTCTTGTTCAGCATGATGCTCCAAAGGGCCAGGGCAGAATTTGATGACCAGGATGGGATCTCCATTAGATATCATACTGATGGAAGCCTATTTAACCTAAGGGGTTTGAAGGCCCATACTAAGAGCATAAAGCATCTAGTCCAGGAGCTGCTTTATGCTGCTGATGCTGCCCTTGTTGCCCAGACAGCAGTAGCTCTGCAGCGTTTAACGTGCTGCTTTGCAGCCACTGCTCAGCTGCTTGGGCTGGAAGTCAGCTTAAAGAAAACAGAAGTTTTATATCAACCTGCACCTCAGGAA
>VWZO01000314.1:6565-37343 GCA_013396975.1 Bucco capensis | reverse complement strand
GCAGCCAGCAGCGCTTGGAAAAAGCGCTTGGGAAGAGCGTGGATGGAGCCCTCCCTGGAGCTGCGTTCCCGAAGCCTGCCCATGATGATGTTCACCACTTCAACTCAGCAACTGAAAATGGTTAACTACATCCTGCCTAAAGTAGCACAAGAGGACCAAAGAAAACTTCACAGATCTCCAAAACAACACCAGCATGGAAATCTGGAAGAACAGCAAGTTCTTTGTGTCGTTTTGATGTTGTAATCTAGCTGCTTGATGAATGGAAGTTAAGAGTTTCTTTCTGAGCAGCTACCTTCTACATTTCAGAAGCACAGCATGAAGTGCTCTCAGTGGTATTAATTACACAGAGACTACTAGGATTCAAGTCATATTTGAGCCAGCCTATAAACATTCTTTGCTACTTAATTGTAAAAAAACACTTCAAAAGCATTAATCAGCTTAAAACCACTCCTTTCTGCATCTATTTCTCTCTACCAGTTAAATGACATGAGGAGAACATACATCTTAAAATATGGCTTCAGCTAATTTTAAACATGGTTGGAAAAATTTGGCCCACACTGATTAAAAATCTTTCTTGAAATGAAAGGAAAAATTTAACCACAAAACTGTGCTCATTTTAGAGGGAAAAAAACCCCAAACCTATCACTGCCAAAGTGCTGTCCTAAGTTTAGATTGCTGTCTGACTAAACCATTGTAATTATGAGCCACTAAAATGGATTTCTAACTGTTTCAAGATGAAACAGCCATTGGGTAATTGTCAAGATGTGCAATTATCTTGGGAATTCAAACAGATAATACCAATACTTGAGCTGAACAAATGCAGGCTGGAGATTGGTGAAATCAATGTTAAAAATCCATACCAGCACTTGCTAAGAGTAAATCATAAAGCAAACTGAACAAAATGACCAAGTGATGTGCAATTTATTACTTAGACATGAAGAACTTTATATGAGAGGAAAAAAAAAAGGGAGTTGAATCTTATCTACTACTTCTGTCTCCCCACAAGCTGAACAGAGGAGTCTCACTATTTTTAGCCCTATTAAAAATTCTATGCCACACAGAATCATGAAGGTTGGAAGAGACCTCTAAGCTCAGCAAGTCCAACCATACCTGTCACCACCATGCCACTAACCCATGGTCCTAAGGAGAGCATCTAGATGTTTCTTCAACCCCTCCAGGGATGGTGACTCCAGCACCTCCCTGAGCAGCCTGGATCAATGCCTAACAACTCTTTCAGTGAAGAAATTCCTCTTAACATCCAATCCAAACCTCCCCTGGTTTCCCTTCTTGCAACTTGAGGCCACTTCCTCTTGTCTCCTCACTGGTAAGCCAGGAGAAGAGCCCTACCCCCATCTCACTCCAACCTCCTTTCAGTTAGCTATAGAGAGAGCTAAGGTCTCCCCTGAGCCTCCTCTTCTCCACACTAAACCCCAGGTCCCTCAGCTGCAAGCAGGAGAGATGGACTCTGGAATTGAGAAGGAACTAAGGAAATAAAGGAGGACAGGGGAAACCAAAGCTCATTCATCAACAGTGACCAGGTAGGAGGCAAGCACAAACTGAGACAAAGACTCTGCAGGTCCCACGAAGCTGGAAAAAGCAGCAAACAAGAGGAAAAGGTGTGTTTTAGCCAAGCAGAGTTGGGTGGAGTGAGGGGCAGCAGCACACTGAAGGCCAGAATAAAGTGACAGGAAAGAAAGGACATAAATGAGTCTGTCTAAAGAAAAACTAAGAGATAGAAACTCTGCAGGGAGAAGCCCTGGACAGAAACAAATAAAAAGCCAGCAGAAAGACAAGAAGATTTGCACCTGAAACAGTTCAAGTGATTAAGAATCTAGGCTGGCATGATATAAAATATCTGTACAAAAGTAGAGACTCTGCAGGAACAGCCACGACACATGAGAGCCTGCCACCTGAGCAGCTGTAGAAATGATCTGCTGGATAAAGTGACCCTAAAACTGCTGAAAGCCCATTCAGATGAGATGATGACACCTCATCACACTGCCAATTTTCTTTTCAGATTGCTTTTCTGAGGAGGGTAAGGATCTCCATGAAAGCAAATCTCATCAGAACTAAGGAGCTGGAACACACCAGAATCAAGGCAACTTCAGTCTGGCTTTTAGAGTAGGATGCAACATTCTTTTTCCTTTAAGATCTCCGCCTCACTGACTGCACATGGTGGACCAGCCTCTGTGGTCTAAATAAAGCTTTGTAAGAGACTTTTCTTTTCCAGCACAGAAGCTCTTTGGCAAGAAGTGAACACAGAAAAAGATTCTGGAAAGATGGGAAAGTTCCTTCCTAGGCTTCTACTCCCTTCATTCTTACCACATATTCCCTACACATTGCTGACTTTTCTTTTTTGAATCCAAACCCTTCAGAAGGTTGAAGTGTAATCCTGATTTTCTGAATGACCAATTGGAGATCTGCTTTCTGGAGGTAGTTTCACATTATGCTTCACCAACAGCTGGTTTCCATTAGTGTGGAAGGAGAAGCAGCTTTCATTCATATAAGCACAGTCACTAGAATAGCTTCCATCTGACAGAAAGCCATCTCCCATAAAGCTCTTAGATCAACTGTCCCTGCAACCACCCAACCACTAAATCCACTACAAAGAGAGCAGCAGTAACCCATGGCCAGGGATGGCAAAGGAGTGAGACCACACTCTTCAGCTGCAGCCCACACACTGAACAAACTTGTCTTCACATTGCTGTACCTTGGTTTGCTGAGGAGCCAGACAGTACAGCTGCCACTGAAGCTCTGCATTCAGACTATCAGATACTATAAAGTCTGATTACAAAGTCAACCAACCTGTGTTCAATTTAAGACATACTTTGCCTTTCCTCCTTTTATTATCCTGGTTTCCCTATTTGTCAAGTAAGAAGAAGGGAGGAGACCATCTGTTAATCTCTCTGTGTTATAGGAGAATAAGTTTGTGTTTAAGAAACATTCAAATATAGCTGTGGCAGCTACTACTGAAAAGTCTAAGGGTTCAAAAACAGAGAAGTGGGTGGTGTCTTCAAAATAAAGAGAAGCTACTACAAAGGAAGTGAGACATGGCAATACTTAGACATCAATAACCAAAACACAGTACCTGTTACACAAGCATAATCTCCTCTGTCCATTAGCATTAGTGGAGATTTAAAACCTAATCCTAGTGACAACCAATGACCATATAAGCATCAACATGAAGATGCACACAGAGTTTAATTCTAGTATTTCTTTTGAAGAGGCAGCTTTCTGTAGCCACAGTTATGAACAGGCAGGCTGGCAAAAATCACATGCTCCAATATTCACCCTGCACCTCTTACACAAGAGACTATTCAGGTCAAAGTTTAGCTCTGTCAGAGGGCAAATCTAGCCCCAGACAGCAGCATGCACACCAAAACCAACAGGAGAAGTGCTAACAGCCACTGCCAACAGGGAAAACCAACCAGAAAAAAACCTGACTTTTGGGTTAGTCATAACAACAGACTCTACTTTTGCCCTAAGGATGAGCTTATACCAACAGGTCTCCATTTATTTCCCTAGGTAGAATAAAAACAGCAGTACAGAAACCAAGGCTTTGGGTTACGTACACGTTTCACACACCCCGAGCGTATTCCCAGACAAACTCAGGCACTCTCCTCCAGCGGCTCCTCGCCTGGCATCGCCGCGGCTCCCAGTCGTCCTACAGCGAGGCCACCATGCCTGGGAGGAAACAGGAGCCAGGTGAGAGACCCCTCAGCGGGAAAAACAACCCGCCAAGGCCTGCCCAGCGGCGCAGACACGGAGGGTCAGCCCGCGGCCAGCAGCGCGGCTCAGCCCTCCNGCGAGGAAGCAGGTGGCTGAAGGAGGTGTGTCCTGGCACACAATCATGCAGGTTGGAAGAGACCTGGAAGATCCTCAAGTCCAACTATCTACCTAGCTCAAGGGTTAGGGCTGGGCTGACCACTAATCCAGTGCCAGTTGCTCTCTATTAGCCCATTTTCCCCTCTCTCCACGAAGGAAAAAGGAAATTAACAGAGCGACTTCGTGGGTTGGAAATGAAAACTTAAACGACTTTAATGAAAATAACAACAATAAAATGAAATAGACACAAAACAAATACCATACTCACACCTCCTCTCGGTGGTAACTACATCACTGTCACCACTGATCTTGTAGCAGAAGGACTCAGCAGCAGATGGGAATCAAGCTCAGGGAGCTGGATCCTGGAACTGGCTTCAGGAACTCTTGGACTGAGACTGAAGGAAGAACAGACAGAGTCATGGAATCATAGAACCATTCCGGTTGGGAGAGACCCTTGGGATCATCAAGTCCAACCATTAACCCTGCTCTACAAAGCTCACCTCTAAACCATCTCTACCACCACCACATCTAAATGACCCTTAAACACCTCCAGGGCTGGCGAGTCAACCACCTGCCTGGGTAGCCCATTCCAGTGCCTCCTTGGAGCCCAGAATTGGAGCCAGTATTCCAGATGTGGCCTGCAAGAGCTGAGCTCATGATCCTCACAAGGATAGTGCCCACTCCACCACCCCAGATGGTTCAGCTGCTCAACCTGTTTATGCCTAGTGGAATTAGGCACATGGATTTCATTAGCATTGATTCAGTCACTTACTGAGGGGGTCTCTCCACCTTAGTAAGGACAAATCACTTTTCTTCTCAGTGTAGGAGAAATAAGGACTTTTTATTCTTGCCAAGAGTGCTGTCAGGAGATAGTAATCAAAGTTTGTCATTTGATTAGAAAATGGGAAACATTATACTGGTCTCCTTCTTATAGTGCTAGAGAAACTTCCAGTTAAGATGCTTTACTTAGAACTGTGAAGAAAACAATTTGCTAATACAGCTAATAATAAATAATTCTGTCCCTGTTTTCCTTAAGGACCCCAAAAGGAATTTTGTACTGTTTGTAGAGAAATTGTTTTGCCTATCACATAGACGTGCAGCCAGCTGAAGAACATGATACCATATCAAACACTCCCCATGGCACTCTGGTAGAAAATACAAGGGAGAATCTCCTTTGCAGTCACAGCTACACAAAGCAGTGAAGCACCTTGTGCTTTACAATCATACACTGAATGCTGAACTTGGGTGAGGTGAAGTTGCTGTAAAACCTTTTTGTTAGAAAGCAAAAAAGTCTGCTCCAGAAAAACACAGGCATTCATAATGCCCCTCCAGTCTTTAGGAAAGTGGAAAGTACAATTTCCACAGCCAAAGACAACAGTGAGGGGAGGGAAAGAATGTTCAGCATTCAGCAAAAAGGAAGAATCTGGCTGACTGGAAATATATGTGCATTTCAGAAAGCTTTGTTAAAATAACATGAAGGCTTTACCCTCCACAAAAAGAATGCCATTTGAAGCTGAAGTCAAGCTTTTGACAGGTTTGAAAGAAAACAGTATCGATTTCTTTGAGCCATGAAACAATTCCTGTGGGGAGACATGGAAGACCTAATTTCCAACAAGCTTTCACTCTATCCCTCATCCCACCTCCATCCCTGCTGTATTAACACAGTCTCTTCTCCACACCATGGAGAACAGCCCTGCCAAGCAAGAAGCAGTAGGTGTGGGTTGGCCAGTGAGGAGCAGCTGCCAAGAGAAACAATAATGTTTGCTCAGTGGGGGCATGAATGTAGTTCTTGCTCCTCTGGTGTGCTGTCTGTAGGAACAGATCTGGTAGGAACATGATTGTTTCTGAGACTGCTGCCCCTTTGGTCAAATTGAAATGAAATTCATCAGAAAGGGAGACTTGCAGACAGACCAAAAGCCAGTGCAGCCACATAAACAGTATTTATGTAAAAAACAAGCTGAAAAAATAAAGAGACTATAACAGAGAGGGGAAAAAAAAATCAGTTAAAATCTTTTGGGAAGGAAATGAAATTAAAAATAACTCAGACTTTCTAGTTGTGTTACAATCAGAGAAACAGCAAATTACATGAACTACCATCCATCCACTGACAGGACTTGGAAATGTGTGGAATGAGGCCTTTCAGATGGTGATGGCAGCAAAGGAAAATGGAAGTTTGGGACCATAGCTAGGATAGGCTTTGTAAAGTATTTTTAGTGATATGATTTGCAGTGGGACCCTTCCATCCATCCTGTGTTGGCATAGCTCACCTGGATGGCAAGAGGCATCCTGGAACTCCTAACAAGCCACTAAGAGATGGGAGACAGAGGAAGGGAAAGCAGTGGAAACCAGGGTCACTAACAACAGCAATATGCCTACAAACATTTGGGGGTTTCATCATTATTCCTTGCTTCTGTGTTTTACTTGTAGGCTAAGTCTCTTTGGGGCCTGTGTCTGAGCTGAGGGACATGATAGATAAACCACGTGGCACTCAAAAGGAAAGAAAAGATAAGGAGTACAGAAAATCTCTCCAAGCATGTTCTCCTGTTCCTTGCCAAAGCCTCAGTCAATGAGGAGACTTTCTAGGAGCTCTGGGAGCTAAATAGCCTGAGCTGTGCTTGCATCAAAAAGTCTCCAACTTAGGACCCACAAGTTACTTCTGGGTGTGCAGAGAGCCTGCTGTTCACTTGGCTATTTCCACCTCCTAAATCACATCAGAACGTGTTAAATGCTTTCCTCATGGCCCTATGTCAGGTAAACAATTGCAGAATTAGCCCCAGACATGTTATGATAAATTGCAGGAGTAGGAAGAAGAGGAGGAAAGGATTGTGTTACAAAAAGGTGAGAAGGGATCATAAGTGCAAGAGGTGAGAGATCATGAGGTGTTCTCCCCAAGGACTTCCACCCCAGAGAGCAGTGCAGATACCATCATCAGGGCCTCTACTGTGGTTTTTCCTAAAATCCTTTAGGATGGCTCTGCCCTAACACCCCTCAATACAGCTCATTTGCTGAAACTGCACTAATCCAGATCCACCTTGATTTTTCCCCTCTTTTGAGTCTTCTAGGCAAATTTCACTGTCTGGGAGAAGAGCTAAGCTACTTGATGTCTGGATCATTCACCTTCTCACCTTCATTCTCCTACTTTTCTGCAGTGCTCTAGATAAGGATAAGCCAAATCTCCATAAGGATTTTTACCTCTCTACCTGCTTGCAAAGGAAAGCAGTGAATAGAGTTTACTGTCCCCAAATCAGAGCAGGGGAGGCAATAAGAGCATGGAAAGCTTGCACTGATTTAAGCTGGTATAATATTTCTGGTGCCAGTAAGGTAGGTGTCTATCTCTGGAGACAAACTAAGTTTGTTCTTAGGCACAGCCCCATGAAGAGCAAACAATAAAGCTCACTGTTTACAGCCTTACAAATATAGTAACTGGCACAGGTGATTGAATGGATTTAGCTGGTTTGGGAAACACTGTGAGCTGTAAATGTTTTTGCTCTCCAATTCAAAAGGCATCTGCAGGTATAACCATGAAAGGCAATTTAATAAATGACTGGTTTGTTTTGGGTTTTTTTTTTTAACTCCCCAAAGCTACAGAGAAGATGGATTTCATTCAGAAGCATTCATTTGATTTAGTTGCTGTTTGGTTCACAGGCGACTCCCCAGAGGGGCAATAAAACCCAAGGCTGCCTCTTTTATAACACAAAGATTTTACACTCCAGCCCTCTCTAGCCTCTTTAAACGTGCCCCAATCTTGTTTCAACTCCTAAGAAATTCCATTCATCATGCCTCAGACATTTCAGAGGTGGAAATGATCTATCAAGCCCCACGAACCATTCTCCTGAGCAGGGTAGAGTTGCTCTGTAGGGTACATCTGTATTTTGGAAGAGTTTTGTCCATCAAGTTTCTCAGATCACATCACCAAAGTGTTTGAAATCACATTTCATGTCTAATTGCTCTCACAGATGTAGCAGAGAAAGGAAGCAAGCAGCAGGCAGGAGAAGTGGCAGGTGTCAGTATGAGGGATAGGAGGGGGAGAAGGTTGTTTTGCTGTTGAATGTGAGCAGTGCTGGGCACAGCAGGCTTTCAACTGTTCCTCTGGGAAGCATGGTCATTCTAATGACAGTCATTAGCAATTTGCTCTTGGTCACTTGGGAACAGCATGTTTCCTACAAACTGCTTCTATTAGTCACCAGTCTAAATAATGGGCTAGGAGAGAGAGAGAGGAGTTAACAGGGTGGCAGAATGTGTGGGTGCATTGTTAGCAGTCACACACTCTGCATTTTGTTTTGAATGCCAAAGAAAAAGAGTGGAATAGGCTCAGATCTCTTCTGCTGCTGGGATCAGGCTGGAGCTGCACCACCAGAGCCCAGTGGAACCATTTGAAAAGCCAAGGCTAATGTACATGAGGTCAGTATCTGGCAGCAACACAGCAGGACATCTGCTTGGCTCTGAAATGCACTCACCTCTGGCCTGAAAGCTGGCAGCTCCTTCACATCAAATGATAAGGATGTGGACCAACATCCTTCAGGAGAGAAGGAAGAGCACAGAGGAGTCTGACCAGATTGCACCCTTCAGATTCCTGTCACCAGCCTGTTTAGTCAGAGCTCCTGCATGGTGTTGTTAGCTCAAGCACCTGCTTTGCTGACAGCCTTTTATCTCTCTGGAAGCATATGCTTGGGCATGACAGGCAAATAAAAGGAACAAAAAAGCATAACTTACCTCCTAATAAGAAAAATGCTGTGGCAGAGAAAGCAGATGACAACAGCACATTCATTGTCATCAGGAGCTTCAGTCTTCCCATCAAACCCATCTGAATATGTTCTACTTCACTACTTGACTGCTTTTACAGTCCTACTCTGCATGGCTTGTGAAAGCTGAGCCTGAGGGAGTGGGGGGGGGAAGGCTTACACATCCCCTCCTGCTAAAATCATGTCATATTTCCAAGGAAATAGCTAGTTGTTGATAGAGTCCTTTAGAGATGCCAGGAAAAGGAGCTTTGCTATCATCCAGGTTGTTCTGGAGCCCTTGAACACATATATTGGGAATCTAATGCAGCTATGTTCCTAAGAGCTGTGAAGAGAAAAGCTGCAGGACCTTTGAATCCAAAGCTGTTGATCTCTGGAGTGTTGTAGAGAGAACTCATGGTTCTTCCTCAAGGTCTAGGTAGGAGCCTGAGAGGGACACTGGGAAATCAGAGCTTAATTATTGCTTTCATGTCAGGAGGAGGCAGCAGCAAGGAGAATGGAGAAGGGTCAGGGAGGGGACAGAAGAGCCAGCCTTGCATAAGCCATTTCTCCAAGTTCCACAACAGAGCAGAGTTATACCAAGAATGCACTTTCAGAATGCATTCCTACAGAGGTTTAAAATGCTCTGAAAAGGTAAGTAAATACCTCAGAAGGTGGTAGGTAGATGGACAACTTGGAGCAAGGAGGAAAGAAGTGTCTTCCTTGTAACTGCAGGGAGAGTCTGAAGCATGTGGGGAGTCAGTGGAGCTCTCTGAGCACTTGTCACAGCTTCTCAAGTGCCTGGGTCTGCTGGTAGGTTAGGAAGCAATTTTCCCTAAACCAGGAAAAAACAGAGCAGAGAAGCACATTTATCAAACTGGGCAAAGAGGTTTGCTGAAATCAACAGAGAAACATTTTGGGTTCCCAGGATTGTATTACCTTTTTCTAGCCTGAGCCAAAGGATCCAATCCAAGTTTCCAGAGATAATTCCTCACAGGAAAAGCAAAGCCCTAATAAAGGATAGAGCCCTTGCACAGTAAAAACAACAACAATAAAAAGATGCCTTTTGTTTAATCACCTGCTCAGATCCAGTGGGATGCAAATAAACCATGCAATAACAAGCTCCAAGAGACAGGTCCCATCTACAGAGGTTTGTCAGGCTAAGGCAAGCACAAGTGAGGCACAAGACAGCACTCACAGTAGCATGCACCTGCCCATGGTCTTTGTGACCAAACCACTGTTTGCCATCAGCATTAGGAGTGTGCTGCCCTCCCAAAAACTTGTTCAAACCACCAGTCACCTCTCCTTAACTACTTCCTTAGGTTGGACTAGTTCCTTCAGGGTTACCATGAAGGGAGCAACTCAACCTTCAGAAGGACCTCCATCCTCTGGAGAATGTGTCCTGTGCCTTTGAGCACCTCTGCCTCATTTAATGAGGAGTGCTGCCATCACCCTGCTCATCTGTGGCCACAAAGAGCACTTTGTTGAGGACAGCCCCTGAGTGCCACTGTGCAAGCTTACAGCTCTTGCTAAGCCCATTCTGGCTTCTCTGCCTCTGCTCATCCTGTGCCACTATCCTCATTCTGCCTGGACCATGACTTGGCCCTGGGCAGGAGAAAGGTTTGCTTACCTGCTTTTGAGTGGCTTCAGCTCATGTGCACAAGCCTGGGGTAGCTGCTGTATTCTGGATCCTCTCTCCTGGGAAGAGGAGAGGTCAAGCAGGAGAAGTTCTATCTGAGGAGAACAGATTATGGGGTTCAGGACTTTCCCTGTATGACAGAAATTGAGCCTTCCATCCAAAACTCAGCTCTTGCTTCTCCTGGACTGAAATGAAGCCTCAGCCATGCAGCCAGAGATAAAGTACAGATCTGTAGGACTAATTGAGTGTTTTCTGTGTTGGTTTAGATTTCAGGGACTTATGGAACAATATATGGTCTCAGGGTGATGCTCTCCCCTGCTCTGGCTCCTAGTGGGCAGGATTTGGCATTCTGCATGGAAGGGAACACAGCAGCTGAGGCTGGCACAGAGAGGACTGAACCAGCTTCAGAAAAAGCATGTGGCTTTCCAAACCTCTTGCAGTCCAAAGCCAAAGCAGCAGTTCTGACATGCTGTGAGCAATAAACAATGAGCTTTGTCAGCATGTCTGGAGGAAATGATCATTCCTGGAGGGTGAATGCTGAAATGTTAACCAAGATGGAGGCTTTGGATAGCATTGTGGTTAGGAAAGCATATGTGCAGCAGTGTGGAAGAGCTGACACTAAGGCAAAGAGCTCGAACTGAGGCATTAAGATCTTCCAGGTCTCTCAGCTTATTCCCCACTTGTGTTTTTTTGTCCTGTTGCCTGAGGCAAGTGTAAAGCAGATTTGCACTGTTAGAACTACAGCAGGATGCTCTGCCTAGCTGGGGGTTAACAGCTCAAACTTGGCCCTTTGTGAAGTTATCAGTGATGGAGAAGGGAGGGTTAAGCTAGTTTTGCTAAATTCAGCCTCAACCCTCAAATTGTGAAGTATATCTAGCTGAAAGTCATTGGTATGTGGCAGACAAAGTGATTAGCACTGATAACTTACCTAAAGTGGTGGAGATGAGGCTTGAGCTGGCACATTATTAACATGACTGACAGCAATCACTTTAAAAGCCCAGGCACTCCTGATACACCTCTCCTAAGGTGTGCAGATATTTCTTCCTTGGAGAGGATGCTTCCCAAGGTTTCCCCTCTAAGCAGAAAAAGAGATTCTCCCATGGTCATTAATATGGGTAAGTGACAACAATCTCTACTTAATTATCTTGCTATCTTGAATATTATTGTTTGAGGATTGCTTCAAATGAATTATGCCCTGTGTTAGTAAGTGATAATTACCTCTTCTATGTAATAAATGATTCTGATTAATGCCTTTCTTCTTCTTTAGTGCTTTTAGTCAATTTAAATGAATTATTTATTTATACAAATACATTTGGTTTGCCATCCTTAACCCAGCAGGACAAAGGGATATAAAGAGTCAATCACACCTATAGAATCCCTTAGATATTAAGCATTGACCAAATCTGGGACTAGGATTGGACTCAGCCACCTCTAGGCTTCTCTCTGGGAAGGAGTTTAGGAAGTAAGAAGCTTCTGTTGATTTTGTTCAAGGCCAAAAAGAGCCAAGGTAGAGTTTTTTCCCCCAGTGCTTGGAGGATGCAAACCATGGGAAATGTTTCCAACCCTTCCAACCATGAACAGCATTGACATGTAGGTTATTAGCAGAAAACAGAAATAACTAGAACAGGAGAAAATGACATAATTATTCATAGTAATAAAACTCATTTCATCATGGCATCAGTGCAGGGATCTGTTGCAATAAATAACCTCAAGAGTTATCTTGGGATGTGTGCCAGAGGATGTATGTGCATGAGATCTGATTACACATTAACCTTTTCCTGATGTGCCCTATGAAACAGGGAATCTTGATCTCACTCTCCAGCCACCCATCCTGGGGTTGTTTTAAGAAACATTCAGACCTATTATTCAATGTCTGAGGAGGGGAAAAAAAAACCCCAACCACTCAGTGTTCTGCTATGGCTAGTGTTACCCTCAGGCATTTCTGGCATGTTTCTGTTGTAAATTGATTTTATATGTGGCCAGGAAGTACATCATCTTGTTGCATCATGTAAGAAAAGACCATATTTCTTCACTGTTGCTTATTTTCAAGCTAAAGAAGCATCTGGTGGGAGCATGGCAGAAGATCTCTCCTTAAATGTCTGAGTTTCAGCCCAGTCTCATGCCTGAGTCTCAGCTTCAAATCATATTTCACTTGTCTCCCTTTTTAACTGTGGCTTTTCACTGTTCTTTTTTTCTCTCTTTCCACCAAAAACTGGTTTTGCCACTGTCACTTCTAGGCAATTTGGGTTTTTTTGGATGGAGATAAAAATTAACACTGCTGCTTTCCAGGAAAATCCTAGCACTCTAAGTTTCCACTGCAGTCTGGCTCACAGCTTAACATAGCCAAGTTTTAAGACACCCTTAGCAAAATAACACAAACTACTACACAGGGAAAAGTAATAAAAGGCCCAAACCTCTCCATTGGGCAGGAGTGATACTTAGAGGGCTTGAGAGGATGGCTAGCCACATGGTGACATTTGCTAGAGGAGCACACATTTGTTGGAGAATATGAAGGCTTGTCCTTAGTGTTATGAACATGGTCTCTCTCTCCTACTTCTTATCATAGAATCCTAGACTGGTTTGGGTTGGAAGGGAGCTCTGGAGCTCATCNTGCACTGTTTGCTCATGGCCAGCTTCTCAGCCACCAGCACCCCAAGGCCTTTTCTGCAGAGCTGCTCTCCATCATCTCATCCCCTAGCCTGGATTGATAGTGGGGATTGTTCTGACCCAGGTGCAGGACCCTGCACTTGGTCTTGTTGAAGCTCCTGAGGTTCCCCTGGGCTCACCTCTCCAGCTTGTCCAGGTCCTTCTGGATGACATCCTGCCCCTCCAACTTATCCCCAGCACCCCATAGCTTGGTGTCATCTGCACACTTGCTGCTGGTGCACTCAATGCTGCTAGCCACATCATTTATACAAATATTAAACAGTACTTTCTCTTCCTCCCTCTCCAGACCAAGCCAACATCTCCTTCACCATTGCCAACATCTCTCAGTGGCAACAGCAGAGTGTTAAGAGGAAGGTAGAGAGCCATTTACACAGCATAAAAATTGCTTTCACTGCTCTTACCAAGCCAAGGTCTAAGCCACATAGTCTTGTACACTCTCTGCCCTGGAGCTCATCTCTCCTGTGTCTGCTCCATCCCTCCCATGAGGTTCTCTCCATCATCAGGTTAATCTGAGAAGAGAGTTGTGGAGAAGACAGGTTGCATTTGACAAAAAAAACCAAACCAAAACAAAACAAAACCCTCACATTCCTAAGAAAAGCAGGAAAATCTGAGAAACTGGATCTGCTGCAATTAGCATAACCTTTCTGCCAGGTGCTTAACAGCAGAGAGGCTTTAATATACCCCTGGCCCCTCTTGATGAAGGCCTGAATTCCAATCTCCACTTAGAAACCTGAGAAAACTAAACATACCCTCCCTGAGAGCTCTTAAAGAGATGGATTTCCACCACTCACTTGCATTCCCAGCTCTTTATTAGGCAAGAGGGACTGTGGTTATAAAGCCAGGCAAAACCTGCAATGGCAATATATACCCAGCTAATGAGCAGAGGGGCTGCTCTTTTTCAGCTCTGTTGGCAGAGGTTCCCCTTCCTCCCTTCTCTCTCTGGTGAAAATGTCCTCCAGGGAGAGCCTCATGGCTCCAGCACCTCACCTGGGCTCAGGAACAGTCCTACCCAAGGCAGTGATGGAGAACCCCAACATTGCTGCTAGTAATATGCTTAGAAAACCACATGCTGCCAGCATAACCACCCAAAAGCTGAGGATAACAAAAGCATTAAGGTTGGAAGAGACCTCTAAAAAAATCAAGTCCACCACTCCCATACCACTAACCCATGGCCCCTAAGTGCCACATCTAGATGTTTCTTAACCCTCTCCAGGGATGGTGACTCCACCACCTCCCTGGGCCAACACCTAACAACCCTTTTAGGGAAGAAAAATTCCTCCTAACATCCAATCTAAACTTCCCCTGGTACAAAGGGAGAAGTCAGGAGTGATGTTGGAGACTACATAGAAAAGACAGAGGTAGCCCAAGCAGCAGCAAACTGCCCATGGGCAGATTTTCTCCTCTCTGCCTCCATCACACGAAGCTGCTGCCGAGGAGAAGCCACCTTGACTGGTCAGTGTCACAGCAGAAGGGTGAAGAGCATTCCTCAGTGTTTGGATAACACTTCCAGCCATTCTCCTAGCTGTCCAAACACATTGTGTGACGTGGACAGAGTCTGTCTGGACAATCTCAGCGAGGAACAGGACTCATCTTTCCCACTCACATTGAAGCATTTCAGTTTAGGCTTGGTCTTTTTCCCTTTTTCTTCCATCCTTTTATTTTTTCCCCCCTGGAAGGTTCCTATCCAAGTGATTGTGCCCTGGAGCTGTTTCCTGTCGAGGGAGGCCGTGGCTGCAGTGTCCTCTCCTCTGNATGCTGCTAGCCATATAATTTATACAAATATTAAACAGTACTTTCTCTTCCTCCCTCTCCAGACCAAGCCAACATCTCCTTCACCATTGCCAACATCTCTCAGTGGCAACAGCAGAGTGTTAAGAGGAAGGTAGAGAGCCATTTACACAGCATAAAAATTGCTTTCACTGCTCTTACCAAGCCAAGGTCTAAGCCACATAGTCTTGTACACTCTCTGCCCTGGAGCTCATCTCTCCTGTGTCTGCTCCATCCCTCCCATGAGGTTCTCTCCATCATCAGGTTAATCTGAGAAGAGAGATGTGGAGAAGACAGGTTGCATTTGACAAAAAAAACCAAACCAAAACAAAACAAAACCCTCACATTCCTAAGAAAAGCAGGAAAATCTGAGAAACTGGATCTGCTGCAATTAGCATAACCTTTCTGCCAGGTGCTTAACAGCAGAGAGGCTTTAATATACCCCTGGCCCCTCTTGATGAAGGCCTGAATTCCAATCTCCACTTAGAAACCTGAGAAAACTAAACATACCCTCCCTGAGAGCTCTTAAAGAGATGGATTTCCACCACTCACTTGCATTCCCAGCTCTTTATTAGGCAAGAGGGACTGTGGTTATAAAGCCAGGCAAAACCTGCAATGGCAATATATACCCAGCTAATGAGCAGAGGGGCTGCTCTTTTTCAGCTCTGTTGGCAGAGGTTCCCCTTCCTCCCTTCTCTCTCTGGTGAAAATGTCCTCCAGGGAGAGCCTCATGGCTCCAGCACCTCACCTGGGGTCAGGAACAGTCCTACCCAAGGCAGTGATGGAGAACCCCAACATTGCTGCTAGTAATATGCTTAGAAAACCACGTGCTGCCAGCATAACCATCCAAAAGCTGGGGATAACAAAAGCATTAAGGTTGGAAGAGACCTCTAAAAAATCAAGTCCACCACTCCCATACCACTAACCCATGGCCCCTAAGTACCACATCTAGATGTTTCTTAATCCTCTCCAGGGATGGTGACTCCACCACCTCCCTGGGCCAACACCTAACAACCCTTTTAGGGAAGAAAAATTCCTCCTAACATCCAATCTAAACTTCCCCTAGTACAAAGGGAGAAGTCAGGAGTGATGTTGGAGACTACATAGAAAAGACAGAGGTAGCCCAAGCAGCAGCAAACTGCCCATGGGCAGATTTTCTCCTCTCTGCCTCCATCACACGAAGCTGCTGCCGAGGAGAAGCCACCTTGACTGGTCAGTGTCACAGCAGAAGGGTGAAGAGCATTCCTCAGTGTTTGGATAACACTTCCAGCCATTCTCCTAGCTGTCCAAACACATTGTGTGACGTGGACAGAGTCTGTCTGGACAATCTCAGCGAGGAACAGGACTCATCTTTCCCACTCACATTGAAGCATTTCAGTTTAGGCTTGGTCTTTTTCCCTTTTTCTTCCATCCTTTTATTTTTTCCCCCCTGGAAGGTTCCTATCCAAGTGATTGTGCCCTGGAGCTGTTTCCTGTCGAGGGAGGCCGTGGCTGCAGTGTCCTCTCCTCTGTGAGGTTTGCACAATGCCCCAGCAAGTGCTGGAACAGATGAGGATGATGTCGACAGGAGATATTCCTGGGGTCATTACACATCACAGGCAGGAACCTGGATCATAGCAGTCCTCTTCATTTCTTTCATTCTTCTCCACTGAAGTCAAGAGTGGAAAGCAATTTTAAGCCCTTGGATCCTACAGAATATATAAATACCTGGGTTGTGGCTAGCTGGAACTGTTCAACAGTAAGGATGACTCCCTAGTGAACAAACAGGATATCACAGGCTTATTTTATCTTCCAAATGGGTCAGAGTTGAAGCTTTTTCTGGAGTTTCACATTCATTTTCTCTGAGCAGGTTAGGAGAAGGCATTGTTAAAGTTCTCAGGCTCATGATTGCAACAGAAACACCTCCAGATCTTCTGAAGCTCTTCGTTAACAACTTGCAATTTTATTCCACTTCTTAATTAATGCCTTCATTTTTATATATAGATACAGTTGAGGGTAATGTATTCATCCTCTATTCCACATCTGTAGATCCAGGAACCTTGAATCAACATGTGTCTCTTAATTACCTTTTAAGAGGAGTTAAATGAATGAAGCTCTTCAGGCAATAATGGCCTAAATACTCATTCAACAGCCATTTACAAATGCTGAAGGTTTCACTTGACAGTGGGCTGGAAAAACATGGAAAATACTGAAGCAAGCCCAAGACTGAGATGATTTTGGCTAGTGTGTGTGTTTCTCTGGGCCTTAAAAATAAGGCAGAGGGATAAAACAAATTCTGAGCTTAGACTTACAAGCAGAGTGTAACATTTGTGTTGTGCTTTCCAGTGGATTTTGGCACTTGTACTCTGGCATGTCCAGTTGAGCTGGGTTAGGACTTCAAAGGACACAGAATTGCTGACATTCCTTGTCCCCTCTCTTCATGTATTTCAGGAGCAATGTGCTCAGTTCTGTGCCTCTCTGGATCCCTACTAGATACAGAAAAATGAAGCCTCAAGTGGATCTATTTCTAAGTTTCCTAGGGAAGTGAGTTGATTCTCTCCAGGTCCTCATTGGTTAGCAGAGCTAGAAGCAACACCCAGGAGTGTTCTCATCATCATCATCACAGCAGATGATCTCTCCAACATCTCCTTTTGCCACACATTGTTCCTTTAGATTTTCATAGCCAGCCCAAGACCCTGAAAGAGAAGGAAAGATGTCTGAAGCATCCTCAGCTCCAAAATGAGTTGCACCTTCCAAGATTCAGCCTGGTTTTGTCTGAAGAGACACACAAGTGTGGTGATTGTCAGCTGGATGAGGATCACACGATTTCTGTTAGATGAGCTGGGCACAAAGCTCTGAATATCACAGAAAGAAAACCAAGTTTTAAATGTAAAAACAACCACAACAAATATCTATGAACGTTAATCTTACCATAGCCCATTTGGATTTTGATTTGAAAGCATTTCAAGTTCATTGTAGAGGCTCATCCTGCAAGCTGTAAGGGAAATATGAATGAGATGTAAGCTCACTGCAGTTGTGTTTAGTATTTTGCTTGCTCTCAGGGCATCTAATCCACCACAAGCAGGAGCTCCACAAGTCTCAGGGGCCACCTAAAGCACACAAGACCTCCACACGAGCAGCAATCTCCTCCTCTTCAATGCTATGAACTGCTACGTGATGCTAGAGGCTCATGTGTTTTGGGAGCTGGCAGGAGTGGAGGAGATGACACTGTACCCAGCTCCTGGTGTAGCACTGAGCAGAGGCCTGAGGGGAGTGATGGCAACAAGGAGCACTCCTGGCATTTCTAGTTTTGCAGCAAAGTAACCCCCTTGCCAGAGCAGGAGAAGCTAGAGCAGCTTGCACAGGATGTGTCTAGTTGGGTTTGGAATCTCTCCAGAGATGGAGACTCCAGCACCTCCCTGGGCAGCCTGGGCCAGTGCTCCACCAACCTCCAAGGGAAAAAGTTCCTCCTCCTGTTCAGATAGAGCTTCCTGTGTGCTAGTTTGTGCCCATTGCCTCTTGTCCTGTCCCTAGGTACCACAGAACAAAGCCTGGTCCCATCCTCCTGATCCCCACCCTTTCAGTATTGATAAGCATAGATCAGATCTCCCCTCAGTCTTCTCCAGGCTAACCAGCCCCAGCTCTCTCAGCCTCTCCTCATAACAGAGATGCTCAAGACCCCTAAATCATTTCAGTGTCCCTTCTCTGTTCCCTCTCCAGCAGTTCCCTATCTCAAACAGAGGAGCCCAGAACTGAACCCAATCCTCCAGCTGTGGCCTCCCCAGGGCAGAGCAGAGGGGAAGGAGAAGCTCCCTGGCCCTGCTGGCCAAACTCCTCTTGCTGCAGCCCAGGATGCAATTAACCTTCTTGGCCACAAAGGCACATTGCTGGCTCCTGGGCATCCTGCTGGCCACCAGGACACTCAGCTCTTCCTCCACACCAAAAACCAGTGAGCCACATGAAGGTTGGACTCAAAACACCCCACCAATAATGGTCAGCAGATCAATAATAACAACTCCCACCAGCTGCACTCTTCCAGGTACCACCTCTCCCTCTCTGCTCCCTGTGGGATAAACAGTGGGATGACATTTGGCAGATGCTGGGAGTGTGGGTGGTTCCAGCAGCAGTGAGAGGAGGAGGAAGCAGCACAAGGAGGGAGAGACTGAAAGTAATGCACCACTTGGAGAGGTTGCAGGGGTCAGTGACAGTGGCACTGAATGGATTTTTCCAGCCCTTTAGAGCTGAGAGCTGCACTCTGCAATCTGAAGGCTTTTTATCTCTCTTTCTGAAAATAGACAGGAATTTTTTCCACAGCCTGCTCCAATCTGGCCCTGGAGATGCAAGGAAGGATCACAGGGAGAAATCCAGGTTTTGTTAAGCAAGCATAGCTTTTCCAAACCAAACATAGACAGCTTGCTGGCAGCACAAAACATGTGTCCAAGTGATCTCTGGTTGGAAGGACACATCCCTTTGTGCAAGAGATGAAAGCCCTAGGTGCCATGCAAAGCCTTGGAGACCTTAACTCTTCTTCTGTACATTGTTTGCCTCTCCAGTGCAGCTCTGCTGGAGCCAGAAAAGCCTCACTAAAGCTGCAGAGAATGATCTAGCTTGGTTTCCCCTGCTGAACAGACACAGTGCTAGTTTACCCAGGGATTCTTTTCCATTTCACTCACATTTTGCTGCTGTTGAGGTTCTTCTCTTGCTTAGTCATTGCTTCTTCTGGCAGAGGTTTCCCTGAAAAAGAGAGCTGAGTCTAGAAATCAGCCAGGACAGAAACTGTCTGCTAGGACTATTACAGCACTTTCAGGGACAAGGAATTGGTTTACTAACTTTTTTTTTCCTCTATCTGGAGCAGAAATGATGATGCTGGAGCTTGGTTTTGGTGTTACTAGAAACCAAAGTGTGCTCATTGCAGTGTCTTGGGGTAAAATATTGTGGTGTAACCAGACCTGCAATTTCACAGTAACAACTGTGCTCACACAGCTTTATCATCTTTGATGTCTCTAAGTCTCACCAGCCCTGTCTCCACCCTTGAGTTGCATGGTCCCTCTCCTACCTACCTCCTTCCAAGGGCTAGTAATGAACGTGCCACACTCACCTGCACTTTAGCATCTCCACTTTATACACCAAAGACTTATTATGAAGCATAGAGAATAACTTTTTCCACCCAAAAAGGGTAAGTACTGAGCTGTAACTGAGTGTAGGCTGAGGACATGACACAGAGTAGACAAATATCTGTGCAGAGGGAGGCAAGGACTGGGCCAGCAGCTCAGGAGCTTTGCTTAGCATCCTGCCAGGAGGTGGCTCTGCCTAGCCATGCCCAGGTAGCCACAGAGCTGGAAAGGAAACACTCAAGAGCAATAATTCCAAGGGAAAAGTCAGGGAAAGAAAGAAGTTAATCCAATCACGCATTGCAGTTATTAATGACAGGAAAGCCATTGTGGTGAGGGAGGTATGGATCCAAATGGAAAACAGTGTACATGATGGGGCCACACCAGGGCAAGCAAGGGTTGGAAAAGCATGGCAAGAGCTGAGCTGCTGAAGCATCCTGACAGCTCTGAAAGATGATGACAGGGAGTAACCCTCCCCTAGGAGCCTCCTCCTCCTTCTCAGAGGGAGAAAAGGTCCCTTAGGAAGCAGCCAGATCCACTGAGCTTCAGCTGTTTGACAGAGGTTTAGCTCAGCTCCCCTCAGTGCAATGTGGCACATCCATCAAAACAACAACAACAAAAACCCCAACCCAAACAAGTCAGTGAGAACAAAAGCCCATTGGCACTCACCCAGCCATGCCCTTAACATCTCCCAGCAGGCTCTCACCACTATCCTGTCTGTGCCTCCTGCCCCTTGCCTGAGCTCACAGCAGAGCTTCATTTCAAGTCAACAGTAAGCACTGCCTGCAGCACAAGGGGGCAAATGCCTTCAGACACAACCAATCCCTAGCACAGAAGAGGAGACAGCAACAATTTCCTCTTGGCTAGCTACTGCTGACCGTAAAACCAGCTCAATCCATCATTGGTAAGTCCTAGAAACTTAACTTCCAAAACCTGTCCAACTGGAGCTTTAATCATCACCTTTCTCCTGGGTGAGGGAAGGGACTAAAAACAAATCCTAAGGAAGCATTCAAAGGTGTTTGCTTATGGGGCAAGATGTCTGGGCAGGTGGCAGCCCAATGGCAAGGATTTAAGAGGATACCTAGGCTCAGTGGACTTCATTACACTTCCTCCTAATGGTCCAGAGTTCTCTATGCACTATCTTTCCCACACCAGATGGGCTCTGGGCTATCAGACTTTTCAGCTGGCTCTTCTGCCTCTCTCCCTGCCTTCCCCAGTAAACAAAGAAAGGCATATTCCTGTTCAGGGTTGTCTATTTTGGGGTCTCTAGCAGCCCTCCCAATAAACACTGTTCTAAGTGTTTACCCTGATAGGAGCCTGGCCCATATTGTAGAGAGATCATAAGAGTGCCATTTGATATTCATGAGGTGCTGATGAGCTCTAAATATAGAAACAGAGTAATTATTGCTGGCATTGCAGGCTGGCTTGCAAAAAGCAGAGAAATAGAGGGATGGAGATGCTATTTATTGCAGCTTCAAGAGTAACAACAGGAAAGCTGTCTGCCTTGATTAGGCGAGGAGCAGACTGCAGAAGGCAGAGCTCCTGGCAGAGGGATGAAGGGCTGAAGAGCTGTGATACCTTAGTGATGGAAGGGAAAAGCATAGCACCTAATGCCAACCTCATCCCAATGCACATAACTGTGCAAGATGGGGATGAAGCAGCTTGGCTGCCCAGAGAGGTGGTGGAGTCACCATCCCTGGAGGGGTTCAAAAACATCTAGATGTGGGGCTTGCTAACATGATTTAGTGGCATGCAGGTGATAGGTTGATAGTTGGACTCAGTGATTTTAGTTCTTTTCCAACATGAATGATTTCCTGAGGCCTGGAGGCTAGGCAGGGTGTTTGGCATCCTTCCCCTTGCCTGACTTTCCTGGATTCATTTTAGGAACATTTAGCTCTTCTTGAAGACATCAAAAATAACAGGTACTTCTGATGGACTACAGGCTCCTTCAGTGCAGGTGCAAGCACTTCAGCTCAGGCATACAAGTTCACAAAATCACAGAATGTTAAGGGTTGGAAGGGCTCTAGAAAGATCATCTAGTGCAACCCCCCTGCCAGAGCAGGAGCACCTAGACCAGCTCACACAGCAATGTGTCCAGGCAGCTCTGCAATGGCTCCAGACAAGGAGACTCCACAGGCTCCTGGGCAGCCTGGGCCAGTGCTCTGGCACCTGAACTGCAAACAAGTTCCTCCTCGGGTTAATACTAAACCTCCTGTGCTCCAACTTGCTCCCATTCCCTCTTGTCCTACCATTGGATGCCATGGAGCAGAGCCTGGCTCTCTCTCCTCCTGACACTCACCCTTCACATATTTCTAAGCATTGCTGAGGTCTCCTCTCAGTCTCCTCTTGTCCAGGCTGAAGAGACCCAGCTCTCTCAGCCTGTCCTCCTAGGGCAGGTGCTCTAGCATCTGAGTTGCTAGCACTGAGGAGTTTACTGGCAGAAGCAAGCTCTCCCCTGTTGAGTGTTGTGTATGTCAGGTTATGTGTGTTCAGGGCTTTGTCCTTCTCCCAGTCTCCAAAGGGTGCCACCAAAGTCAGTTATCTAATGACTGGAAAGAGATCCACCTACCTGGAAGCATGGCCTTGGTAGCTTCCATATACCATGGAGCTAAACACTCCACTGGCCAGACATGCCAGAACCACCCAGGATCTAACAGTGTTCTGTGGAGCTGTTCTGGGAGGAATCTCACCCCTGACTGATGCTTCCACAACAGACAAAGCCAGCTTGGCTTCCCCTTTGACTTTGCCATCACTGTGCTGAACCAAGCTGAACTCAGCTGTTTCTGGGGTAGAAAAAAATCCATATGGACTGGAGCCAGGTTGTTTCCTCAGAGAGATCAGAAGAAATGAAGCCTTCCAACAGAACAGAGCAGCAGCTGGAGGTTCATCTGGGCTTTGCTTGTTGGTAGCACTACTGACAAGGAGTTTCTGAAGGGAGATGAGGAAGGGATAAAAAGTTCCCCACTGCTCACAGGCTTTGGTCTCAAAGTTAATAGCAAAGAGGATGTTTCTAGTCATTCTTCAGTTTCCTTCAAGCAGCAACCTGAACTTTGAATTGCTCCAAGGTTTAGGGAGCTGCTGCTTCTCATAGATCATTCCAGTATTCACATCCTCTGCTTCTTCTTTTGCCCTTCCTCTAACTTCTCTGTGCATACTACTAGCCAAAAGGGGAGGAAAGGAGAAAAGAAGAGAGAAAGGAGGAAAAATGAATTGCAAGTGAGAAAAGAATGAAGGTAACACTCCATAATGATGTTTGAGATGTTCCTATAGGCATACAAATATTGATTAACCCTTGAAATGCAGCATAGTTAATTGAAATGGTCCAGTCTGGGTTGTTTGAGTCAAGGTTCCTCAGACTTTTTGTCAGACAACATCTCAAAGTTTTGACTTAAGTTCTAACTCAAAGCAGGACTGGAGCTAAGACAATAGGAGAGAGTTAGGGCAGAGAAAAGGTGGGAAGCCCAAATCTTCCCTTCCCTCTTGACTTCTCTTACATGCATTGCAGAGAAGTGTGTCCAGATCATGTCTTCACATGCAATCACAGGGCAGTTTGCTGTTTGGGACAATGAAAGTGGAAAGAATCATTATTTTTAGCTCAGATGAACATGTCCAAACCAAACCTTCCCAGCTCTCTTTCCTCCTAACTTTTTCCACTTCCGTTACCTGTGACTCTTCCTTTGGAATGACTGGTGGAAACAGTCCTTGTGGGTCATGAGAAAGGATCAGACCTTCTAAACATGTTGTTATTCCTGTTTTCCAGCTCTCCGTTCTCACAAAAAAACAGATGATTAAACAGAGTAGGTAGCAGGCAACTGGGAGGTACAGGGAGTTCTTTGCAGAGGAGCAAACCTGCTGGAGTAGACATTTTCCCTGCTGCAAAAGGAACATCCTCTCCTGCCTTTTTGTTCAGACTTAGGACTAGATACCTTGCCTGTAACAAACTTATGAGCCCATTAGCCTCTCTCCTACTTTAGGAAGACAGTTTTGGGTTTGGTTTGTTGTTTGTTAGGCTTTCCTGCAGCTAGTGGAGCTCTGAGGTCTGTTTGATACAGACACCAAAGTTCCTTTGCTGCTGATGCAGCATCACCCCTGCCAGTGTGCTCCCCAATATTCTACTGCTCCTCAAGCATTCAGAATCATCATGGCATTAAGGTTATTCTTAAATCACCCAGGTATTTTCCTCAAGAAGCACAAGAAACACAAGTCAGACTTGTTGGAAGCTGTGGGAAGTTTAACTTGCTGCTGTGTTTCAGTGCAGAAGTGAAGAAACATGCACCTAGCCAGGATGGGGAAACAGGAGAAGGTAGATGGCAGAAAGGAGCCTGCTTGACCTGTCCTAGAGCTCTTTTAGGTGGCTTCAGGAGCCAGGTTGTTAAGGGAAATGAGGGGAGATGGGAAAATACAGCAGGAAATGATTACAGAAGGGGCACTGTGCTGTCCTTGAATGGACAGGGCTTTTAGCTTTCAGGAGAAATGGCTTCCCTAGCAAGCTTCCCCTGTTCCTCCTCATGATCTCAGCTCTTGAGCAAGCTCTTTGGTTTCTGCTGGGAGAGGAGATGAAGTCACTTCTGGGGCCAGGATGGGGAGAGGACTCAGAAGTCTGTCTTGGAGGAATGTTTGCTGGAAGAGTCCAAGAGACACAGAGATGAGACACTTGCAAAGCAAATCAATACTCAACATAAGAAATCCATAAGACCTCCTAAAGCCATGCATAAGCACTCCACAACAGCCTTGGGCACCAGATCTGGAGAAGAATTTCTTCCAAACCTCCCCTCCATCAGTTTGTACCCATCCTCCCTTGTGCCTCAGCCAACTCCAGCATCTTCTGCTTGATGAGCCTTGAGGACCCTAAGCTGCTGTTTGCTGCAATGGCTTCAAACTGGCTCTCTGCTAGCTATATTTATCCTGATTCCCTCAGGAAGTGCTTTGGCAGGATTTTGCAATGAAAGCCCTGCCCAGAGCACTCTTTGGCATGCAGTGAGCTGCCTTAAAATAGCCCAGTGACATACTGCAATAATTACTGCTATTAACACTCTTCATTGTGCTGTGTGAAACTTTGTCCCTGCTGCCTGGCTCATACATCCCACCTCACCCCACGTGGTGGAATGGCAAAGGAGAGCTGGTTTGTCCTGAAAAGCAAAGCTCAGGACCAGCCTTAGACCCAAAGTCCACCCAGACCCATCTGCAGTCTCATCCATCATACCAGTGCGCCTATTTGCTTCCAGAGCCAAAGCTCACAGGTGTTCAGGAAAGATATTTTGGCTCTTCTCTCACCCAGTGGTGTTGTTTGAGGAGAACATTAACAAAAATGAGCATAAAAGCCCAACCAGAGGATGACTTTGAGCTCACGCTATAGGAGTAGGAGCTTTAGAGAAACAACTTGTTGCTCATGCCTCTTTACCTAAGCTTGCTGGATTCCAAGTGCTCCATCTAAACCCAGTCCATGTCAGTACAAAGAATTCCAAAGACTTCAGTGAAAACCTCAAGTCCTCCAGGACTGCTCACAGGTTCCTCTGCTGCTCTCAGACCTTTGCTTTGAAGGGCACTTAACGTACTCATAAAAGAAGAGCTTCTGGAGACAACTTTCTTTGGTATTCAAATGTTTCAGGTGGACAAGGCCAGGCAACTTTACATGTCAAAGAACATTGCTTCTTCTCAAGCTTGTAGAAGGGCAACCTCTAGTCCTCCAAGAAGCAAAACCAAAGGGTGCAGTGATGGAGAACTAGCAGAGCTTGCCAAAGCCTTGCACAATTCCCTTTGAGACACTGATACATGAGTGCTTTAGACTCCTGGACTGGCCAGAGAGCAATTTCAGGGGATGCTACAGCTTCAAAAGAGGATAGAATCAATGTTCTGGAGAAGAATAATAAAGATCTTTAAGTCTTTTTTTCCTTGCTTATGCTTTATGGTCTTTCTGTAGGTTCCATTAACAGGTTTTTCTAGGTATCCCACAATACAGATGACATTATTTTTCCAGTGCTAGTTTCAAATTATACTGCTTCTCCCTCCAAGCTCATAAAGCTCTTTTTAAAAGCTCATAAAATTTCACCTGTGTGCTTTTATGGCTCTCAGAATATGAACTGAACTCAACTGATTTCAGCTACATTTTGCCACTACTCAACTTCACAGTCTATTTCACCACATGTACTTTTCAGGAGGAGTAAGTTGCTTCTTCCTCCTTTTTGCCTCTTGCTGAATTCTTCCACTATGGCCACTGAATCCAGAAAACTAAGTCATTTTTCTTCCCCTTTTGTTGGAAACTCACCAATACTTACAGTTTAAGCCAGAATTATAAGTGTGGCTACACTAACATCTTACTTTCCTACCTTCTCTCCCTGCCCTTAAGTTCATGATCATCCCCACCACAGATTCATATATCCCCTCCTCAAGCTTGGATCCATTCCCCTAGTCCTAGCACTCCCTAACATCCTAACAAGTCCTTCCCCAGCCCTCTTGTAGCTCCCTGCAGATCCTGGAAGGCCACAAGAAGGTCTCCTGGGAGCCTTCTCCACACTGAATAATCCCAACTCTCCCAGCCTGTCCTCGTAGGAGAGGTGCTCCAGCCTCTGAGCATCCTCATGACTCTTCTCTGGACACCTTCCAGCATGTCCATGATTTTTAACTAGATCAGGTTGCTTAGAGCCCCAAACAACCTGACCTGGAATGTTTCCAGAGGTGGGACATCTACCACCTCTCTGAGCAACCTGGTCAGAGAGAGTTTGCTCAAAGTACTCAAAGGAAAGCCAAGCCCAGCTGGTGGGACACTTCCCTCTTATTTCCCATCAAGCAGGCAATGCAGGTGTGGAAAACTCCAGTTTTGGTCCTTCCTCCTGGAATGGTCTTTTTGGTGCTTCCCTGAATGTTTGCATGCACCACATACCATTAGCATCACCTTATGACAGCAGCAGCCTGTCTGCTTGCAATATTACTCACACACACATTTCTTCAAGCTTTTCTGGAGGAGAAAAAGAAAGAAAAAACCCAATTCCATAGAAAAAAAAATAACAACGTGTCAAGGCTATAACTTAGGGCCTAGAAAAGACCTCAACCAAGAGCTATGCAGGCTCCAGAGGGACACCAGCCATGCCATGTCCCTGTGGTCTGGGGACACTTTGAGATGTGGCTGCCTTCAAGAGCATATACAACCAATAAAGAGAGTTCAAACATCAAACCCAGCTCCAACCAGCACCCAAATCCATTGCAGAGCTCAGGTCTGTTTGGTATAACAAAGCTAGGTCAGGTCTCTCTTGGTCTGATCAAGGTTGGACAAAGAAGCCTTAGCCAGTAGAGCAACAGCAAGTGGGTCTCTAACCCTGACAGAAATAAACCCTCATAAAGATGATGTCCAGGCATAAACCCAAAACTAGAGGCAAAGTTTATCCAAACATTTTAGTTGCCATGATTTCTTTTCCCATTTTAGACAAGACCAGGAAAACAGTTTTGATCTCTTTAGCCCTTTCTTTCCTTTAAGGCTAGAACATGAAGTGAATCACCATTTTGGGACCTCCAAAATATTTTTGTTTGCTTGTAAAAAAGAGTTTGTCAGAGAGAGAGGAAAACTGACTACTGTTAAGTGTTACCCAGAATAAAGGCTGATGGAGGCAAAAAAAAAAAAAAATCACCTCAGGGTAGAAGCTTTTGCTTTTTTTCTTCTGCATTATGCATTTGTCCTGGCCAGAGAGATGTGAAACAAGGCCTGGGCTAAAATCAAGACACCAAGTATGAACAGCCCTGAAGTTCAGGAGGGGATCTCCTCTCTTAAGATGGGCCATCTTAAAAAAAAAAAAATCTCTCTATAAAGGCCAAACTAAAGTCCTAGATTCTAACATAAATGAATTTGAAATCATGACATCCAGCTGCAGCTCTGAATTTGGCAGGTTTGGGTTGGGGGGAAAAAAAACAACTACTGTGGCATAGCAGTTGTGTCCTATCCTTTTATCCTTGATAAATGCACCAACAGCCTTTCCACAAGGGATCACACAGGCAGTGGTGCCTCCTTTAAGCTAACATCACTGTACAGAGTCACTGCTGCCATGGTGTTGTGTGCTGCAGCATCTGCTCTAGATGTGGTCACCAAAGGCAGGAGGAGGAGCAACAACTTACCTTGGCTTGTCTAGTGAAGCTACTCCCAGAGCTGGCTTTATTTTCCTACAGAGGTCCCAGATCATCTCTTGGTGCCACCAAAAGGCAAAGAAGCTTTGTCCTTGCTGACAGATGTGTGCTCTTTGGGTCACCAAGCTAACCACAACTACATGGCTTTCAGTTTCATGTCCTCCTAGCTCAGGGTGCAGGCAGTGGAAATGCAACTGCAGAGAAAGCAAGAGGCAGCTGGAGAGTGGGCCAGTGGTGTTAGTCTCTTAGAAAGCACCTAATGATCCCTGGAATTAGAGTTTTGCCTGGAAAGTCAGATTTTCTTCACCCTCCCTAGTCCAAATCTGCTCTTCTTTACTGCTAGCTGTTTTCAAGCTGGAGGCAAGTGAACAAATCAGCAATGTTGCTTACATAAAAAATAACAAGTTGCAAATTAGTCTATTTTTATATCAGTCCAAATGATTAAAATATAAATAATACATCTTCTCCTTTCAGGGGAAACTTCCCTGACACATTTAGGTTAATAAGTCCACTTGAGAGATGACTTGTCACTCACATTCCCATTGCCTCATCATTTCCTTGTGTCACAGCCACCCTGGCTGAAGACTGATTAGAAGGATGTCTGATTCCACAGGGATGTCTTTGGCCACCTCTCAGAGCCCTGCTGCTCAGAAAGGGAGCTGGAGAAGGTGAGCTTGATGGCAAAGGAGGATCTAGGAGTTGAGTTCAGGCAGCTCATGCTGGAATTGGCTGTTTATCTTCTTGCTTCCTCTCTAAAACAACTCATCCCAGCTGGGTCATTAGGAGAGGTCCTAGGAACAATAGTCATATATTTCTTTATCTGTGAATCACTGGTGATCCATTTTTCCATTCTGTCATCCAGACCTGCTGTGAGTGTGCAGGGAAGGAGTAATCCTGGCAGGCAGGGATGCCTTTGAGCATCTGATAGCCCCCAGACCTGCCTGTTGGCATCACATCTCTGCCACCTCCAAGAAGTGAGGCACCACAAGGACCTCCAACTGGGTTGTAGGCAGAGAGATTACCCAAAACCAGTCTCTCCCACTAGGTCTCCTCTGAAGCAGTAGTTTCAGTAGGCTTATCCCACAAAACTACTCTTCAGCAGCAAGTTCTTTTCTCAGGTTCCTAGATGAGGCAGTGAAGGTTCAGAGGGGAAGAGACTGGTTTTGGCTTGCAGAGAATATCATTCTACCTGCTTGCCCTGAATCATAACTCTAGCAGCAAGCCTCCAGGCTTCTAACAGAGCTTTCTTCTTCACCCTGGGCACTCTCACCCTCTGTCCTACCTTCTGCTGAGCTCTTTAATAAAGCTGTCTCATCTTTTCCATGCTTTGGGGCAGGTCTCAGATGCTCCTCTTGCCCCAGCACTTTCCCACTTGGCACAGCACTGATTCATCTGAAATCCAGCCACATCCCACATTTCACATGAATCATTCCCTTTTCAGCTTGTGTTCCCAAAGAGGAACATTAGTGTGGAGCACTTGCATTCTATTAGCCCACAAAAAGCTCCATTACTCAAGCCTTCCCTAGATCATCTAGTGTGGGTTTCCTCTAAGGAAGCTTTTTTATTCCACACGGCTGCCTTATAATAAATCCCTTTCCTTCCTAAAAAGCAGAGGTGGAAGGAAATGAGTCTAGCAGCAAATAGAGGCACTCAGGCAGCTGTTTGTTTCCCCAGCCCTGCTCCCAGACTTATCTATCCCAGGGGATGCACAGCCACTGTTACAGAGCCTGTCACAGAATCATTAAGGTTGGAAGAGACCTCTAAGCTCATCAAGTTCAACCATAGCTATCACCTCCATGCCACTAAACCACGGCCCTAAGGACCAACTCCTTCTCCAGGAACACTCATCTTAGGAAATCTCATTCCATGTTTTCAGTTGAGCCTTGCCAGTGCCTCTTATATGCCTTTTTTTTTTTTTTAATCTAACCTCCCCCTCTCCAAACATTAATTTTTAGGAGCTTCTTGTTGAGTTCAGAAACCTCTGAGTTGGAGAAACTCTACATTCCCAAGGAGGGAATCTTTGAAGGGAGCTTTGTTCTTCTTACAACTCAAAGACTAAAAATCATCACTCTCCTCTTTTCTTTCCAGCACAATCTCCAAGGCCCCTAAACATCATCTTGCCTCTCAGATCTAAATAGAGCACCCTGGGAAGCACAGGTATCTTATATGCCTAGCCAGCCCTGGCATCAGGAATCAGGCATCAGGCTCATGGAGTTTCGTAGGGATACTAAGCCCAAAACCACTTCATGGAGAGATGCCCAAAAAGGTTTTCAGGTGGGATGCTCAAAAGCCCAGCTCTTTAGTTCTCCATGGGTGGTGATACCATGTCACATAGCCACCTAAGACATGCAGTTGATTTAATCTGCTGCTACAGCTACTGCATGTCCATCACAGGACAATCAGCCCTGCACCTTTAGGGTCCATCCCTGGTATTGCAGGTAGGGAAACAGACACAGGAGCTGTATCCTGACTTACCTAAAGTTCCCTTTAGGTACTGGAAAGTCACTAGCAGGTCCCCCCGAAGTCTTCTCTCCAGGCTGAACAATCCCGCCTTCCTTAGCCTTCCTCAGCCTTCCTCAGCCTTCCCTGAAGACCCAAGTGTTTGGGAGTTGGGTTTTGGCTAAGAGTGCTTGAATACAGCCACTCACAAGACTTGTTTCTTGCCTCTTGCAGATTTTCCCTGATCCCTCTGACTTTGAGCGTTACTGTAAGCTGAAGGACCGCCTGCCCTCCATTGTAGTGGAGCCAACAGAGGGAGATGTGGAGAGTGGGGAGCTCAGATGGCCACCTGAAGAATTCCTGGTGCAGGAGGAAGAGGAGGAGGAGGAGGAAGAGGAAGAAAACTGTGAAGATGCAAAGAAGGACAACAAAGAGCAATAAATGGCTTGCGAGGAAAGGTGAAGGACTGCACCCTTCTTGAAGGAAGAGCCACACTTCTCTTTGAAAAGTCTTTTTAAACA
>VWZO01000310.1:1755-13384 GCA_013396975.1 Bucco capensis | reverse complement strand
CTTAACATATTTATAAGCATTAATTAGGTCCTCTCTCAGTCTCCTCTTGTATAGGCTGAAGAGACCCAGTTCTCTCAGCCTGTCCTCATAGGGCAGATGCTCCACTCCTTTAATAATCTTGGTGGCCCTGCGCTGGACTCTCTCTAGCAGCTCCCTATCCTTCCTGAGCTGGGGGGCCCAGAACTGGACACAGTATTCCAGGTGGGGCCTCACCAGGGCAGAGTAGAGGGGGAGAACAACCTCTCTTGATCTGCTGGCCATGCTTTTCTTAATGCACGCTAGGATGCCATTGGCCCTCTTGGCCGCAAGGGCACATTGCTGGCTCATGGTCATCCTCCTATCCACCAGGACTTCTAGATCTTTTTCCCCAGGGCTGTTGTCCAAAAGATCAGTTCCTAGCCTGTACTGATACATGGGGTTGTTCTTTCCAGCTGGGCTCCAATCGTGTCTCTGTCTAGTATTTCATTCTAGAATGTAGTAGGGATGTAAGCAATGCACAATCTCAAACCTGAAAACAGCCTTCACAGCACTTTATCCAGATTCTGTTACACAAGATAACTGTTAGGAGGTTAATTTTGATGATTTTTATCTAGTTCTAGCTTGTGTTTTGTATCCAATGTTTCAAGGACAAGTGGATCATTCCTGTATAATTTGAAAAATTATGTTTCTTTAAGATTGGATGGATTGGGTCAAAACTGCAGAACAACAGGACATTTCCTCATGCATATCTCAAACGGGTTGTGAAGGCAGTCTTCAACCACATGTTGAGTTCCTTCAGTGCCTATACCCCAAGGACCAGCTTCAAAAGCCACTCAAACTCATCAGGAAGGGTTCCACTGGTCTTAATAACTTCTTACTCAGAAAAGGGAAAAAAAAACCCAAAACATCAAAAATCCCCCCTTGCATTTTTATAAGACAGAGTAATCTATCAGCACTTGTCAATTAAAATTAATACGTTAAACTCAGACTACAGAGTTTAAGAAACAAAACTAATGGTACTGAATGGAATGGATGAGGGAGATGATCAGTGACAGTCAGCATGGCTTCACTAAGGGTAGAGCCTGGCTGATAAACCTCGTGACCTTCTATGATAATGTGAGACTACCTCAATGGACAAGGGACAACCTGTGTACGTGATCTATCTGGACTTCTGCAAGGCCTTTGACACGGTCCCCCACAACATTCTACTGGCCAAGTTAGAGAGCTATGGATTTGATGGGTGGACTGTTCAGTGGATAAAGAACTGGCTGGATAGTCCCACTCAGAGGGTTGTGGTCAACGGCTCGATGTCCAGCTGGAGATCAGTGACAAGTGGTGTCCCTCAGGGCTCTTTACTGGGGCCTGTACTGTTTAATATTTTTATAAACGATATTGACAGTGGCATTGAGTGCACCATCAGTGAGTTTGCAGATGACACCAAGCTCTGGGGTGCNTTGTTCAGCCTGGAGAAGAGAAGACTTCGGGGGGACCTACTAGTGACCTTCCAGTACCTAAAAGGAACTTCCAAGAAGGCTGGAGAGGGCCTGTTTGCAAAGGCCTGTAGGGAAAGGACAAGGGGCAATGGTTTCAATTTGGAGAAGAGTAGATTTAAACTGGATATTAGAAAGAAGTTCCTCACCACGAAGGTGGTGGAACACTGGAACAGGTTGCCCAGGGAGGTGGTTGAGGTCCCATCCCTGGAGGCATTCAAGGCGAGGCTTGACAGGGCTCTGAGCAACCTGATCTAGTTGGGGATGTCCCTGCCCACTGCAGGGGGTTGGACTAGGTGACCTCCAGAAGTCCCTTACAACCCAAACCATTCTATGATTCTGTGAATCTGTCAAACAAATAAACCCCCTAGAACATCTCATTTCATAAAGAGACTGGAGCTTCGCTGCAGCTCTCACAGACCTTGA
Source organism: Bucco capensis (assembly GCA_013396975.1). NCBI lineage: Eukaryota > Metazoa > Chordata > Aves > Piciformes > Bucconidae > Bucco > Bucco capensis. Next base: position 11,489 of record VWZO01000310.1, on the reverse strand, counting down.
CAAGGAAAGGTAAGCATGCTGGTTTCCCTGATCTGTACTTCTGCTGAGCTAATCCCAGAAGCACTAGGCTGCCTCTGGGATACAGAAAATTGACATGAAGAAGACAAAGGTAGGTGGGCCATAGCAACGTGTTAGGTGACACAAGTCTGCAGAGAAAACTATCACTGCTCTTTATTTCATACTGCTGCAGCCCAAAGCTAGTAGCTGTTCTATGAAACAAAGAACTAAATCCTGCAAAACACCAGTAAAACTGAATTCAGCAGGGAATTGGCTGCCAAGCCAGGCAAAGTAATTTAGAAAAAGAGAAGTTCTAGGGATAATTCATGTCTGAAGAGTCATTCTTCTGGTTTACTTCTCCTGTTAGCATTTGAATGCAAGATATGGCAATAAGATCATATAGAATATGCATGAGATTCCCTCACTGCTCCTAAAAAGATAGATGTAAATTCACAGCAACATAGTTGGCATCTCCAGACTGACACCAACTTTACATATTTGTTCACTGGGGCCATTAAGGCAGTAAGGAAGCTAATCAGGAACAACTAAGTAATTTTTTAACAAGAGCTGTGGTCCAGACTGAGGGCAAAACTACATCTATTTTTACACTAGCCAGTCTATTTCCTACCCTGATGTCTGTCCTTGGTGTAGAAAAGGTCTAGGATACATCTTTAAAATCCTGCTCCTTCTTAATAGCTTTTCTCATGAAGGAGGAACTTTTCTATATGCTGCTCCCACTACCCTTCAGCATTTTCTCTGCCTTGGGAGCCTCTGTCTTACAAACTCTTCTATATGAAAGAAAAAGCCGGATGTGTTACACCAGCAAGGCAGTTTGCAATGGGCCTGCCTGCTTGCTTTCATAGGACCTTTACTCAACAGCTGCTGCTATTAGCCCTCCACTTTCATCAGCATTAATTTACTGAACCAGAGGGAAAGAATGCTGCTTGGAAAATCCCTGATGTAGAATCATAGAATCATAGAATGGTTTGGGTTGGAAGGGACTTCTGGAGGTCATCTAGTCCAATCCCCCTGCACTGGGCAGGGACATCCCCATCTAGATCAGGTTGCCCAGAGCCCTGTCAAGCCTCGCCTTGAATGCCTCCAGGGATGGGGCCTCAACCACCTCCCTGGGCAACCTGTTCCAGTGTTCTACCACCCTTGTGGTGAGGAACTTCTTCCTAATGTCCAGTTTAAATCTACTCCTCTCCAATTTAAAACCATTGCCCCTTGTCCTTTCCCTACAGGCCTTTGCAAACAGGCCCTCTCCAGCCTTCTTGAAAGTTTCCTTTAGGTACTGGAAAGTCACTAGTAGGTTCCCCCTGAAGTCTTCTCTTCTCCAGGCTGAACAATCCCAGCTCCCTCAGCCTGTCCTTGTAGGAGAGATGTTCCAGCCCCCTGATCATTTTCGTGGCCCTCCTCTGGACCTGCTCCATCAGATCCATGTCCTTTCTGTATTGAGGGCTCCAGAACTGGACACAGTATTCCAGATGAGGTCTCACCAGAGCAGAGTAAAGTGGCAAAATCACCTCTCTGGATCTGCTGGCCACGCTTCTTTTGATGCAGCCCAGGATGCGATTAGCCTTCTGGGCTGCCAGCGTGCACTGTTTGCTCATGTCCAGCTTCTTGTCCACCAGCACTCGCAAGTCCTTTTCTGCAGGGCTGCTCTCCATCATCTCATCCCCTAGCCTGTATTGATAGTGGGGATTGTTCCGACCCAGGTGTAGGACCCTGCACTTGGTCTTGTTGAAGCTCATGAGGTTCACCTGGGCCCACCTCTCCAGCTTGTCCAGGTCCTTCTGGATGACATCTTGCCCCTCCAACTTATCAACAGCACCCCATAGCTTGGTGTCATCTGCAAACTTGCTGATGGTGCACTCAATGCTGCTGTCGATATCATTTATAAAAATATTAAACAGTACAGGCCCCAGTACAGAGCCCTGAGGGACACCACTTGTCACTGATCTCCAGCTGGACTGTGAGCCATTAACCACAACCCTCTGGATACGGTCAGCCAGCCAGTTCCTTATCCACTGAACAGTCCACCCATCAAATCCATAGCTCTCTAACTTGGCCAGTAGAATGTTGTGGGGGACCGTGTCAAAGGCCTTGCAGAAGTCCAGATAGATCACATACACAGGTCATCCCTTGTCCACTGAGGTAGTCACAGTATCATAGAAGGTCACGAGGTTTGTCAGACAGGATCTGCCCTTAGTGAAGCCATGCTGACTGTCTCTGATCACCTCCCTCTCCTCCATGTGCCTTAGCAGAACTTGTAGGAGAATCTGCTCCATGAATTTCCCAGGCACAGAGGTGAGGCTAACAGGTCGGTAGTTCCCAGGGCCCTCCTTTACACCCTTTTTGAAAATGGGTGTGACATGTCCCTTCTTCCAGTCTCTAGGGACTTCACGTGACTGCCAGAGGGACACACAATAAAAGTTTAGTCTTACTGCAAATCATCAGAAATTTTACAGAGCATATATAAATGTGGATCTTTACATCTTTGGCACATCTTTAAAGGTAAATGGACCTACAGATTTCTTTTTGTATTTGTGTTTTAAAAATTCACTCTTTTCAGCATTTGAAGTATGCTAACATTTTCCTCATCCTTTCACGTGGTACTTAGGTTCCACCTAGTGGCTTTCAACAGCAATAAACAGAAGATTACACAGGCATTTTATTGCCTAAACACTTAATTTTCAAAATCCATGTGGCTAGTTGCAGAAATATTCATAGGGCCTTTTTTAGACATACAATTTATTTGGCATCTCCCTATAAATTTCCTTGGTCCTAAGACAGGAATTCCTTTCCAGCTATTCTAGTTTAAACACCTAAAGCAAAACGGTATAAAACTAAAGCTGTACAAACAAGATTGAGAGAATGGGCTGGCTAAGAGCATTAGTAGCTTGCAGACAGAAGCTATGTCTTGCTGCTATGCCTGTTAAGTAAAACAGCTGCTGTGTCCCTCCCTTGGGCCAGCTCTCAGCAGGGTATCTGCTCACTAGCAGCTGACTAGTGAGATGTCTCACTTAACTGCTGACATTTTCAGTGTGGACTCGGTTTGCTTCTAGACCATGGTTCAGGTGACTTATTTTAGAGGGTTACCTTCAGGTGAGCTTAACTGCATCCTAGGAAGTGTCTCATTTCTGTTACGAAGAGAAGCTGGAGGGCTTACTGATAGTATGAAGCTTACAGATACACTCCATTACACATCTTGAATCCCACCCAGGGTGTCTAAAACTGTCTGCTACACAGCATCTGAAATGTAGTCCACCTTGAAGTGAGCTCTAAGCAAGTGGCAAAAGGAATCTGGAAGCAGAGCAACCACAGAAGCTATGGACTTCACAATCTAGTTAATAAGCAATAGTGACAGGAAGCCATACTATGATAGGAAACTTGTTTTCAACCTTGTTCTGTTCTTAGAATATATCTCACCCTGCTGCTCAGCTCCATTAGGCTGATTTTGTCTTACAGCAGGGAAAGCGTAAGACAGTTCTGCTCCTACCTATTTTAAGGTTATAAAACAAACTGTGCTTATATTTCAGTTCTTTGAGGCATTAGCAAAGCTTCACCAACTCTAAAGAGTCACTGTCTTCAAATGGAAGGGGAAAAAGGCAACCAACAAAGAAATGTGAAACTTCATGCATTTATCAGCTGCCACATTAGAAGTCAAAAGCAGATATTTTAAAGTAATTTTAATATCTTACATAAACAAGATAGAGTTCACCAGAACTGGTCTAATTTGTCCACAAGAGTTCATATCCTTTTAAAGAGAATGTAAAATAAAAAATAATGAAAAGAGGAAGTTGACCTAGATCATGAGTTGTGGAGTGTGGGATGGATTAAAGGTCTTTAACTCCTTAATGTAGCTTTTTCTGTCTATTCACAGATTCATAGAATCATTACTGTTGGAAGAGACCTCCAAGATCATCCATTCCAACCATCTACCTATCACCACCATGCCACTAAACCATGTCCCTTAGTACCACATCTATACATTTCTCAAACACCTCCAGGGACGGTGACTCCACCCCCTCCCTGGGCAGCCTGTCCCAATGTCTAATAACCCTTTCAGTAAAAAAATTTTTCCTGACATCCAGTCTAAACCTCCCCTGAGGTTCTGCTTGTCATTTCAAGGAGCTTTACTTTTGGCTGCACATTGTTTGAGGCTTACAAACCACGGCATGGCAAACCATGTCTCTTTTCTAGAGTGTAACTCTAATGTGCAGCACAACTGCTCAGATTTATTTCTCCACAGCAGTGTCTTTCAGTTTCCTGTCCACAGCTTACCTCTTCACCTTCACCTAAACCTCCATGGAAGAAGGCTGCATATGACAGACTGGCTCTTATATGCAAAGGAAAGGAGAAAATCCTCAATGGTTTTACACTTCCTTGCTCTTTAAAAACAAAAAGAGAAACTCGGGCTACACAATCCCTATCTTACAGTTGGGTTCATATCCTAGTCAACCTACACTTGTGGTTTATCTGCAAGATCATGAAACCCACTTTTCTGTAACAGTTATTTCACAAAACCTGAGATTTTGAACACTAAGTTGATTATATTCTCTCCATATAAACTTTCTTTTTTACTCACTTTGCATAAAACCATATGTAGTATAGCCTTACCTCCCAAAAAAAGCAACTGCCCTCTCCTTCACAGTACTGAGTACACTGCTAGATGGTCTGCGGGCCAGAGAGCACGGTGGGAATCCTTGAAAAAATCCTCTCACAAGCTTCCATTTGCCACTGAAACACTTCCCACTGCAACGGCAATTTTACTCTTAATTTGCAACAGGCGGAGGCCTACCAGCCCGTTGATGGGTCAGGCTTCCTTGTTACCCTCAGCCGATGGCGTAGAGGTGAGCCGATTTTGGATTCAGACACACCTCCGCCACGGGGTAGCTTTTCCCATGGAGGAAATAGGCGCATGGGCCTGGCTCTGAGCAGGGGGTGTCGCGCCCCCAGACAGCCCCAGTGGGACCCTCCGCTGCTCAGTGGCGAGGAACTGCGGGTAGGGCTTCCACTGCTTCGCTGCTACCCGCACTAAGAAAGGAAAACACCCAGGTAAAACACCAGGGTGGAGGCGCCCCGGGAAGAGGCACAGGAGCCGTTGTAAAACGCTACGTTATAGCTGGCTCCATAGCTCAGTGGTTAGAGCACTGGTCTTGTAAACCAGGGGTCGCGAGTTCGATCCTCGCTGGGGCCTCCTCGGTATGATACAGGCTATTTTTTTGTTTTCTCCCTCCCCCAGTCCAGCGCAGGAAGCTCCAACCCTTCATGGCGTGCGAGGGAAGAGACCGCGGTTTTCTGCCGCCGGCTGAATTGTTCCCGGCTTCGGGGTGCTTCGTTTGTATCCGAGTCGGTGCGTCCAGCGGGTGGCGGTAGGAGACAGTGGTCAGGGTGGCACTGCGAAATGGCATCACGGCCTTTGGCTCCCGCTTAGGTCAAGGGTAGGAGTTTGCGACAGGCCGTGTCTCTGCCACAAATATAAATACACCTCTTTGGAAGGGAACATTTGAGGTTGGTTGATGCTCTGCTTCCAGTGTGGATAACACAACACCGTGCTCCTCCCTGTCCCCAAATTAATTTCCCCAGATCAATGTCACAGTGTGCTCTGTGCCCTGCCAGGCTGGGAGGACACCCTGAACCCTCTGGAGCAGCCCTAAACATGCAGTGCTCCCAGGGAGAGCTGCAGCACCCAGTCCATACCTGCTGGCCAAGAGGTGCCCTCCACGTGGACAGAACCCATTCTATAGTCAGAAGCCAGAGGATGGTTCAGTCTCATTGCTCAGAGGTAACTAGGATTTTTTGAGAGTTGCTTTGCTTCTGTTTGAACATTTCCAGCCCTTACTGAATCCTTTGCTACCTGAAGGTGAACCATACCTTGATGTCCTTGTTTAAGTTAGAACAGAAAGAATTCTGTTCAGTGATTTTACTTTTTAGCTAAGTCTCTTCTAATTAACTGCACTTTCTGAAGTTGGCAGCATATTTTCACAGACAGTATCTGCTTCTAGAGGTGATAAGGCTCCATGTTTCTAGTTAGTACCAAGGATTGGTATGCAGACCAAGGTCGCTGCTAAATCTTGTACACCACAGTGGAGGCATGGAGTAAAAGGCTACACTTGTGGGGAGGAGTGGACAGGACAACTGAACCTAAACTGACCAGCTAGGTATTCCATTCCATGTACATCGTATTCTATATAAAGCTGATGGGTCATGAGGGTCAAGTTCTCTTGCTCTTCTCAACGGCCAGAACCTGAAGACAACTCTGTCCATTCTGCCTTGGATCCCAATCTCTGTGTTCCTGAATCCAACTCCTGAATCTGTTTCCCACCTGCTGCTGAGTCACAGCATCAGTGGTGAGTGTGTTGCAATTGCCATCAAGAGGGGGGGGTTTGATATTGGTTTTGTATATTTTTGTATATATTTCATTGTATAGTTATTATTTTCATTAATGCTATTTCGTTTTCTTTTTCAATCCGTAATTCTCTCTCCCTTATTCCCTTTCCCCTTGGGAAGGGAGGGGGGTTAATAGAGAGAATGTTACTCAATTAGTTGTCAGCCCAGCCCTAACCCTTGACACTTGAGAAAATATTGCTTAAAAAAAAATTAAAAAAAAAATCTAATTTCATTGTCTTTCAGACACTGCATTTCAGTTAAAGGACAAAAAAAATTTGGTCATTGACATATCTAATTCATATTCTTAGATAAAAGATGCAAGTCTGGAATGTTGGAGACACTTAAATTTATTAGACAGTCATACGCAGCCAAATCTTACCAGTGAATGTCTGTCAGAGACCCTCAAAACTGCTTATGCCAGAAAAGGACATCACATTAACTTTCTTTGCAAATCCTGCTGAGAGGCTAGTGCTGTTAAGGTTTAATAAAACAGATACAGAGCCTAACAGTAACATTAATGGAGGTGTACCTGGGAGCACTGGCATAACAAGCCAGCTGATTCACTTTTATTTGGTTGCTATTCAAAATATTTGTTTCACCATCTTACAAGTGACTTGCTTTTTCTGGGACATCACTGAGCTTCAAAAGCTGCTTCTTAATCTACTCACTCTCATACAGTTTTTCCTTAGCTAGTGCTGCTTTCTTTCTTGGAATAAGCCACTTAGCTTTGCTTAGGCTGGAGCTCTTATCTTTTTGCAAAGGTGGTGCTTGCGCAACCTTCTCTTCCTGTTTTGGTTTGTGAGGTTTAGCCTTAGCTTTGATTTTCTGCCTCTTTTTACAAGACACAGCTGGTTTCACTGTTGATGCTTTTTTTTTTTTTGGCCAAGGGGGTCTTTTTACCTTTCTTAGAAGAAACTTGGGAGGGCTGCCATGGGGGTACAAGATTTTTCTCAGTTGTTTAAGGTTCATTAAGCAGCTCAAGGACAGGCTCTGAAAACAGTAATTAAAATGGTTCTACATCCCTCCTCAAAAGGCTAATTCAGATACATGACTGATATATACCCTTATTAGAGCTGCAGTAAAGAAAAATAGCTGACATTCTGAAAAAACATACACTATATAAACCTCTTTTCTTCCATCAAAAGAACCTTGGGTTTCTTGGAAATAAAATTTGTTTAATTTTAGAAAAGAGTGTATATTTAAGGAAAATAAGTCCAGACAGGATGATGAAATCTTTGGCAGACTTAACAGTATGAATTTTTCATGTTACACTACCACCTGGGATTTGTAGACAAGATAACCTCAATTTGCTAAACACTGTTTCTACTCAAATAAGATGTAACCCCTGCCTTAGTTGCATGGGACACAGGACACAAAAACATCAGGAGAAAGGAAAATCAATTCCCCTAGATTTAGAGGGGATTGTTTGACTTGAAGAGGTTGTCACAGACCCAGCGCTGGGTGCTTAGGACTTCACAGACCAAATCCAGTGGCTAAATCAAAGCCATCAGTTCCCACGTGATGCCTATTTACACTAGGTAACAATTAGGAAAAAAAGTTGGAGGCGGATTAAGAGAAGGTACAGCATCTAGTAGATGACAGATGCACACATCAAATGTGATAACCTGAGTTCAAGATTGCACCTGCTCCGCACTGTAGTTTAAAACTGCTAAAGATTTCAATCACCTGCCTGTCAGATGGTTATGTGTTGTGCTTCTCAGAAAAATTAAAGCCTAACAACTTCCTTGCACATGGAGCAAACAGTATCCATTTACTCTGTTTTCACTGGAGCAGGCTTTTATTTACACTTCCCTAGAAGTGTAAAAACCAAACCTAGAGCACAGAATTCAGAGCCAAAGCAGAATATTTTAATCCACTAGTAGTTAACACATTCAAAGTGCAATATACGGGCTTGAAAACACAGTATGCACTGAATAATTTGCAAAGAAAATTACTCTTGAGAACTTGTGGTCTGCAGGTTTGTCTCAGCTGTAAGTACTGTGGTATCAGGAACCAAGTTTCTTGCAGGACTGGAAAGAGCAATGCTCAAGATTGTTACATGAAAGCTGGGACTGTGTTGCTCTATTTGGCAACTGCAGCATGGTAGTTTTAGCACCAGTGAAGAAGCTCACTTAATTTTTAAGATATTGCCTTAAGGAACATTTCACAAGACCCATATTAACCCAGACTAAAATCCCAGGTAAATACTCAGCCTTTAAGAGCAAAGCTGCACTTATCCATATACTACTCTGCTATTAAATACATTTTTTTCCACTCCCAGAGGTAGTTCAAGCAGATCATCCAACAGAGTTTTACAGACTTGTCATTCACAGAAGTAGTATTTGNTTATCAGCGCACTTGGAAAAGGCGCTGATGAGGAGTGTGGATGGAGCCCTCCCTGGATCTTCGTTCGCGAAGCCTAGCCACGACGACGACGACGATTTGGAAACCATTTTGGTTTTGTTTTCAAGCAAACTGGAATGTTGGCTTGTGGTAACATATTAACATTTGCTTTCCGAACACAGCAACACTGTGTTTCAACTCATAAGGAAGACTGCAAAAAGATTCCAGAAAATCTTACACTAGGCAGAGAAGTTTTCAGTAGTTCCATGCCTGTGCTCTTTCAGAGCTCTGCAACACTAGCCTCCCTCTGTAGCCATGCAGCTACACCAACCTTACACTCTTTCCTACCTGTGATGTGAAAACAAACGCTGGCTGGACATGCAAACTGCAAGTATGACGTGGAAAAACTTCCTTTGGATACACTGAAGTGCATCATCTATTTCAAGATGCTGCAGTACAACTTCACAACCTAATTCTTCTTAACATTGTTGTGGTGTGTGGAAATTGCCTGAGGTATCCATCTTTTCCCCCTTCACACCCCCCCAACTGTTAATGTGTTTATTTGTAAACTTGGTGGGTGGTAGCCCTTTCCATCGGCTAAACTGTGTGGCTGCATGGGTAGGAGCGGGGCTGGTGGCGGCGGGTCGGCAATGTGACCTGCACCCCCGCCTGGCGGTGCCTGCCCGGCAGGTAGCTATGCGGAGCCACAGAGGACAGCCCCTGGTGAGCGCGGAGACACGCAGGCTTTAGCTGAGCAGAGTCAAGGCACCAGCAGGGTCGCCCCGGGCCGGAAGCAGGTGCACACCCCACCAGGGTCTGGGCAGCACCATGGACCCCGCAGCAGTGTGCAACAAGCAGCGGCAAACCCCGGCGAGCGACGAGCAGTGGCAAGCCCCAGAGCAGCAACAGCCTGGGGCACCTGCAAGCTCCCCCGGAGCAGTGAACAGTTGACAATTTACACCCAGGAGCAGCTGCAGGCATGATAGAAGAACTGGCAA
>VWZO01000307.1:13768-29545 GCA_013396975.1 Bucco capensis | reverse complement strand
CACCCCCAGGTCCTTCTCTGCTGGGCAGCTTTCCAGCCACTCATCCCCAAGCCTGTAGCGTTGCCTGGGGTTGTTGTGACCCAAGTGCAGGGCACGGCACTTGGCCTTATTGAACCTCATGCAATTGGCCTCGGCCCATAGATCCAACCTGTCCAAGTCCCTCTGCAGAGCGTCCCTGCCCTCCAGCAGATCAACACTCCCACACAATTTGGTGTCATCTGCAAACTTACTGAGGGTGCTCTCAATCCCCACGTCCAGGTCATAAATAGATGCCAAACAAGACTGGCCCCAAAACCGAGCCCTGAGGGACACCACTGGTGACTGGCAGCCACCTAGATTTCACTCCATTAATCAAAACTCTCTGGGAACGGCCATCCAGCCAGTTTTTAACCCAGTGAGGAGTACATTTGTTTATACCATGATCAGCCAGTTTCTCCAGGAGAATGCTGTGGGAGACTGTGTCATAGGCCTTACCAAAGTCCAAGTAGACATAATCCACAGCCTTCCCCCCATCCAAACGGCAAGTCACATGGTCATAGAAAGAGATCAGGTTGGTCAAGCAAGACCTCCCTCTTATAAACCCATGTTGGCTGGCCCTGATGCCTTGGCTGCCCTGCAATTGCTGTGAGAGCTCACTCAAGATGATCCTCTCCATGATCTTTCCTGCTCAGTCCTAAGACTTTAATTGTGAAAAGATGTGAAGCTCTGAGATTTAAGATTGGCAAAGTGCTCATTCAGCAGGCATGGACAAGGAGCACATATTTTACAAATGCTGGTATGTATAAGTCTTTGTTTGCTGGCCTAGCTGTGAACACGTGAAGTAGAACTATACAAATAACCATAAAGCTCCTTCTCTCTTTCTGCATGTACCTAAAAATAATTATATACACAAGCACAAATACATGTATATATAAATACTCACACAAGCTAAGGGCAAGTAAGAAAAAGATTAAGAGGTGTTTCTTTTCCCTAACTCTTTCATAGTTTGGGGTTTTTTCCCCCTGGATCAAAATGCCAGTCCCTCCCTTTTTTTTCAAGAGGAGACAACAGACAGTTCAGAATACTGTAGGTTGTAATTACTATGCATGCAGAGGTACAGTTCAGAAACACCCTCTCCCCAAGTTTAAAACAAATACACACAGATGTCAAGAAACAGTCATGAGATGGTGCACTTAAAATAGTACTACCTGTTTACTAATTCAAGTTGCTACTTTGTGGAAACTTGATTTCTGTAACATGTCCCCAAGATACAATCTAATACTAAAACTTATCCTGCGGTAGGTCTACTTTCCAATTACTAGAAGTAAGCATACAAGGTGTATAATTACTTATGACACTGGGACAGGCATACATGTCTCAACACAGACAGAGCTCTGAACAAACTTTTTGGCAGTATATGACAGAAGACTTAAATTGAAAGCTCAAAGGCAGGGTATACTGTATTATAGAAAAAAAATCCACCCTCTAACTTAAAAAGTTCTCACACCAAATGACTTTTAAAGGTATGAGCATATTCAGCTGAAACACCCTTTGTAAGTTGAAGAGAAAAAAAATACTGCCCTGCAGCACCAAAATGGGCTATATTACAAATTAAGAAAAGAAACGCAATCCTTTGAATAGTTTCTTTTCTTTCAGTGAAAGGGTGTATTTCTTCCCTAAAGACTAAATTATGACAAAACATTTATATAAATCAAAGAAGATTTCTTTGATGATTCTGGGCAAGGGATCTTAAATCTGGGATAAAACACCGAATTCTATCAATTCTAAAATAAATTAGGCAAGGATTATATAAGTAATACTTAACTTGGCATTAGAAAAAAAAACCAAAACATTAGTGTCAAAGATGTATCATCAACATGCCTTCAACCGATAGCCCCTGGAAGGGCCGTTAGGACTACATTCACAATAAGTGAACTCTGAGCAGTTCAATTATATATCTAGCTGCTTAACATTTTCATTTAGGAAACCAACAAGACACTGAATGAGATTCTTTACTCTGAGGGTGGTAAGGAACTGTAACAGTTTGCCTGGAGAGACTGGGGAAGCCCCATCTCTGGCAGTGTTCAAAGGCCAGGTTGGATGCAGCCCTGGACAAACAGGTCTAGCAGTGGTGTGCCTGCGGCTGGAGGGTTGGGGCTAGATGATCTTTCCCATCCAATCCAGGCTGTTCTATGATTCTGTGATAATGGGAATGTCCATAAGGACCGACCTTATGGATGTCTTGCTTTATTCTACAAAAAGAATTGGACTTTAATTAGTTAAAAAAAAAAAAAGGCTTTCTCAGATGTGTGAAAGGGTGTCCTTGTTCTGCCATCTTCCCTACAAAGAAGATTTTTTTAATGTCATTTTTTCAACTGCAAGTCCCATGATCACAGTTTTCTGTAACAGGAAACATTAAACCTGTCTCTGTAAGTGAGATTGCAAGAATATAAATTTTGGGGGCACTATCTTGGAAAGAGTGCCTTAAGTTAAAATGGTTGTGATTAGTAGGCTTCAGCAGGCTGAAATTCATTCAGCTAGTATTTGTGTAAGACACAGTAGTAATTTTTTAGGGTTTTCAAGTGTTTGGAAGTTTACATACTCTCGATACACAAACAAACCAGATACTTCAATTTTGGTGCCTACCTTGAAAGAGTTAACAGCATAACTTCTTTAATTTCACACTTACACGAAATTAAAATAAAAAATATACATTGCCTTTCCAAAATGAATATAGCAATGCTATCTTCATCAGCTTAGCTTAAGAGAGATGATGTAGCACTGTTGGCAGAAGTATGTCTTCTGTCAGCATATACCATGGCCCATCTAGACAAAACCTGACAATAACCCTGTTTTTCCTCCTTCAGATACTGAACAAAAAACATGGTCCTTGCCAAATACTTGGGAAAAGTGTGCCTGTGATGTCATACACTATGTCTGTATGAGGGAAGAAATAAAATTTTCAAAGACAAAACTTCCCATTAAGAAAACACAGCACCAGATCCCTATTCCCTCTGAAGCTGAAAGAGTTGATTACAATTGTGGTAACAGGTTTAACATGGTACTTATGATTAACCAGTAGGTTTAACACCACTCCAGAGGCAGTCTGCTTAACAACCTGCTTAGTAGCTGAGTGGGCCACATTCAGTACCAGTTCAGTTCATGAACACAGCAGGATGAAAAATAACCAAATCTTGGGGAAGAAAGAAACAAAGTTGACAGCACCAGAATATAGCTCAAAAATATCAACTTGTGTTTGCTTTCTCTAAATTATGCCTGCCTTAGAAACTATATCCCTAATTCTCTCAGCCTCACAAACACAACAATACATTTAGAAAACTAGATTCACCTAAGGAGAAGACTTAATTTTGCATACTTTCTGGGTATTGGTCCTGCATGCAGAAGATACCGGTGCATTTCAAGTTATGTAAATAAGTAATACTGTAATGCTAATACCAAAAAATACAAAGATACTACAGTTCAGTACACTCCAGAGTTACGATCCACCTCAGAACAAGAAACAACCATAGAACTATAGAATCACAGAATCACTATGGTTGGAAAAAAACCTGAGATCAAGTCCGACCGTTAACCTAGCACTACCATGCTCACCACTAAACTATGTACTTAAGTAACAAGTCTACATGAATTTTAAACACTCAGCTATATCCCTAACACTTCACATTTTTAAAGACAGGATAGTGAAATTCTGTTAATATAGACCTCTACACATGCATGGCACTGATCAACTACACCAAGTTTTTGCCAAGAATGTTTGGACCAGATGATCCTTGAGGTCCCTAGCAACCTGCTGTCCTATTAGTCTACAAAGTTTACCCATAGATACTGTTCTATTTAAGACATACCTGCATTTCGAGAACTTCACGGTATATCACAGAATTATATTATTATCCACATTTCCATCCTTCACAATCAACATATCTACATGCTACAACATGATTATATTCTGCAGACCACACTCTTACTGATATGTATTCAGTTGTGGGGATTTTTAACTCTGCAACTATCACTCACAATAAAACTGCCTCCTTTCATTTCTGCTCGAAAAGAGTAACCGGATTTCTTTTCGAGACAATGTTTTTTCCTCAGTTCTGTGAGGTTTCGGATAACTAGCATGGTGACTCAGATACTATTCATGGAGTGGTTGTCTTCAGTGTATGACATTAAAAAAGCCTCTTTAACATATTCCATGATTCAGGTTCCCATGATTCCTTCAGAATAAAGTGTTTACACCACAGCCCTACCATTTTCTGGGTCTGTTAATTACAACTGGACATCAATCTCATAAAAGTCAAAGGCAAAACACCCATGGACTACTGGAAAACAACTACATAAAGAAGTAACTACTAGGTGATCAGGATACAGATTCACAGTATATCAATTAGCCTGAAGCCCATCATGTAGCTTTGTCAACACTGAAAGTGAAGCATGATCTGCACAGTGCAAACTAGTTTATAAACTGTAAATTCGTATTGCAGGTTACCCTGCAGTAACAGTCTTCAGTAGGTGTGTTCACATGAATCATACATTTAAAAAAAAGTCCTAAGTTTTTTAGAAATCAGTGTGAGATCTGGTACTGAATGGTCTGATGAGAGAGGATCTGTTCCATAAGCTCACTTTGAATAAACTGCAAATGAAGTTTGTTCACTCCATCCTAAAGCCATTATCTGGCTTTAGCCTATGATTCAAGTTTGTAACACATTTTCTTGACATCCTGCGCTGAAATTTCATGGTTTATTAATTGAGAGATTTTTAAGTACCAAAAGCCAACACTCAGAACTTCTACTATGAACACATCAACTTCTACCTTGCCTGAAATTGAGTTAAACAGCACCTGTGTCTGTTCACGAGACTTAGCAATTCTGCATGCCTATCTCAGTGACTCATAACACTGCAATGACATGAGTGGTAGTAAAAGAAGTTATCTACTAAGTAACATGACTTAATTTCAACTGAGCTTCCATTAACCCTTATGTAATTTTTGTACTTTTTCTACGCTTTTTCCCACCCTGGCACTGCATTTTGCCAAAACATGGTACTTCCCATTATTTTACGAGTAGATTCTGTTATAAAAAATTATTTTCCCAAGACTGTCTTACGAGGAGCAGCATGTTCCTAGAATCTTCACAGTCCTGAACAGGTACTTTCTATAACGTAACAACTAAGCCTCCACACTGTGAAAACAGTCCTACAATAATATTATCACAATATACTTCAAAGTACATTCTAACAGCAATATAAACCAAGATAACTAGACTGGAGATGCTCTTTTGCAAGTCAATGAAATGGCAGGGCATTTTTGGTCATTCTTATTTTATAATGTATGCATAACACATAATGTCGTGCCTTTCATACAACATTGTCATCACAAATTGAAAACAAACTTCTTAAAGAGAAGGAGATACCTAATTTAGGAGAAAAATGCAAGGATTCTTCTACAAATTCAATCCTATACTGTTTTTCCAGGGAAAATATCCATGGTCTTCTTTATTCCCAGAACGAGGGCCATATCAGAGGCTTGCTTGTGAGCAGGTCTTGTTATCATTACTGTAATATATTTATAAGACACAGGTTCACAATACTGCCTTTGGTTTAAGTAATGATTAGGGGAACATAAAAAACAGAATAAGATAATCTGTTTCTCACAGGAGACAGCAGATTGTATGTGAATGCTGAGGAGGAGGCTTTATAATACATAGAACAGATGGGAAAGCTGAAGAACAAAGACAAAACAAGAAATACAAAACTCCAAACAGACACCAGTATTTCCTAAAATGTTCTCCTAAGATTACAGGGAGGATCAATATCCGGTTTCCCTTCTAGCAGTGCAATAATTTTCACAAACACCTTTTGGGATTGATCTATGCCTTACTTTTACTAAAAACCAGAACTACCCAAAAAGCCTTCCTGGCAATGAAAAATGTCTGTCCAGAAAAACCTTTATACATGCATGTGTATGTATACACTATATGTGTATTCTGAATGTAAGTATATAGACACTTCTGTATTATATTTGTATGTTAATGCATT
Organism: Bucco capensis; assembly: GCA_013396975.1. Taxonomy (NCBI): domain Eukaryota; kingdom Metazoa; phylum Chordata; class Aves; order Piciformes; family Bucconidae; genus Bucco; species Bucco capensis. Next base: position 23,515 of record VWZO01000307.1, on the reverse strand, counting down.
TATAAAGACATACATATTGTATATGTATATAAACATACATACACACACTCCAACACTCAGAGGAAAGCTGCAGTAGAATTTCTGGAAGTTTTTTCTTCCACTACATCTGTAGTTCATCTTTCCATAAATGCCACTGATGTATTTTTTGCACAGTACATTAAATCAGAACCATTCTCACAATATGTAAAACAAAAGTAACATCCATTTTGCTTGTTAAAAGTATAAATTTGTGTTGCTTTGTTATAAACTTATCAGCACAAAGCAAAACGATCCTGAAAACCAATTATGTTTAAAACTAAAGTCTGGAGGTAAATAGTTGTAGCACATCACATCCTTGAGATTTAAATCCATAAAGGCGAGGACAAGAGAAGTTCTCTTGACTTCAGCACTCCACCAGTTTCTCCCCTGCAACTGTTCAGTCTATCTACTGTGATTAGAATCTTCATGGTTTTGGCAACAACTGCATGAGAAGAGTGTTTTTTTTTAACCCTCAGACTTTGACAGAACACAGTAACTGCCTGTTTGTTCCACAGGTCTATCTAACACACCCACAAATCCTCTCCATAGCCCAGTGACTTCCAAATGCTGCACAGAACATTATATAAAACTCATCCCACCATACTGCCCACAACTCAGAACCATTTAATAAGAAAAGTGCTATGAAACTGCACACAAAAATAACATGAGAGATGTGAAAGATGCACAGAGTAGGAAAGAGGCAGCCCTCTTGCTCTGCTGTTACAGTCACTGGAGATATAAGCCTGTTTATGCTCTTTCAACATTACACTATCAGTCTCACCCCACTCCTTTCCTCCCATCACCAGCATTACAGAGACTTTTTCCTCTTAATCAAAAGACTACCACTAGAATATTCATGAAAGCTACAAATATGGATGACATGGCAAGGAGTTTCTTGCCACTTTCTAACCCCTAAGTCAAACCACGGAGAGCCAAGAGGCTCACTCCCATCCTTGCTGCTCTCAAAACTGCTAACAGCATTGCAAAAAGAAACAGAAAAGATGCATATCTGCATCATCTCTGAGTGTCCACTCAGCAACTGAAAACTGCTTGCTTATGGAATAATAATTCAATATCATACCAGCTGATAAATGAGATTCACCACTGATATGCAAAGTAGTACAAGTTATATGTGGATAACATAAAATAGAGGAGATGTAACATATATTTTGAAGGTAAAAGTTAAAAAAGAAGAGTTTAAGTAAAGGAGTAGAAGCCTTTACATCCTGCATCACTTACCTGCTATTGCTTCCTGTTCCTACTTAACTTTCTTGCTGTTTTACCATGTGAATAATATCAGCTTAAAATTCCTTTAGAAGCCTTTAGTTACATTTTATGTGATTTCACATACTGCTTTTTAATATTTGCAGCAAAGTATGAAGAAGATCTTAATGCCAGTTTGTGTACTGAAGAACTAAATATGTTAATCATTTCACCAACTGGCTTGTATTGTCATTTATTTTGATCAATGTATGGGACATGAAAAACAAAGTATCTTCAAAAGCTAACTGAAAATAAGGTGCTAACTCAAATATTGTCATGCCTAGCACAGAAAAAACCTGTAAGTTTTCACTATTATTTAAGCAGTATTTCCTAGTTTTTACTAATTCTCAGCATCTTCTGCAGGACAGCAAAACATTTTCCATGATGCTCTCTAGAATTCTGTACAGAATCTCATTCTGGAAAGTTAAGTATTATCAGTAGGGTTTTAGAAACATAATTGGTATCAGAGCAGCATAAAAGCACTGCCCAACTGTACTGCAGACTATGATTTACTGTACATAACTGTTCAAACATACAGATGCTCTATATGCCCATTTGATTAGTACTAGGATTATACCAGCAACTTCACAGTGAGTAAGTAACAAAACCTTTCATTAATAAACTGGCATGCTGCCACAACAAAGCCAATGGAGTTAGACCAGTAAGAGTCTATCAAAACAATTACAGAAGAAATTACTTAGCAATGAAAATATATTAACAATAAACAGAAAGAAAGCACTTTCAGCAAAATACTTCCTTAGTTCAAAAATGGCACTAAACAGGACTTCCAAATTAATTTACCTCAAAGTTATTATACCTCAATTCAATTTCTAAGTATTTTTACTGCAAAAATCACCAGCTAGTTGCAATAAAGAGGAATTCTTCACCATGCTGAGCACATCTTTCTAAATGTCAAAAGCTACATTTCAACAGGAAAATTTATTTGATTCCTAACTGGCCCTTTCATCTTTGATTTGGAAACCATGTAGCAACTTTTGGATTCATCAAAGCTAGAATTAGTCTAGTAATGAAATGATGTTTTAAACTAAGCAGGCGCTACTACATTTGTTCCAGCTATGTCTGAGGATTTTGTTCCATTTAAGTACTAGTCTAATTCAAATCACAAAATATAACTGCTTCTCTTTTAATTTGAGGAAAGTAGAATTCAGTATCAGCATTACAAATATTTCCAATGTTTAAACAAGAAGAATAAAAATATTATTTTTGCTGAATTTTCTCTCAAATACAATTTTCTTTGGAGGCACTTCTTCCTACAATCAACAACTAGTTGATTGACAGGTCACTTTGGCTTTGATGTTCTGAACTAAAGAAAAACGTGCAGCCATGCTTCACTTCTTTTGTATCAGAAATGTAAAGAAAAACTAAAAAGTTCAGAATTCCTATTAATAAATGATGACCACTCACACTTTTTGAAGATATTCTAACCAGTGTATCTGAAACAAGGAAGTTTTAAGAATTTTCCTGTAGCCCACTAGATCTATCATCTTTAACATCCTCTTAGTGTGCCAAATGGAAAGTGTAAAGGAGGTGACTAGATTTTACTCAAGTTTGACATAACTTGATGACTTTATTCCAGTTTTGAATCTTGCTGTGAATAGTATCAACATTAGACTCTTATCTTTACATAGAACTAAGGGAGGTAATTAAATTATAATTTTAAGTATAAATCTATAGGTCATATGAAGTTATGTATCATACTGTTACAATGTTATTTATAAAAATGTAATTAAGATGGATTCAGAAAGGTGAACTACAGAGAAGTCAGGAATAAGCACGTATTTTTTACTACTGTAAAAACTGAAAGCTATGAGTTTAATTGGATTTGGTTAATAGGGTTGGTAAGATGGACTTCACATGAACTTCAGAAGGAAAATGTATTTGAATATTGCGCTGGACTAAATGGAAGATATGTCTTATCAGAATAAGGAAGTAGCATCACAACTAACAGTTCTGGCTCTTTGGGTGGCAAATGTAGAAGACACTACTTAGATGCATCTAAATACTCTTAACCAAATTGATGCCTCAAACAAGTCTATGTCAACGCTTTTACAACACCAGGAATGAATGTGAAGCTCTGCTAATAGGAATATTTTAAAATATATTGTAATTCATATTTGCAGAACTTTTTTCAGGTAATTCTGAAGATGTGCTGCTTTTGATGCAAAAATGAATAAACAGAAAAAATAAAGTATATTATTGAGGACTACTTCAAGTATACTTCATTCTGACTGCTTAAAAAAGGAAAAGCAATACATTTCTCAGTCACAGAAAACATTTTATTTCCCTTTTAAATGACACTTAAATTAAACTAACATGATTGACAAGTACCTTATAAGCAAGCCCTGGCAACACTTAATGCAAGTCCATCTCTTTGGCATTTTAAGCAAAATTCCTTCACAACTGTTTGTCTTTGCAATAATTCCTACAAAGCTCATTAGTGCCAGCCTTGATTTATCCCCCATGTCGTGCATTTATCCCTAGGATGCATTATCAACATGTGGCACATGTCCTTGACATGCACAGAAGTGTTTCACCCCAGGATAGCAGCACGCATGACAATAGTGTTGACTCTTACTCCTTTATGGTTGCTGGGATGTAACGGGGAAATCTAACTGTGACGGTAAGCCTTTAGGTTTTTCCTTGCCTTTCCAGACAGTGAAGCTGCACAGACACTAATGAAAGGTTAAATGAATAGGAATAGCTGACAAGAGGTACAATAAAGAAGGGACTTGGTAATCCACAGACACTGAGCAGAGATCCTTGGCTCAAGTAGAGAAAGGACAGCACATCGTCGAGTCACAATATTTAAAACAGCTTGCTATACACAGAGGCTTTTGTGTCTGGGTACATGTCTGGCTTTGGAAGGAAAAAAAAATACTGAAAAGACATTTCAGCATGGGGCACTTTGGCAAATGTCAGGTCACAAAAAGGGAAAAATGTTTGCTTGCTGTTACATCTTTGTATTCAATATTAAAAAGCACTGACTAAAAGCAGAAATCACGTTTAAAAGTAGCACATATTTAACAAATATGATAAATTTGCAACACTAAATCAGTGTAATTGCAGCTGACAGTGTGATGGGTGCTGTACGTACACTCAACTTCATCTACAGCTGATTACAGTTCATAATATTCTTTGCATACTGTCTAAAAATTTCCTCATAGCTGAAGAATTCTAACAGGCCTAGCTTCTTAAGTTTTATATACAGCAGAACTGCAGACGTAACCAATTGCAATATGCTGCAAAAATATAGCTAAACTTCCAGACAGTGCACCAGACCATGGTGACTTTAAAACTTTTCAGTGGTTAGCCTGTGCCATTTTGATCTATTTTGGCTTGTGACTTATGAATCAGCATTATGGTAACTGTTTTTCATAACTAAAAAATAATTGCAATGCCCAGCATGTTTTTAAGACTTCTCCAGCTTTTTATAATTCTCTAAAAAATCTGATTTAAGTACATAGCAGAATATTTTATCTCCAGTGGAAAAAAAATTAGGAAGGAAGAAAAAGCACTCTTTGAAGTAACAAATGAGCAACAAATCCTAGTTATCTGAATTTGTGGGGTTTTACATGAAGTATTTCAGGACAGGTACTGAAATAGATGCTGCAGATGGAAAGAATTCTCTCTCAAAAACCTCTGATTTACCTGGAATAAAAAAAAAGGTATTTGCATATGTAACTGGAGTACAAAATATACATATTTATAATGTGATAAGAGCACTATGGAAAGATTCTAAAATGAGAGAACCTCTTTGAACAACCACATTAAATTACAGTAGAACTCCTGAGTGTACTAAGATTCTGATAATCAACAAATAAAGGCTTTTACTAGCACAGCACATAATGAGAGCTACTGTGTAAGAGATAAAGGAGACAGATCTGGTAGTCTATCTCACTGGATTATACCATTTACTTAAATGGTAAGTAAGTTTGTCCAAAGTAATGCTTCTAAAAGCTGCCATATAACTACTAAGCAGCAATTATGACAAATGCATTTTTAGAATAAATATATCAGAATTCAGGTGGGATGAAACTTATACAGACTACAAGGTTTGAACAGATGCTTTTTATTAAGCCATGTTAAAAGCTATTCATCTAAGTACAAATTCCTGGCTAGATTAGGATGAGATACACATTTCCAAAATGACAGACATACTCGTACATGTTTTGTATTTTATGGGGAACTTGCAGTATTTCCAGACATGCACATTTTTTCCCAATACATAGTAATAGTAGACATTAAATCAAATTAAGCCCTGTGCAAACCTGCTGACTTAAAGCCAGGATTATTTCATTAAACAATATTCAGTGAAGAAAAGACCAAATTCTAGTGACAGTGTCCAATGTGCAAAAGGCACATGAGACGCTGCCAGAAACACACCTTTGGAAGAAATTCCCATTTTGATGTGAAAAAAATATAAATTTTCTTTTAATATAAAATCCAGTGTTTTTCTATGACTTGTTTTAAAGTAATTACTGTGCTATTGGTAATTTAGATCTCTATCCAGCTGCAAATTCCACTTACACATATATATATACCTAATAGAGACTAAAGTCACCTCAAAGTCTAAGTTCTAGATCTTTGGTTCTGAAAAAAACTTAGGAGCCAACCCTTTCTCATCAACAACATTGTTCTCCTTTCTCTTACCTATGGCATATCTAATAGAATCATGAAACTCCCTCTAGTTCTGCAGAGAAGCTTAACTGACCAATGATCCTTTACAGTTCCTTCCTATTTTCAAAAGCAATACTGAGAGTGAGAGCAGAACTTCCCTTTCAGAGTAAGTGTTCTTGTTTTCATTCAGCAGTTTGATTCTACAGCTTGAAAGGGCATGGATAATATGGCAGGATATCCACTATGAAATACAGAAAGTTAAATACTGCTTATTTTTGTGCAGCTTGGGCAGCATACTACAGACCTTCATAATCATTTCCAACTTAACACTTTATTTACTAAGCTCCGGTTTGAAATCTTACGTTGTTTGACAACCTAGCCATGTATATATTGAAATACACAAACAGATCTCCACTTTCCAATTAGTAAGTGCAAAATAATGTAAGAAACGATAGATAATACCATCTCCCCATTTTAGAACACAAGTTTTAAGTACAGAGTGCCCTAGTTCAAAACCAATGAGTTCATATACACTGATCTTCCAGAAAATCAGTAATACCAGTGGTAATTTGCGGACTGTATTTTCACCTACCATAATATTTACACATACCAACTGTAATGGCTTTTATTGTTTAATCTCCACTGCATTTCAGTATTGGATACTATAGAATTACAGTTATTTAGCAGGCTATAAATAATGTAGTTGGCATGGTCAATTGATATTTAAAATGTCTTATAACAACTGTAAAAGCCTCATTACAGACTAGCAAATCATTTCCAACAAGCAAGTTCAACTGACAAATACCAAAGCAAACCTGCAGTTTTATTTAAATGATATACATTTAATGCGGTATGGACCATCCACAGACTATAAATAAGAAAGTGAACTTCCAAACAAATATTGTGAAGTTTTCTAAGATAAAACTTTTAAAAAAAGGAATTCCAAATAACAAGAGAAAGAATAGCTTACTTTCCCCTCCCCCTTTTATGAGCTAGTGTCCTATTTCTTCTTTTCTGAACAGCTGTATTATCCAACTTAAGTTGCTCTGCTAATTTCAGTCCCACAAGGACTAACTTGGAAGGCAAAAAAGTACTAGAAAAGATCAATTTGCTGGGAAAGATCAAATGAGAAAACTGTGGGGACAGCACCGGGTCAGAGTGTGAAGAACTAAGCAGACCTATTCTTCATTAACTTAAGCTCTCTTAGGACGTCACACACTACCTGTCCATGGGCTTACTGAACTGCCTAACCTTGGTCTCTGTACCATTCTTCTGGGCCCAAGTGAATCATATGCTGCTGCTGACAAGTTAGCAGGGGACTGTGGCTGCAACATGAAAGTACTTTTCTTTCTTGTCTAAATCAGGCAGATTTTTGAAAAGACGACACAGCACTGACTCATGACATGGCAATATGAAATGAGAGGTCTGGGCTGGTCTTCGAGCTGTGCAGATAAAAGTAATCAAATGACACTCCTGGAATGCAAATTGGCATTCTTGACTGCAGCAATTGCACAACCATGAAGCATCTCTGACAGCAAGCAAGATTAGGACAAAATGTTATGTAAAGCACTGAACTGACTAGAAAACTCAAACTGTAACACATTTTAATAAAGCAATAGCAATCCCTGCTTTTTTCTGTTCCTTTACTTTGCTTAATGTAATAATATATCCATTTTCCACAAATACCTCGATAATAAAAATGCAATGCGATAAAAGGCATAGATCTGCTCAGGTTTTTTTCCCTAAAATGTCACAGTGCTGTATTTTTGCAAAATAATGTACCATGAAAGAGGATTTTCTGTTATGTGTGTAAGATGTGTGCATAAAGCATGCTTTCATAATCCCAAGTCTTAAAAGTTTCAAAATTTCTTCATAACAAATTATTTTATAATTTGCATTTAGATTTTCCTGCATGTGGATCAGATAACGATGGATCATTTGAAATATTTAGTGAGTAAACTTTAAAGTTCATGTGCTTTAGGAATTAGAACATACATAGAGCTAGATGGTTCGTTAATACTGGACAGGCTAAAATGAAACGACAGTGTATCAGATAGCTCATATGCCCCATTAAATCCCAGCTGAAAAATTCCTGCAATTTTTAAGGTCAAGGAAAGTTTCACGTACCTTTACAGGAACTTGGTATTCTTGTGCAGATCTACTGATCAGGCTTATTAAATATTACTGTCATAAATGAACTCAGCAATTAAACTGTGAACATTTGTACTCTGAAAATATGACAAAAATGCTATCCTATTTTCAAATTTGTCTATGGAGATTGGTTGTAATACAGATGAAAAATAGAAAATGATTAATAAAGAAATCCACTTTCCCTAAAAAATATTTCAATGGCTGCTATGCACAGTTAATATACAGGTTAAGAAAAGAATTATGTAGTATCTTGCTTTGATTTCTTACTTAGAAACAGCTTCAAACCATTTTAACTGTCAGCCAGACATACACACAAAAAGACACTCATTGCCACTTTAATCCTGGGCACACCGGATTATTACATGATGGCTTTTGCGCATCAGTTTTACAACAGCTTGACTCTAGGGTAAATGGGAACCATCATAAATCGCATGCTGCTTTCAAAACCACTTTAATTTCTGTCAGTGTTACTGTAACCACAGTCCTGGACACATGCTGCTTTTTTCCCCTCCTTTTTTTTTATATTATTATTATTATTGTTGGCTACATTTGACAGTTGCATCTCCTACACTCCAGTTGTGGCTTTGATCACTGAAACAAGACATGTCATGTTAGGGAGAGAAGGGAAAAATACAAACCCTCCATCTCAAGTTCTATCTTCATTCACACAGACATACAGTGTATCTGTAGTTTCAGTGCTGTATATACATAGACATATGTATCTATAGTTTCAGTGCTGTATATACACAGACATATATGTATGTCTGTATATATACAGATACAAAAAGTACACATATATATACATGTGTGTGTTTGTGCACACATGTCTATTCAAGGCACAGAAGATAGATAAATAACATCCCTGGAGTGAGGTGACAAAAGCTTATCTACCAAAGCAAGGCAGCAAACAGCAACTGAAAATATACTACTTCACTGAATATACACTGATGACTCTTCATTGCTGAGGCCAGTTCACTTGTTAATATGAACAGTTATCATTACGCATGTTAAGTCTGTCATAGTTCTAAACGTTCTTGTTCTTTGCAGTTGTTTAAAATATCCTCATACCACAATGCAGGCAAAAGGAATTCGTAAGAGGTCCTCAGTAATTTTCATTTTTAATTTCCAAATTAAGAGGTCTTGAAAACCCAAACTCCGTTTTGCAAAACCGCTGCTTAAAGGAGACCTCCATTTGCCCAGCACATGAAATACGCAATAAATATTTTCTGAGAGTTGTTTTTTGGGGTCTCCCCCGTCCCTTTTACAGTTAGGGCACCAGCATAACTCTGCAAGTTCTGCTAACAGTCGCTGATTGGAAAGGTGCAAACTGCAAGTACATGCACAACAAAAAGAGTTACAGAGGGAAAGTGGATTTACACTTCCGTCCCACTGCCCCAGGCGTTGTTTCACATGCAAACACATAGCTCTTTCTCCCACTCTCAAAGGTTACCTTTACATGGTTTGCATCTCTTACTTATTTCCAAGCAAAAGGTCGTGTCCAAAAAGCATCAGACCACTGAATGTCCAATTCAATCACACTCCACCTTCACTATCCCTCTCTCCATGTGCCTACACTTTCTTTACACTAGCTTTAATGGAGGTAAAGAAGGCGGTAAAAAGTATGTGGCCACCCCGTTTCAACCCCCAAACTCACTTAAAAGTTTAGCACAGCCTTTT
>VWZO01000307.1:0-12861 GCA_013396975.1 Bucco capensis | reverse complement strand
GCATGGGTTGCCTGAGAAAGGGAAGATGACAGTAGGCTATCATGCTTTCTCTGCAGCTACCGATAGCCATGCCTATCTCGGCATCCCTCATATCCTGCTTGGGAAGGCACCGAGGCTTGCAAGTGCTGTCAAAATTGGCTCCCTTCCTCAGTCTCTGTATAAATACAAGATTAGGACTAGATCTTTAAAAAGTCAGCATTAAGAGAAGTTTTTGGTGACGTGAAATACAAATACTAGGACATTTTGCATCTTTCTTGCTTTTGGTGAGACTGGACACTTTGATGGCTCAGCAGGTGCTTAGAAGAATCAAGAGACTAGTCAGGCAGCTGCTTGACACTTCTGATTTTTCCTGCAGCTGCTATGGACTAAAACTAGAGCAAACTGTCAGTGTAATAAAAGACATGTCCCTGTGCATTACAAAGTTTTCAGGCTTTTTTCCAGCTTTGGCCATTGTTGTCCATTTTCTATGCTTGTCAGAAGAGAAAAGGGTAAATTAGCTATATTAGTATTAAAATCAGGTTTTCACAAAAACTGATTTCATAGTTCTCAATATTATCTGTGTTTCTGTGGAAATTCAATTCTACTTTCTGCGTATTTGTCAAATAACCTTTGTTAGGTGTAATATGTATCAGCTTATAGACAGTTTGCAGTGTCCACACTTTGTCAGGTTTAGTTTTGAACCTGGAGCTCTAGATAGCACGTTTCAGGCTCAGACAACGATTCAAAAGGGGGTTACATTTGGGGGGGGGATTTTGCATTTTTTAGGATTTTCCCTTTTTTACTATAAATACCACAACCAACAAAAATTTTGAGTAGTTTATTGTCATTCTAAAAAATTCACAAGACTAATTAAGTCATGATTTGATGCATTTTCTATCAAAGGGGAGAGATAAAAAAAAACCGGGGTAATTATTTCAGAGTCACATTTTATCCTACATAAAAACACACTTGCCCTTTTGAATCAGTGAAGGGCCAAGAAGTTGCCAAAAAATTGTGTTCGCACAGCCCCCTAGTGGTTAAAGCTTTTTAACAAGTTCACATCCGTGTCTCCTCAGATGGAGGAAGGGTCCGGGCTAGCTTCGTGCACATGAGACATAAAATATCGTAAACTTAGCAAGCAGAATGCATGGTCATCCGCTAGAATAAAGACATACCATGCCCATGACAAAGCTAATCTTTACTCTGCAGTTTAATAGAAGTGAATCAAAGGCTATAAACAGTCACAGCTTTGTGAAAGAAAAGTCTTATAATAGGTAGAGAGATGTTCAACTAAATTTAAAACCAACTTTCCTTACTACTTTGGAAAAGTGATTTTTATTTTTTTTAACTGGGGCTAGGCATTTCAAAAGCATATTCCTATATACACTAAACCAGTAAATTACAGGGACTATAACTTAAATCACACACTAAAATTAGTCTTTTCAAAGACAGAACCTGTTCAGTGTAACACAATCCTTAGTAGCTTCTTGTTAATTTATTTTTGAAGGTGTTAAATTATTTTGTATGAAAACTAATAATGCCTCATGGAGCCATTCATTTGTTATCTTGCTTGATAATTAATTCAGCTTTTTTGAACCTCTATTTTTTTTTCTCCTACCTGTCAATAAGCCAGTGGCTTTTGTATTGACAGTATATTACAGGCTCTTGAAAGCTGCTGAGGAGGTAAAATAGCTGGAGGCAAGGTGGCTGTTGGGAGTTCTGATTCTTTGGTTGACAGTATGAGATTACAGGATAAACATTGCGGAATAGACATTTCTGCTCAAAGGTTCATCAGCAAAATAGCTAACTGGTGACATTTGAATATGCATCATCACTAGATTTCAGATTGAACAAGCTCCAAGCTTTTCCAAAATTTAAAATTTTTCTGAATCACACAGTCACATACAGAATAGTGTTTTGAATTTGTTTTGAGTTCATCTTTTCACATCTGCCTACTCTGTGGTATATTCTGAGATAACCCTAAGAAGATAGGGCCTCTCTTAAAATACTATACCATCCACTTTCATAGTGACTTTTTTTTCTTTATATTGCTAGGATGACTGTCACATCAGCACGTCATAGATATTGCAGGAAATGACATATCTTTAGTTGTAGTTTAAAGGACACATAAAATGAGTGTACAGACTCAAGCTGTGTCACAGAACTGTCTTATGACTTCTCAAAGTGTATAATTATCTTAAAATTTTGAGATCGTATGCGTGGTTTCAGAGAAAAAGCCTTGCTTTTAGAGTAATGGTATTTGTTAGTGAAGAGAGCAGTGTCTTAACAGTTTCATCGTCATCAACAGAAATACGTATCCTGTACAGCAAATACTTTGTTAGTGTAGTTTTCTTTCAAAACTAGTTTTAACCACCATAAAGAATTAGTAGTACTCATTGGTCTGAGATCAATTAGCATAAACAAAGTTAGTTATAAAAATATTTTTCTTTATTTTTACTTCGATTTTCCAGGTTGGAGCACTGAAATGTTGCAAGTTTGAGATAAAGTATGAGTAGGAACTGCAGCTTGAGAGAATGGACATATAAGTCACCTAAATTGTGATGTCTCCTGAGTGTGGTATTTCTCTCCTGTCTTGATCTTCATTCTTATGGAAGGAATTTATGGTTCACTTGAACCTTCTGCACATTTTGCAAACCTGGAGATCCAGAGGTTGTGCTCAACCAACAGAGCAGAGGCGGGGCTTCAAGGCACCAGTAGCCTGTCAGGGGCTATAGCAACATATCAGACTGAAATTCTCCACATTCAGATGGGTGACAAGGTGAGAAAGAACACTTCTAGAGAATAGTGTATTTGAAATAAAAGTGAAAACCAGTCTATGAGTAGAAAGAAAGTCCAACAGAGAAATTATGTCCAGACTTGGATGTAAAACATATTTTCTGGAATTCACAACTAGTAAAGGGGAAGAGAATCAAATAAAATAACCACCAGCATTTTAGATGAATATCATTATGAAGTCCTAATATGGTTATTAATTTCATTCAGAAATATGGCTGTAGAATCCATGTGCATACTGAACATTTATATTAGGTTCCTATGCTAAGTATTACTTTGCATGGCTTATAGGTAGGCTCCTATTTCCTATATCTCTTTCCCCTTTTTACCTTTTTCCCCTCTTATTTAAAAAATTCATTTGAGTTTTACACTAGTTAATCTGTCGAATTCTGACATTTTGCAAGAAATTCAATCATTTTCAAGAGTATGATTAGGAAAGAATACCTGTGCCTTTGTTATAAAAATGAGTCTAATGCTTTCCCTGTAAAACTATGATTTTCTGCTATTCTAGGGGAAGAATTTGAAATTTGACCTGATGTAGACAGTATATTAAGGATACTACTTAAGCAGTTCACCTGAACTTAACTATGGACAACAGGAAGCTGAGACAAGAAGTGAAAAACTACTAAGCATTTTATTTAAAGTGAGTTGCCCAGGATTACACAGGAACTCAGACAAGGGTAGAATCTAATTCTCCAGGGTGGGACTTAACTCCTTAGTCTGCTTTAACAGTAGTTCTGGTTTTCTCTTCCTGTCTCATTCGTCACACACCTTAAAACTTCAGCAGTAGATCGAGCAGGAGTCTCAAGAATGAAGCTTCGTTCTTCACACTAACTACTGGAGTGCCACAATAGATGTTTTTAAGTTCTGCAGAAGGAATAGGCAAGGAAGGAGGGGTGAAGGGATGGCTCTGTACATTAGGGAATGTTTCAATTGTAGAGAGATCAATGATAGTGATGATAAGGTCAAGTGCTTATGGGTAAGGATCAGAGGGAAGGCCAACAAGGCCCATAATCCTGAGGGAAACAGTTAGTGGCCTGCTATTCCACCTAGCACTCACAGGTCCATGGGGCTGGACAGGATCCACCTGAGCATACTGAGGAAACTGGCGGAAGAGCTCACCAAGCCACTTTCCATCATTTATCAGTAGTACTGGCTAACTGGGGAGGTCCCAGTTGACTGGAAGTTAGCAAACCTACAGGCAAGTCAGCCTGACCATGTTACCAGGGATGGTCATGAAGCAGATCATCCTGAATGTGATCACACAGGACATGCAGGACAACCACAGGATTGGGCTTGGCTTCATGAAAGGCAGGTTCTGCTTGACCAACCTGATCTCCTTCTATGACCAGATGGCTTGCCCAGAGGATGAGGGAAAGACTGTATTTTGTCTATCTAGACTTTAGTAAAGCCTTTGACACTGTTTCCTGCTTCTGGCTTAGACAAGTGTACTGTTTCCTGGGTAAGGAACAAGCTGGATGGCCAGGCCCAGAGTGTGGAGGTGAATGGAGTTAAATCCAGTTGGTGGCTGGTCATGAGCAGTGTTCCCCAGGGCTCATTGTAGGGGCCAGTCCTGTTTAATACCTTTATTGATAAGGGGATTGAGTGCATCCTCAGTAAGTTTGGAGATGACACCAAGATGGTGAGGAGTGTTAAACTCCTTGATGGTAGAGAGGATGTACAGAGGGATCTGAACAGGCTGGATTGATGGGCAGAGGCCAATGGGATGAGGTTCAACAAGGCCAAGTACCAGGTCCTACGCTTTGGTCACAACAACTCCATGCAACACTACAGGCTTGGGGCAGAGTGGCTAGAAAGATGCCTGGCAGGAAAGGACCTGGGTGTGCTGGTTGACAGCTGGCTGAAAGCAAGCTGGCAGTGTGCCCAGGTGGCTGGCCAAGGTTGCCAATGGCATCCTAGCTTGTATCACAAATAGTGTGGCCAGCAGGACTAGGTAAGTGATTGTGTGCCCTTGTACTCAGCACTGGGGAGGCCACACTTAGAATACAGTGTTCAGTTTTGGGCCTCTCACTACAAGAAGGACATTGAGCTACTGGAATGTGTCCAAAGAAGAGCAATGAAGCTGCTGAGGGGTCTAGAGTACAACGTTACAAGGAGGAGCTGAGGGAACTGGGATTGTTTACAAGTCTGAAGAAGAGGACACTCAGGGGAGACCTTCTCACTGTCTACAACTACCTGAAAAGAGGTTGTAGTGAGGTGAGGGTCAGTCCTCCAAGTAACAAGTGATGGAACAACAGGAAACAACGTCATGTTGCACCAGGGGAGTGTTAAATTGGATATGAGGAAGAAGTTCTTAACCAAAAGAGTGCTTAAGCACTGAAACAGGATACCCAGGGAAGTGGAGCAATCACCATCTCTGGAAGTGTTCAAAAAACGTGTAGATACAATGCTTAGGAGTATAGTTTAGTGGTGAACTTGGCAGTGTCAGTTAATGGTTGGACTTGATGATGTTGGAGGTTTTTTGTAACCTAAATGATTCTATGATTCTGTGATTTTACAGACACTCAAAGAACGTCACCCATTCTGTGCACTTCATAAAGACAGGTCTTGAAGGAGAAAACATTATATGATCATACAATTCAGACGCTGTGTACTCATCACATGGAAAGGCTAAAGTAATGTTGTATAGACGTTGTAATGATAACATTTCTTAAATTCTGAACATAAAATTTTCTAAGTCTTTTTAACCCACTGACAAAATTCACTATAAAGTTCATTCTGGTGGATAGGAGGATGACCATGAGCCAGCAATGTGCCCTTGTGGCCAAGAGGGCTAATGGCATCCTGGGATGCATTAAGAGGAGCGTGGCCAGCAGATCAAGAGAGGTTATTCTCCCCCTCTACTCTGCCCTGGTGAGGCCCCACCTGGAATACTGTGTCCAGTTCTGGGGCCCCTGGCTCAAGAAGGATAGGGAGCTGCTGGAGAGAGTCCAGCGCAGGGCCACCAAGTTCATTAAAGGAGTNCAGGGGTGTTGGACTACATGATCTTTCTAGGTCCCTTCCAACCCCTAACATTCTGTGATTCTGTGATTCTGTGAAAGTATGCCAGATAACAATGTAAGTATTTTAGTGTTCTGATTCAAAAAGCAGTTTTGTCATTCAGGAAGTATATTTAAGAGCAGTTAATTATGTTTCCTTTGCCTTTTGCACTAAAATACTGAGGGTGATTCAAAGTCTTTCCAGCACTTAAGTATTCCTAGATCCTCCCAGTCATAACAGTGTTTTTGGAAGTGAAAAAAGGTTGGCTGCAGCATATCCATCTTTTTTTTGTTTTCTATGATATCCTCTGTACCCAGTCTTTTCTAATTCTGTTTTAGAATTTGCTACTATGCAGTTTGATTTATCCTAAACTTTCCCACGCATTAGCAGATATTCTTAAAGATAAATGTGCTTCCAGTACTTTCTGAGCTCTCCTGAAAGATAATATATTAAAAGCAATAGATACAGATGTTACTTTATAGTTCTACAACAGCTTTTGTAAGGGACATTAGAAGGTTTTAAGCATGAGTAAAGAAACAAAACTGTTCCACAAACTTTGGAGATGAAAAAAAGAAGGTGCAATAATTTTCAGCAACTTGGTTAAAGTAGTGAAGAAAGTTAAAGTACCTGCTTTGGATCTGTTTGCTAATTCTATGGTCATCCTTTCTAGGATAAGAATACACATATTTACATTTAACAGTTCTCTAGATTGAAGTTTCTTCTTTCTCTCTTGTTACTTCCAATCTCTGTCCACCAAAATTGTTTTCTATGGCTTAGTAATTGCTAGTCAGAGACCTCATGTAGTGTTTTATATGAATTCTGGAATATGTCTCAGCTTATATAACACTTGAAAGTATTTTTCCCATGTTAATCCCTATGTTTTTCAGTTCTTTTAGTGTTTTACCATTTGTTTTCCTTATACTAGTCCAGCCAGAACGGATTACTTTCGAGAGTGAGCTGTAAGCACAATGGGAAGGTCTCCCTTTTTTCTTAACCAGTTTAAAGGCTTTAAGTCTTGAACTTTAATTGTTGATGAGATTTCACTTCTTTTATCCTTGTGTCTTACAATAAGCAATTGTGCACTTAGCTTGCTTTATAAATGGGTTTTAACAAATGTAACAAACTGTGCCCCAGTAACAGTTAACAGTGGTTGGTGGCTCAGTATCTTAAAAGCAAAAAATATGTCAAATGTAATACTGCAGGGCAAGTCACAAAATCTGTTGTGTCCCGTCTTGAAAGATTATAGCTAAGATTTCCCCATGCTTAGCAGAATAATTTTTCTATTTACACCTTGCTTAAATGAATGTGGCAACTTAAGCTGAATACAGTACAGAACATTAAAGCAGGCTTTAAATAATGTGGTGTAATGATTCCTCATGCATCATAACTTTTTTATTCCTTATTTCTTATAATTGCTTCCAATATTAAAATACAATTTGATCTTCATGTCAAGAGAAAGAAAAGAAGGCAGAAGAATTGACAGCTTGTTCCTTGCCGTCTTTCCAAAGACCTACTGTTAGATTTTGATCTCTCCTAGTAGAGGATTCAGTTACTCTAACATGATATACATGTTAGGTCTTATTTGGACTTGAGCTTGGTTCTAAGCCTCACATCCTAAAGTCCAGTTAGTATGCTGGGTACTCTTGCTGCTCTCTAATAAAAACAATTCTTAGAGGACACCTACTAGACTTCTCTCCTTTTACATATTGTGGTCACATGCAATTGCAAAAAGGTGTAGGCAGTGCTTAAATCTGAGGAACCTGGGGAAAGTAGGAAATTAAAATACTGTGTCCAGAAACTACTCTCTTTTTTAAAGTACATTTTCATCCATGCACTTCTACCACTGGATCATAAGCCAAATACTCTTTGGAATTGACAGTACTATCCTGAATTTCCTTTCTTTCCTTTGGCAGCTCCACTTCCAGTTAATTTGATTTCACATCCAAAGGGTTAGTCTTGGACCAGTGACAAACCTTTCCAAGTTTGTGAATGCCTCAGTTGTATTTTCTGAACTAAAAATTCTAAATTGACCCACCTATGTGTGTATATATGTTTATACACACCAACATTTTATTCATGTATTATATATATATATGAAATTAATAAGAGGATTTTATTCCATTATATATGAATAGACAAATAGAATAATAGCAAACTGTTGCCTACTTTTTAAAACCTCAAAATGTTTTAGAGTCAATTCAAAATTGAAATACGGATTTTTCAGCATTTGCAACTCTTTGAATTTGTCAGTTTCAGTTATACAAGGCAGGAGGGTTTTTCACTGTATTTGATTTCAAGGATAGAAAAGTGTAACTTTCTACTATGAGGGTTAGTTTAGAGGTATGCTTAGAGAGACTTTCTATAATCCAGTATACTGAATACCTCTCTCAGAGCAGATCTCAATGTGACGAGGACAGGGCTCTAAAGAAGAGACACATACCATATGAAGGAAACTCTTCTTCGTGAAATACTCTCTCAGAAAAGCTGACTATTCTTAGAACATGGCACTGAGTCTGTAGCAACTGAGACTCATTTTGTAAAATTATGCTGTATAAGCTGAACATTTTAATTTGACTTTCTATTTCTGATTTCTCAGTGCATATAAAAAGCTTGCATATGCACATACCATCTGCCCTATGACTTCTGCAAATGAATACAGTGTGTACAAACAAGAGACTCCTTTGTTTGATATATTTAAGTAAAAAAACCTGATGGCACTCTGATTGCCTTTGTGATCTAGACACCATGTTCTAGTACTCAGAAGCATCAAAACAATTATAATAATTGCTGCAGAAAAAATAGAACCCACCTAATAAACACACCCACCATCTTGCTCTGAAAAACAGCTTTAAAACTTCTCCTAGTCCAAGGTGGCAACATTGTTCCACAGATCACTGTGATGAGGTCAGGATTCTTCTACCTGACTTGTTCCTGACAATTAATGAGTATTGCACTGATAGCAACTAAGTATATTAATACTGAAGAAGAAATGCTACGAGCTGTAAGATAAAAACTACAACAACTGTTACAAAATCAGGATCTCAGTAGCAGTTATCTGGCATCTTCAGTTCAGTGGCATGACTATCAAATAAAATATCTGAACATAAAATACCAGCTTTACTACTCCATAGGCTGTAACTGAATAATTAGAATTAGCTGTATCGTCATATACATATGGCTAGCAGCTACAGTCTTGTGGGTTTTGGTGGTATGGTAAGTACGTGAATCAAGTTTTATTGTCAGTGCCTCCCATAACATTATTGCTATTTCCTGTTTCAGTCTTCAATAATATAGGATAGGTTAGGGTTTCAATATGCTTTCTTCTCTCTCTCTCCTTTTTTTCCTTCCCCTGCAAATTTAATGAATGTTTGAAATACAGTCCAAGTCACATTTTAAAAGGAAGCTGGAGAATAGTTACTGTCTGCATTCTTCTAACTCATTTCACATATTTCTCTTAAAAGACAAAATGTGCTTCCTTGTGACTTCTTCAGCTTCTTTGTGTTGTTTTTGCTTCACAGACAAAACAGACACACATAGAAGCATTGCTTAGTGCTTTGTAAGAGATGTTGATAGAATGGGAGCTAAAATAAATCCTATATGTGAAAGGAAGGTTCATCTTTAATTGGAGTGCCACATTTATACAGAGGAAAGACACAGACATCTGGTCCTCCATGTATAGTTTTAGGAGGCATTTATTCAGGAAATCTGTTGTAGAAGCTTACCAATAGATACATTTTTCCAGACTACAAAGGAAAATGCTGTTCTTTGGGAGTGCAACTAGCTCAGAACACCTCATTTTGTAGCAGAGAGGCATCAAAGCAAATACATAATATGTCTAGCTCTCATAATAATTCACTTTCTGTTTGCTTATTTAAAACAATTTTCCTTTATTCCATCCTTTAAAACACTTCATGATATTATTAGTATAAAGCCAGGCCAAAAATCTAGGTTTTACTTTAACCACTGATAACAGAAAAAATAAATCTGTCAATATACCATGGCAACAGATTACTGGTGTTGTGCCTTTTAAGTGAATGGTGAGCAGAGGACACAAAGCAATCAGCGTCACCACTGTAGCTGACCAACAGAGATCTGTTACTTCATTTTAAACTGGACCTGTGCAATGTGTATGTAACCTTGAATTCATTGAATTGCAGAGTTTTGGATCTAGGTAAAATTTCAAGACTTCCAGTCTGTTTTGAGACAAGATTAGTCTGTGTGGAACTTCTCTAAGAAATTTTTTCCCAGAATTTTCTAAAAAATCCCACTATACCCTCCATAAGTGGCCTATTCCAGTACTTCACTAGCTTCGATGTTATATTTTCCGAAATAGCTAACCATAGTATTTTTCCTCTATAAATCAAGTGATTCCTTCTTGTCCTATCTTAGATGGACTTCATAGAAGACTTATGTTCTTTTCAGACTTCTACCTCTCAGGTAGACCAAACAATGCTATTTCCTTCAAGCATTCCTCACAGGTTGTATTTCTGAAAATTTTAAGCACTCTTGCTGCTTTTCACTGTTTACCATAAATGTCAGCAAGTTCACTGAACTGATTTCCAAATAGTTCTCTAGCTGAAGCATCACATGGTCCATGGACAATAAGGTAATTACCTCATGTATTTTATATACGGTGTTCTTGGTACTACAATTCAAAATGGCATTTGCCTTTTAATATTATACTGATCTAGTCAGTGTATATTCTACTCTAACTTGATTTCCCCATCTGTATTACTGTGATACGCAATATCCAAGATGCTAATCTTTTTTATTTTTATTTTTACCTTATTCTGTGTTGTTCTTTACCTAGTTAATTTTAAACAACCCTTTCTTAACCGGTTTCAGTTAATCAAGACCATATAAGCTATGCTTTACTCTGTTACCAAAGCTGTTACTAAAATCATAATAAACCTTGTATTTGTCAAAATTGCTCTGTTCCAATAAGGCTGACACAGCTGAGCAAAGTACTTGTGACTGCTAATCCAAAGATTACCAGCCCAGTTACAAAAACAGTACAGATGCTATCAAGTAGGACAGAAACCAAGATAATAAACGCTTTTATGTGGCTCTTGAAAACCATGGTAGATAGCCTAGTAGTTCTGTGCAGAACTAGCTTGTATCCTGAAAAACTTCTCCATTCAGGTTTAACTACAGCTTTGCCAATACAGCACAGTAGAATTGCATCAGCAAACTACTGAAGACTTGTGCATTCTCTGAAAACTACCTTCTAAGGCCTACCCAGGATAACAACCCAGATGAACATTCACTTTAGAATATTAGAAACACTTTAAATTAGTAAAAACTTTATCTCCCATTTTGACATATCCTCAAGCTTGAATCTTTATTTCAGATGTATTTATTTCACATGTATTTCATGCGAGGCCCTCTTCTTTCTGAAATCACTTGAAGAACAGCAATAGCTCAGCATTTTCCTGCTATGCATCTGCAGATATTCTTTAATGAAAGATGCTGTATAGGCATGAACATAGCTGTCTGTTTGGCCAAGTATGGGAAACAAGCAGGGAATCAACTTTTAAGTATTTTTCACTGTCCTGCAGACCACTAACCACGGTAAAGGTATTTGGCTGGCCCGGAACTAACGTGATATGTAAGTCATATGCAGACTGGGGATTTCTTAAATCACTGTATTCTCAGGAAGCTATAATTTTTGGACTGAGAGCAGAGTGATTGTTTTGTCTTTTGTAAATCTTTTCAGATTCTAATTGTGATTACAAAATGAAGAGATCTCTCCGGTGTGATATCCACTAAATGCATCTCATATCATAGTAAAAATTAGAAATTTGTGAAACTTACAGGATTGCCTGTTTGCAGACAGTGTTTATGTAAACAACAAGAATAAAGTCAAACAGCAGAATGTGACAGCTTTCAGATAAAGGCTGCACAAAGATCCATAACACTTGCAAAGCTACAAAACTTAGAAGTTCATTAGAAGAAAATAATCTCTAATGCATCAGAATTTGACTTCTAAAAATTGTTCAGCATTTAAAATTCGTTACAATATTCTTTATTAGTACAGAGCCTTAAGAATAAAAGCTTTTAAGCCACACAAGAAACACAAACTCCACAAAAAGGAAAGTTTGGATCTGTGATTTAAGTCTTACAAGGTGGCTGAGAGTATTTAATAATGTTTTAATGCAGAACTGAGGCACCATTTAATAGGGAATGGGTGTACTTCTCTGTAATTTGTGTTGATGTTCATGTGTCTTGTGAAATTCCCTCAATCACTTGCCATTAAGTCAGTTAGTTCTACTGGCAATCAGGTTTCCATGCTGAGAGCTGGGAAGAAAAATAGTTATGATTAAAGCGACATACATCTGCTATTACTGACCTGGAATAGTTTATTTTGGACACCCTTGATTATTACTTTCTTTTCTTTTTTCCCCACTTTTGGTTAAAAGCCTGGGTGTGTGCTTGAAAAAACAGGTCTTCCGTGAGGGTGGAGAATGCCCATTTGTTATCTCATTCGGTCCGCTGTTTAGTCAGTGTAGTGTATATGAGATAAATAGAAAGATTAAAAACCACATTGTTGTTGCTGTTGATGATTATTGTTACTACCACTTAAGACAAATCAATGTGTTTACTCTGATTTCCACAAACACAGGGCTCTTTTAGTGTAAGGGACCACAATCAAATTCAGACTAAGTCCTGTTCTGTAATTTATTTTTTGTGGTACGTTAAAATAAATTCTGTCTTTGCATTCACTTATTAACATGTACAGAAGGGCAAATAAGTGGAAGTAAATCATATACAAAATTGTCCTGGTTTAACCAAAAGAACTAAGGATTTATTAGGGTCAAAAGAAAAATCTCTTTGAGAGGGTCTCTCGAGATGCCCCCTCTCCCCAAATGGGGACAGCAAAATAAAATAAAAGCACCAGCCACACAGATAGTGAATTTTTAAGAATAGTTTTATCTATATTTTAATGCTGCAACAGTATGAAAAGAGAAATGATAGGGAAGGAAAGGTTTGTTAGTTGAAAATGGCTTCAGCCCTTTCCCTTCCTAAAATCACAGGCCCGACAACCGGCATGGGCTCCTAGGCCCATAAATCAATCACCCCTTCTTATCA
>VWZO01000306.1:60106-71453 GCA_013396975.1 Bucco capensis | reverse complement strand
CCCCAGGGCTCTTCTCCAACACATCAGTTCCCAGTCTGGACTGATCCATGGGTTTTTTCTTTCCCAGATGCAGTACTTTACACTTCCTCTTGTTAAATATCATTAAGTTTCTCCCTGCCCATGTCTCTAGCCTGTCCAGGTCACTCTGGATGGCAGCACAGCTCCTGGTGTGCCAGCCACTGCTCCAAGCTTGGGATCATCTGCAAACTTGCTGAGGGAACACTCTCCCCCTTCATCCAGATCATTGATGAATCTATTGAACAGTCCTGGCCCCAGCACTGACCCCTGGGGCACACCACTAGTCACAGGCCTCCAGTTACACTCTGCTCCACTGACCACAACTCTCTGGGCTCTGTCCTTCAGCCAGTTCTCAATCCAACAACCTCAGTGTAAAAAATGTCTTCCTTTTATCTAGTCCAACCCACAAACTGCCAACACTTAGCTGACAAACTGTACACTTGCCACAGTCACAGTGTGAATAAAGAAATTAGTAGTAAAAGGCAGCCTTGGAAGAGGGTAGATCATCAGAATGAGGAAAGGACATTTGGTTAATACACTGAATGTAACTACTTATTCCAGGTAGAGGATGTTTTGAAGGCTGAGCAAGTGCATAAATATGTATTAACTTAGATTTCTATCACTGGACAACCTCTAAATGCAGGATCTTTTAGCCATGGGAGCTGGTATGTTCAATCTGTAACACTCACTCCATACTAATAGCATGTTTTGTGTGTGGGGTGTGCAATGACAGACAGTGCTCACAGGTAAGGACATGCTCAATGGACTCAAGGAGGACAAGAAAGGAGATGCACACATCTTTTTGAGGATGATGAAAGCCAGAAAAAGAAGGGGTTTGGAGCCAACTGTGTGTTTTACAAACCTTTGACCAGCTTTCTGAGATCAGTTAACATGGTGTCCATAAGATACATGCAACTTAGGACAATCTTATACAGCAGGAGCAAAAGAAAATGAGAAGTTGGCTCTGCATTTTCCCTCTGGGCTTGCACTGAAAAAGCAGATTGATCACTTTCTTTGTGCCTTGACCTCTCCAAAAGCATGAAATGCTTTTACTTGGTATGTTTTTTTACTCCTTTACTAGGAATGAAGCTTTGGCTGTCATAATTTTTCTCTTGAATCACTCACATAAGAGGAAAAATGCAGACAAGGACAGGGATACACATCACATCAGGAGCTCTGGGCTGAATCACACACTGAGCACTCAAGTACCTTGGCTGCTTTGATTAGATACTGAAGAATAGTTTTGGGTAGTTTAATGACAGACTTTGGCAAGGCTAAAATGGCTGAAGCAAATTTCCCAATAGCTCTCTACAAAGAAGGACAAAGCAAGAGCAGTTAGTAGAAGAGAAGAAAATATTAATAAGTAGCTACTAAGTTACATTCACAGACTCCTGGATCCAAAAAAATAAAAGATCATTTGTGATGCTCACAGTAAAATGGCAAGAAGATGATTCTGAACTGCCTCTATTCTCTAATGGATAAAAGCTCTGAGTTAAGCCTTGAAGTGCCTTTTGCATGAAAAATCAACCATTAAACCCAATTCTGTAGCAGGCTCTGCACCAACCAAGTTCACTTTGCTAGTGTTTTTTACTAAGATTTTGTGCATGGTGATGGAAAGTGGATAAGGGATGATGACCACATGATGAACAAGCTTTTCATAAAGAAAAAAAACCCCAATTTTCTCTTCTATCCAAAATAAAACCATGGATAAAACCATCCAACCTCTTCATGTTGCATGTATTGCAGACCTGGCCACCTAGACAGAATAACTGACCAGGATTTGGGAATAAAGACCAGATCATCCTAATAGTTTCAGGTCTGAGCTTTAAAAAGACAAACAGAAAAACTTAGAGTAAATTAAAGAATCTTATTAGCTTCTGAGCTCAAGCTTACAACTCTTTAAAACCTCAGTGCTTGGCACCAAAAACAAAAAATCAGAAAGGAAAATGGCCTGGAAATTCATGAGCTATTTTAATGGTCCAAGGGGAGTTAAAAGCAAAATATAGATACCAAAATAATCAGTGTAAACATTAGAAAATAAAACTTAATTATCATATTCTTGTACATCCAAACTTGGTTTGCCTTTTTTTTTTAAGGTCAGGGCAAATCATTCCTTGCCACATTTGTGTAACGAATGCAATCAGTTGGCAATGTGATGTAAGTATATAAACTAAAGGCACATTGTATCAATGAATTAAAGAAACTCTTCCTTCTTGGAATTGAGGAATGCTGCCTGGGAAGCTGTGTTTGAAAGCTGTTGGCTTTCAGTAACACAGCAGTGCTGCAAGTGCCATGAGCTTGCACCTGGGTGGGAATATTCCTCTGCAAATAGCTTCTCAATTCACACACCTGAGCAAGTTCTGTGGTGTTCCTCCAAGTCCTTCAACAAATAACATGTTAATTTTATGAAGATTAAGGAATCCTATCTGTATGCTCACTAACTTCACCTCAGTTCTTAATTGAAGCTGGAGGAGTCAATACATGAAGTAGTCTATGAGTAACATGAAGTAGTCTATGAGTAGGACACTTCAGCTGTGTTTTTAACATCACTGTATCCTCTTACTTCAACACAGCCTGCCACTTAAAATGCAAACTATCAAGAAAAATCAGCCTAAAAAAGCAGGGAGAGAAAATGATGTGTAATTTTAAATGTTCAGCTCTTTCTAATCCAAAGATATATTTCTCTGGTCCACTAGGATCAATAATAACTTTTAATATATATATATATATAAATATGTATCAAAATAGAAGATATATAAAATAGATATATAAAAATAGATACTTCAATATATATATATATATAAGACTATAATATAAATAATAAATAAATAAATATATTTTTAAGTATCTATTTTTCTCCATGAAAAAAATCACTTATTTTGGGCTTCATTTCTTCATGGAATGGTCAAATTTACTCCAGGAAAACACTGTAGAGGCAGGTCACCTCTCAACACAGGAAAAAAATCAAGCTCAACCTCTGAATCTTTGTTTTCCTCAGGCATAAGTGAACAAGAATATCATTTCACTCTAGTTCCTGTAGGAATGTGGCAATGCTTTAAGTTACATTTTAAACAGGCAAGGGATTTCATTTCCAGTATTTTCAGGTCTTCTGTAGCTGTATTGGTTGTGATATGTGACAGAGATGTGTTATGAGAAGCCTACTTTTTATATCCAGCTATCAACTAGCAAGCAAATCACCATCAATTACCTGAAAAGCAGATTTCTTCCTAGGCTCCTCCTCTTCTTTCTTCTCCTCTTCCTCTTCCTCTTCACTATCCGTCTCAAACAAATAATAATTTCCACTTCTGACCACTAAGTGAAACAAAATATTTGCTTATTTTTTTCTTTTGGCAAAGTTCTCCTCTCAATTGCCCCAAGACCTATGAACCACTCAGTCATTTCCAAACCCACAACCAGGAGAGGTGAAAACAGAGAAGAAGAAGAAGAAGAAGAAGCAAGAGATGAAAAGGTCTCAAGCAATTCACTTGATGTTAGTTTAATTTGGGTGTGAAGGAGAACTAGACTAAAGAAAAGGTCACCATGAGAAGGAAATGTAAAGAAAAAGGTGGAAGTCTTTTCAGTTAATAGCTTAGGATTTTTAGAGGAAAAAAAAAAAATATAAATGGCAGTTAAATCTAAATTCATTTGGAATTATTTGAGGGAGTGAAAAATAAAAAAAAAAGCCTAGCAGGTAAGGAAATTAATTTACATGAAGACCAAAAAATACAGAGACATCCTTGAAACTAGGGAAGGGGATGGTATTGGTGACTGCTTTCTTCAGACAGGTAACCTTGGTTTGTTTAGCACCAATCACTTGGGTTCTAGCCAGGTGAGCTTCATTTGTGGGTTTTTTTTTTGCCCATGGATTCAGCAAGGCTCTGAAGCCTTGCCACAGCCAAGACACACAGTGAATGAGCTAGGCCTTATATCCTTGAACAGAAGCAATGTGTTGCTTTCTCAGATGGCAACAGGTCCTCCAGGGAGGGACAAGGGCAACAAAACAAAAAAAGAAAGGAAACATAAGGTGAGGAGCAAGAGGAAAAAAAACCAAAATCACAGCATCACATTCAGCAGTGAGAACCAGTAAATCATTTCCACAGTTAAGCTGAAATACCAAAGGGAGCAGTTACTTAGATGAAAACACACACAACCTGGATACAGGGAGCATTAGGTATTTATATTGAAAATGATATTTAACCCTCATGATAGGATTCTGGGAAAGGAAGATTTGCTTTAATTCCATCATACTTGGAATGCTACACAGACTCTCTGACCACACATAACTAACTGTGGAAACCTCAGGGCAAGCACCCTGTGAAATGTGGCTGAACTCTCTTGGGTCATAACTTCTGCATCTAGAACTCCTCACAGGAGGAATTCTGAGCCTCCTGTGCCTAGTTATGACTTTGAACATCAGTGAAGGCCCTGCAGAGGGTAAGAGTGTCCACATTAGCAGCTCTAATTGCTGAACTGAGGTGAAGAAGGCCAACAGCATCCTGGTTTCTATCAGCAATCATGTGGCCAGCAGGACTAGGGCAGGGATCATCCTAGACTCAGCACTAGTGAAGCTACAGCTCAAATATTGGGTTCACTTTTGGGTTCCTCACTGCCAGGAGGATATTGAGGTGCTGGAGGGTGTCCAGAGAAGGGTAATGAAGAGTCTAGAGCACAAGTGTGGTGAGGAGCAGCTGAGGGAACTGATGTTGGTTAGGCTGCAGAAGAGGAGGCTCAGGGGAGACCTTCTCACTCTCTACAGCTCCCTGACAGGAGTGAGGTGAGGGTTGATCTCTTCTCCTAAGCAACAAGTGCTAGGACAAGAGGAAACAACCTCAAATTGTGCTAGGGGTGAAAGTTCCTTCTCTGCAAAGGTTGTCAAGCCCTGTCCCAGGCTGCCCAGGGCAGTGATGGAGTCACCATCCCTGGAGGGGTTGAAAAGGTGTGCAGAGATGTGGCTCAGTGGTGACCTGGCATTACTGGTTAACAGTTGCATTAGGTGATCTCAAAGGTCTCTGAGAGGACACTATCAGGTAGGAGTTAGGTCTGGTTTACAGCTAAAGAGGGAGGTATGATTGAATGGCAATAATGCATTCTTCCCCATATCAAAAGGGAGTAAGAAGGGTGTTGGTCACCTACCAGGATTACTCAAGGAAGATAATTCATGGGCAGACTGGAATTGGGGCACCTCTCTCCTACTGCAAAATGTGACTTTCTCCTATGGAGAAAAGCCTTTCCTTGTGGGATGAGATGGAGGAGGCAGAAGGGGAATCATGCAGGAGAAGTCAGCATAATCTCATCATCTCTTTATGCCCAAAGGCAAAGAGATCCCAGGAGAGCTGTCAGCATCATCTTCTGTACTCCATCAGACCCAACTCTGTGGCCTGGGCAATGTTCAAAGCATGTGGCCCTAACTCCTAGTGATCTTTGTGATGCTCCCTAAGTAATCCTCAAGCACTGGAGGAACTAAACCTCCCTGCAAGGCAGAGTGTGAGTGTCCATGAGGAAACCCTCAGTGATATTTCCTACCTGTTCTCTAGCCAGACCCAAACTCAATGACCACAATTTAACTCCTCTGATACACAAAATGAGGTTATCTCTCTGTATAATAAAAGGATAAGAAGTGGCATAAAAACAACAACAAAACCCAAAATGAAACACCAGAATTGGCATGAAACTTTAAGCCTGAGCAATGTCAATAGACAGATGCAGCCACAGCCACAAACCCATTTACTGAGAGGAACTGCAGAATTGCTGCAGCTACAGCCCAGTCTTTCAAGAGGGATAGCTGGGGAATAAAAGCCTATTTCCAGTTGGAATGCCTGGGAACATCTGCTGCCAGTGCCATGGTTCAGGGAGGGTGGACACAGGCACCATGGCAGGCAACCACTGTTAGCAGGATCAGGGTCTCTGATGTTTCCCACCAGCTTTTGTATCATTGCTGTTAAGTAATTTCAAGAAAGCTCATGGTTCAGGGACCAAAATGCAAGTGGTCACCTCAGAACATTAAATCATGAGGGTGAAATAAGTCAAAGACAGAGTTCATATCTCATTTGGAGCAGTTCTTCTTATCACAAAGTCAGTGGTGAGTAAACAAGAGACCATATCCCATTCCTTCCACATCACCATGGCCTGAAATTCAACAGGAAAAACTTCCAAATTATAGGCTTGATCTCTTTTCTCATCCTTGTTCTTCATGGAACTACAGGGCAAGGAGTTTTATTATCAGCAGATTTTTGAGAAGGGATAGGTCTCTCTAAAGTGGCAATGTGCCCTTTAGAAAAACAAAAACAGAGGCACAGTTGACTTGTGACTTGATAGAAACAAGCATACAACATTCAGTGAAATGCTGTGGGCAAATAGACAAGCTGGAGGTAGAAATAAATACACACAAGTAAATGAAGCAGCATGGAGATGTGCAAAAATACTACCTGGAGCATCTCTTTGAAACTGAATAACCAGGCACTATACATCCATTCTTATTTAACTCTGATCAGTGCTAGACACTTGAGTAGTTTCTAAATCTTTATTAAACAGCTCATGTTTGATTTCCTGCCACAAATCTCTGATTTGAGATGGCAATCTACTCAATTTTCTTGTTTTACCCAATCCATAATGTAAGGAAGAAATCCAGCATGTGTTTAGACTGACCTACAAGCATTAAAATATCATCATGCAGCAAGAAGAGGAGTGAGAGAGGCCAATAATTCCTTGTGCACAAAGCTGAACAGATTTTTGCTCTCAGATAAACACACACACACAAGAAAATGAAACCACTGGCACCAACAGTGCACTAAAGCATCAGCAGAGAGATTCAGCTGAGCTCCACACAGCCTAGTCCTGGGGAATAGCTTTGCTGCCTTACTGTGGTACTCAGATTTCTCCTGCTGACAGCAGAATGACTGATGGACCATAAAAAGAGATGTATGGTGTGTGTCTGTGCAAAAGAAATTAGGGCTGAGCTGAAGGCTGCCTTGGCAAACCTTCAGGGTTTTCAATATCTTGTGCTTTGCAGTAGTAGGAGGGAGTGGAGACTTTGGAGGCCAAACCAAACTCCTTTTGGCATGTGATTATCTGATTTGATATCTTCCTAGAAATGCCCAAAAAATATCATCAGCTACTTATGCTTCCAATACACAACTCACTCCTGGAAGATCTGGAAGGAGAAATCACTGGTTGAAAAACAAAACCTTCTATCAAGTCACAATCACAAAATCAGGCATAAAACAAACAGATCATGGGAATGCCTTCATTCTGGTCAAGGATATAAGGGTTAAATCCACATATTGGTAAGATGATTGAGAAAACCTACTGGAAGCATGATCAACCCAAGGCCGCCACCACAGCTTTTTTTTGCCCTTGGCTTTCTCTTTCTCTGCTTCTCCTAAAATAAAATATGTCCAAATATTAATTTTACAACATGAGAAACATGTTCCTAACACTGATTAATCATTTTTTTTTTAAATTTCCTTTTCAATTCCTTTCAAAAGAGCTAAAACTTCAGGAGCACATCAGATGTCATATTCAACATGAAAATTGCTCGGAAGCATGACCGCTAAGCAGAAATACTCTGGTTTGTGCAGCAGTTAAAACAGCATTTTACCCTAAACCAGATCAAAAAATGCTCTAGTTTGTCTTTTAAAACACACACAGTCCCAGTTGAGTGTCATTTCAAGAAGAAAATATTTTCCCCTCCTCTCCAATCCCCTTACAGTTCAGGCTCCATAAATTTTCAATCCCGAGTCAGCGCTCAAAACGTGGCACTAGATTGGTATCATGTTCTCTCTTCCCATGTTTCAACAACATTTAAAAGTATATAAACACTGCAGCAACTGAAAAAAAACCAACCAACCCCTCGCAGCATCCAGAAAACTGCTGGAAAAAATGTTGGATGCTCCCTTTTTTTGTAACACTGTGGTTTATAGATAATGGTTTTGCTCCAAACAAACCTCTGCTGCTCTTCGGCTCTTGGCCAAACAGCCTGAAGTTAACCCAAAGTTAACCTCAAAGCAAACCATTTTCTCTAAACCTTTTTGGAAATGAAAAATTCCACATTTTGAGGTTGTTTTTTTTCCTTTGTGCTTGCCTCATGCACCAAACTGATACTCAGCTAACAACCTTGTGACATGCTGCCATGTTTTGAAGAACAATTTGTCTCTCGTTCAGCTACGAGGTCTATTAGGTTCTTAGCGCTCCATAGTACAACCATAAGCTACTGGTACCTTCATCATCTTCTTCAGAAGCATTAGGAATCTCTGGCCCCTCTGAGGACTCTTGGGTCATGCTTAGCATCCTCTCTTTACCCTTCTTGTATTTTTGCTGCCTGGCTTTGATACGATCCATTCTAGCAAAAGGAAAGGTCTTGTTAGATTCATGGCTTCACCCCTTTTTGACTCATCTCCACAGGCACACACTCCTAAAGGAAATATCCATTCCACATTGGCATTAATCCTGAGTTAAATGGCTCTGAAGCTGATCTTCTTAACCTGTCATCATTGGGACTCTTAAGGTTTAGAAGAACTAGGAGGGTTCACATCTCTCTTGATTTATAGCAAACATCCCTTTCCATTACAACTTCAGGCGAAGCGAGGAGCAGGTAAGCAAATAGACTCCACTCTGCTTCTTTATGTTAGCCTCATAACATTTTGGTCCTAGAAATGGAATGCTGTGTTTAAATGAAAGTTTAGAGTCTGCAGTGTGCTGTCTTTTGGGAAAAGAGAACTCCAAAGCTACTTAATATTGGAGTACCTCAGCTCTCTGAAGGCCCAGAGGGTGACTTTTGGAACTGCAGAATCACACTTCTAAACCTAATCAGCATTTCTCCAAAGGAAGGTGCTAGAACAATACCAACACTCAGTCAAATCCATGCATTACATTCAATACATACTGTCTTTTGAGTTGATCCATTGATTTCTTTTCCTCTTCAATTCTTGCCTTCACAGCCTTGACAATTGTAGCCTGGAAAAGCTCAGCACCCCTACAGCAGAATTGGGGCAGAAGAAAAGAAAAAGGAGAGGAATAATGAAGTGTTTCTGATTTCTAGTCAGCCTATAAGCTCCTCTAGTAGATGTTCAAGGAATTCATTTTCATTTCTGGAGTGTGATTTCTAAGGCTTATTGTCTCAAACAGGCTCTGACAGCAAAGTGTTTTGCTTCCAAGGCTTAGAAGCTCTGACATTAGCTCTCAGACATACTGGTGGATCTATATTGATTCTTCTTCACTGTGAGGGTGGTGAGATAGTGAAACAGGCTGCCCAGAGATTTTTGTGCATGTCCCATCCCTGGAAGTGGTCCAGGCCAGGTTGGATGGGGCTTTGAGCATCCTGCTCTAGTGGAAAATGTCCCTGCTCATGGCAGGGGGATTGGAACTAGATGATTGATGAGGTCCTTTCCAACCCAAACCATTCTATGATTCTATTCTGCAACAGACATCACCTTTCACAGCTTTTAACAAGGGCTAGGAGAGCAACAGATGGTGTTTGGTAAAGAAGAAGGTTTAATTGTCAGTTGGATTAGATGATCTTGAAGGTCCTTTCCAACTGTGATGACGATGGAATTTCTACCAGATACTCCATGAATTTGCTTTCTCAAGTATGCTTTGGGGTTGTAATTCTGAATTTAGCATAGATTCTTGAAACCAAAGACTCTGTTGGTACTACCTCTTATAAACAAGTAAATAGCTTAGCCATGAGAGAGCTGAGCTGTTTCATTTCATGTTTAGGAACACTCTGTTACCTGGATGCTAGGATCTGAGAAGCTTTTATATCTGCCACAACGTGCAGGAAGTAGTAACTCATGAAGACTCTTCTTTGTAGCAGCAGGAAAGCAAAACAGATGCTGTCCCAAATGATTCCTGCTTCTCCACTGGGCAGTTTGCAGTCTAGAGTGTTGCTTGCTGGAAGAAGACATCATCAGGGTAAGGATTGTTGTTTGAAATGTTCTCTTCTAATATTTCATCAATGAAATAATCTTAGTCTTTAAAACTGTTTCAATTGAGGTCATTAACTAGCTGGTATCCTTACAAACATTGGCATGCATTTCCATTTGGAGTACACCATATTTTCTTGGACAGCTTCCAACATGACATCCCATGAAAGGTGAGAAGTCACCAAAAATGAACCATTGGCAAGTAAATTCACCCTATTCTTATAAGTCCCTGAAAACAAAGAATGGGGGGGAAAAAAAGTCTTTTTTGTTAGCCTGAAAGATCTGATTCCTGTATTTGCTAAAATGGCATGGTTCAGTCTTTCTTTGCCATTTCAAAGTGATTTTGGGGCTCCTTTTTTTCCAACTAAGAACACCATCAACATGAGAAAGAAGTGCTTTATATTTGTCAAAACAATTTTGTGACTGCCACCACCTAATATTTTGATTTCTTCTCCCCACAACTCACTTCAAAGTTTCTTTCCACTGAGTAAGAGTAAAAAAAACAACCAAAAACCTATTTGAAACCACAAAATTGCTTTCTGTAGGTTAGGAGGAGAGAGGCAGAGAGGAAATCCCATTCCTCCTACCTCTAGATCTTGGCTTGGGCTCTTTCTTTCTTTCCTTCTCTACAAGACAGATCTCTTGGGGATATTAAAGAATTAACACTGGGGGTTGTGGAGCTGAGCTATAAACTCCATGGCCTAGAGAAGGGAGCAGAAGGACTCAAGGGACAGGCTCTGCCTTTCTAATCAAGCAATCCAATCCAGTAGGTCTGGAAGGTCAAGCTCCAAGAGCTTCAAAGCCTGCTGTGTCCCATCCCCTGGGGAGGCAGAAACCTGTGGCTAAGTTTCTCTTGCTGCTCCACAATTTTGGATCTTAGGAAAATAAAAGAACTATAGGGCATGATCTATCTAATGAATTTGCATCTTTCTCTTCCCCTGCTCCCTACTATTCTCTTAGGATCAGACACAAAGATAGGAGTTGAGAACATTACTGCAAACTCAATGGGAGGCAACAGTCCTTTAAATGCAGCCAAAAAAAAACCACTGAATAAAAATCAAGTGTTTTCAAACTGTCAACCCAAAGTGCCAGCACAAAGGGGAGCTTTCTCTCCTGGGGTGCATGAAGAAGAGTGTGAGCAGCAGCAGTCAAAGGAGGTTCTCCTCCTCCTCTATACTGCCCTAATGAGGCCACATCTGGAGTGCTGGCTCCAGTTCTGGGCTCCCCAGTTCAAAAGAGACAAGGAACTACTGCAGAGAGTCCAGCAGAGGCTAGGGAGATGCTGAGGGCACTGGAGCATGTGTGGCAGGAGGAAAGGCTGAGAGCCCTGGGGCTGCTGAGCCTGGAGAAGAGATTATCAGTATCTGAAGGACAGGAGTCAAGAGGCTGGGGCCAGACTCTGCTCAGTG
>VWZO01000306.1:30614-60047 GCA_013396975.1 Bucco capensis | reverse complement strand
CAGAGGGAATGGTTTGAAGTTGAGACAGGGTGGGGTTAGACTGGATAGTAGGAAGAAATTCTTTCCAGCAAGAGTGGTGAGGCACTGGCACAGCCTTGCCAGGGAGGTGCTTGAGTCTCCATCCCTGGAGGTGTTTAAGAAACGTGGAGATGTGGTGCTCCAGGACATGCTCTAGTGAGGGCAGGGCTTGGGTGGTTTGTTTGGGGTTTTTTTTGTGTTTTTTGTGGTTTTTTTGTTTGGTTTGTTTGTTTGTTTTGTTGTTTTGGTTTTTTTTGGTTGGACTCAGTGATCTGAGAGGTAATTTCCAGCCATGAATGTTCTGTGTGTGTGTGTGTGTGATCCTGGGCAAGCTGCTGGGGGTGACCAAACTCTATCAACTGGACTTGTGGGCATGATATTTTCCTAAGGTACTACTTAAGAGATGAGAGAAGACTTGGAAAGGGAAAATGATGAAGACAAATGAGCTGTACTTACGAATGCGATAGCCTTTCACAGTACAAGCCAGGCTAAAGGCCTGAATCAACCAGCAGCTATTCTTAATTAGGGATTCAATGTAGCCACATGCTCCTATCTGGAAAGGAAAAGAACAAATTCATATGATAAAATATAGAAGAAATAAAGATACAAAAGTTTAATGCATTTCTTCACAGCATATGAGAATATTGTGACTAACTTTGGCTTTATTCTATCTCTTTACCCATCAGTTAAAAGAGCAAGAATTGAGGGGTTTTTGGTGATCAGCAAGGTAGGAAGTGTGTGAGGTTGGTTTTTGCAGATTCTGTGACCTGCAAACAGACAGGCATATAATAACAGAATTGTCAGGGTTGGAAGGGACCTTAAAGCTCCTCTATTCCCAACCCCTGTGCCTGCCATGGGCAGGGACACCTGGCACTGGAGCAGCTTGCTCCCAGCCCCAGCCAGCCTGGCCTGCAACACTGCCAGGGATGGAGCTGCCAGTNTGCCACCACCTCTCTGGGCAACCTCTTCCAGTTCTTCACCCTCACTTCTTCCTAACATCCAACCTAAATCTCCCATCCTCAAGCTTGTATCCATTCCCCCTAGTCCTATTGCTGCCTGACATCCTAAAAAGTCCTTCCCCAAGGGCCAGCTCAAAGCATGCCTGGCTCCACCAAATCCCCAAGCACAAACTAGAAGCACACATGCAAGCAGTTAGAACATTTGCAATTTCAAACCACCCATAAATCAATTTTATTTCAGTGCAGTGACTTATAGAAATGTAAAAAAACAACCAACAAACCCCATCACTCTGCTTCTTTCCAGCCTAGCATTAAAAACGTTCAAAGCTCAAAAAAGCAATTGCCAGGAATAAATCTAAATATGCCTTTCCAAAATATTGAAGCTCCTGGCTTGTCTCACTCACCTCTCAGTGCCACTGTGAAGAGTTAATTAATCTAAGACAACCTTTAACAGTTCACAGAGGAATGTGATATGGAATGATCAAATATGCCTGTTGCCACCTGAATTTCACCCTAGTTGTGTAGGAAAGGGGAGTGCAGCTTGTGGCAGTTCACAGCTTCATTGATTGCCTCACATCACAACTGAATCTACTCCAAATTTCTGGGTTTAAATCACAGAATTGTCAGGGTTGGAAGGGAACTTAAAGCTCATCTATTCCCAACCCTCCTGCCCTGGGCAGGGACACCTGGCACTAGAGCAGCTTGCTCCCAGCCCCAGCCAGCCTGGCCTGCAACACTGCCAGGGATGGAGCTGCCAACACCTCTCTGGCCAACCTGGGCCAGTTCTTCACCCTCATGAGGAAGAACTTCTTCCTAACATCCAACCTAAATAAAAGGTTTAATTAAATGTGAACTGTTCATTGACAGTAGGAGCAGTTTGCACTTCTTACTCATTTCTCACTCCACTGAGCTTTTCACAAGACTTGTAAGGAGAAGCTTTACTCCAGGAGATCACAACTTGGCCTTCTGTAAACAGCCTGTGAGTTTTTCACAGAGCCCTAAGGAATATAAGGGTGCACATTCTCCTAGAATATATATGGATTACTACCCCCTGGACAGGTTGGATCCATAGGCTGAGGCCAATTGGATGAGGTTCAATAAGGCCAAGTGCTGTGTCCTGCACTTTGGGCACAACAACCCCAGGCAATGCCACAGGCTTGGGGATGAGTGGCTGCAAAGCTGCCCAGCACAGAAGGATCTGGAGCTGCTGATGCACAGCTGAATCTGAGCCAGCAGTGTGCCCAGGTGGCCAAGAAGGCCAACAGGATCCTGGCTTGGATCAGGAATAGTGTGGTGAGCAGGAGAAGGGAGGTTATGGTGCCCTTGTACTCAACACTTGTGAGGCCTCAGCTGGAGTACTGTGTTCAGTTCTGGGCCCCTCATGATAGGAAGGACATGGAGATGCTGGAGCGTGTCCAGAAGAGAGCTACCAAGCTTGTGAGGGGTTTAGAGAACAAGCCATGTGAGGAGAGGCTGAGGGAGCTGGGCATGTTTAGTTTGGAGAAGAGGAGGCTGAGGGGGGACCTCATTGCCCTCTACAACTACCTGAAAGGAGCTTGTAGAGAGGTGGGGGTTGGCCTCTTCTCCTTAGTAACTAATGACAGAAGCAGAGGGAATGGTCTGAAGTTGAGACAGGGTGGGGTTAGATTGGATATTAGGAAGAAATTCTTTCCAGAAAGAGTGGTGAGGCACTGGAACAGCCTTCCCAGGGAGGTGCTTGAGTCTCCATCCCTGGAGGTGTTTAAGAAACGTGTAGATGTGGTGCTCCAGGACATGCTCTAGTGAGGGCAGGGGCTGGGTGGTTTAGTTTTGGGGTTTTTTTTGTTTGTTTGTTTCGTTTGGTTTTTTTTTTGGTTGGACTCGGTGATCTGAGAGGTCATTTCCAGCCAGGAATGTTCTGTGATTCTGTGTGACATGCACTTCCCATTTCTGGATGAAAAGGGAGCCTGCTTTGGGCTTGCAGAAGATCCTTAGAAAAGATTTTCAATGACCAAACCATGCACTGTGCCCACACTTCCAAGGAAAGCCAAGATGCTGAGGGCAGAGGAAAGGCAACAGCCACGTACCGAGAGGATGTTCTTCATGGTGATCACAAAGACATTGTAGGCAATCAGCCAGTCCCAGTAACGTAGAATGCTCCTGATGGGCTTCAGCAACAGATCTCCACCAAAGAGAAGGAAATAAAAGCAGGCTACCAAGTAACCCATGCAGAAGATGCTGATCCTCGTGGTTCCCGTGATGAAGATGATTGTGAGCACAAACCAGAAGAGGTAACTAAAGATTATCACCTTGTACATGTCTAAGTAGGACCTGGAAGTAAATGAAGGAGAAGAAGTTACCACAGGACCAGTAAGGTTGGAAGAGACCTCTAAGATCATCAAGGCTGAGGGCAATGCTACTTTCCCTCTTGCTGCACTACTGGTTGACACTTGTGGCTAAGGTCTTGAGCATTCAATAGGATAAAAGGAAAGAGCCCCATGTTGTGGCAGGACAGGTTTAGGTTGACCATTTCTTCACTCAGGTTGCCCAGGGTGGTGGTGAAGTCACCATCCTTGGAGGGATTGAAGAGAGGTGTAGATGTGGTGCTGAGGGACATGGCTTAGTGGTGACCTGGCAGTGTTAGCTTAATGGCTGGCCTTGAGGAGCTTAAAGGTCTCTTCCAACTAAAATGATTCAGTGATTCTATGATTCTCATCCCCTGTCAGCATTCATGCACCTGCTGAAAACTAACATCACAGGCACAGAATCATAGAATCATTAGGTTGGCAAAGGCCTCTAAGATCATCAAATCCAACCATTGACCCAAGACAATTATAGCACTAAACCATGTCCCTCAGCACCACATCTACACCTCCTTTCCATCCCTCCAGGGATGGTGACTCCATCAGTAGAGGTCAGTGGGCCTGGCTCATTGCTGGGTCTGCCTGGTGAATATCCTCCATTCTAGCTCATCCATGTGCATAAGCACCTTGCTACACCCAGTTAGGACACTCAGCATCCAGCAGGATCAAGCCTTGTTCCATGAAAGGGTACACTAAACTTCATGATAGAGTGACACTATCTGGCAAGGCTACATGTGCAATTAAAAAGCTATCTGAGATCATCTCTTAAGAAGTCTGAGCAGCATGATAACCAATCCATCTTTAAAAGCCAGCTCCAGTCCTCCACTGCAGACAATCCTCTATTTATTGATGACTTCTAGGGAATTCAGCCTGGTTAAAAGTCTGCTTTTCAAAGCCAGGGGGGCTCAAAATATCTTTCTCCAGTGGAGCTCTACTCTCGATGCTTTAAGGGCTAAAAGGTTTCTCCTGAACATAAATGTGCTACAACTTACTGAAACCTTTGCCAGGAACTTACAAGACTCTGAAATCAGCCTGGCCCACACTGAGCAAAAGAGAGAGAGAGAAACAATTTGGTATTTTCAGATGCTTTCAAATCTGGACTTAATATTGACTCAGGGAGCTTTCAAACACAAACCTCTGCCAAAGGCAACACCAAACACTACATATAGCCAAACACTGCAAAACCAACTAATTCTTAGTTCCCCCACCCCCAGTTTAGTGTTTTGATTCCAGATGTAACTAAACTGTGTTTTTTAAGGTCTGGTCACCCAGGCTGTGAAATTGGATTTGTCAGGAAACCAGGCATGGAGACAACATCATAGGAGTACACATCAACCTGTGCCAAACCATGTAAGGAGTAAATGAACTAAATGCACTGTAGCAAGCCACATAAAAAGGCTCCTGCTGCTTGATGTTCTCAGGCTCAGAACTTTCTAGGAGTGTGTATTTATAGTCCTGCATTTATAGGTCTGTATTCTCCATTTCATTTCCCAAAGCCAACCAGAGAGGCATTGAAGGAAAGGGAAGGAGAAAGCTCCTCGCTGGTTTATTTCCTCCAAACCTTTGAGAAATAGATGGACTACTGCTTGTTAAACCTAAAAATGTCATGATTTTAGAGATGCTGCTGGCTTCTGGGTGATCAAACATTAACATTAACAAAGAATCACTTAATGCTGGGAAATATAAAACAGCTCTTCACTAATATGCTCTGGAAATGATGCTCTCACTGTTTCTTAAGCCAAAACAAACCAACTACCATAGCATTTGGTGTTCCTTTAATAATGACTATTGATGTGTGGGATGGCTAGGAAGAGATCACCTTCCTGACACTGCCCTAACAACTGCAATATTTCAAGCATCTTGTCCTCTGCTACCCCCAAAATGCATCAGCATCTTCTGAGCAAAGCCCCAAATGGAACTGAATTGATCTAACAAGCAGCAAGAGCTTCATACTCTTCAATAAAAATGGGTTCTAACCCTTAAAGACAACTAAAACTAGCTAGATCCAACCTTTCCAATATATACCCACAGCATTTGGCCAAGTCACAGCCCAATAGCAGATATCCCTCTCAAATGAAAACTTCCAGGAATTAGAATATGAAAAGGAAGGCAATAATTTAGCTATTTTGTTTCCCACTGTAATGGTAACCATTTGCCACATTTTAGCAGTCATCTAAAATATTGAATCCATCTGTTCTTCTCATTTGTAACATATAAATTAAATATAACAGCACTAGACATCTCCAAACCAACCACACAGGAGGTAAGGAAAAGCTTCTCAAGAGGCCACACAGCTGTGTAAAAGGATAAATGATGTGGTTCTTAGAGATGGAGATCATTCTGATGTTCATACATAGGAAATTCCAAGCTCCCAGGAATTCACTTTGGAGTGGATATCTTACCAAATGGTGTTAGAAGAAGCACACCTAACCCATGAGTAGCTCATCAACCATCCCAGGTACCTCTGTGCTGGCCCAACAACAATGCCATATTGAACACAATGGATACAAACATTCCTGAAGTCCCAGTTCTAGTTGCAATATGTTAAAAGTCCTTGTCTGGAGCAGTGTGGAGTCAGGCATCCCCCAAATTTAGTGCTGAATCAGCAAGAACAAAGATGCCTCTTGGAGGGGGAAAGTTCTCCACATATTGTCTCTCAAGTCACTTCACATGTTCTTAGAGGAAAATCTTTACATGCTGCCTCAAAGTAGAAGAGTGAGGAGCTTCAATTTCTTGTTCTGGAGATTCTAAAGCAATAGTAAGAGGCTGAAGCACAAAGCTACCCTTCCATCAGCTAAAAAGGACCCTACATAAAGCTAGAAGATCAGTCATGCTCCTTACCCTCTGCTTGCAAACTTCTTCATAGACATAGACAGCAGAGAAAGCTTACTCTTGGAGAGCATATAGCCCAGTTTTATGCTGTTGCTGCAGACCACACAGATCATGAGTTTCATGCCATGTCACCCTTCCAAACCTCATCTTCTAAGTGGTCTTTAAATCTCCATCCAGTCCCAGAGAGCAGAGGCAACCCTCAGGATGTGGTATTTGACAATAGAGCTAGGAAATCTGAGCAGCTGCTTCCCCAAGGGAGAGTCCCATTCCCCTTCATCCTCATCCCAGGCTCTTCTTTGGCTTTGCCTCTTGGAACTGCTTTCAAGAAGCACATTTGGAAAAGCCTATTTGTTTTGGAGGAGGACAGAAGGAAGGGAAACTTGTCTGCCCCTTCAGCCTGTGCCCCAACTCACTGCTGGTGTGAGGAATGCCAAGGTGGGAGAGCACAGAACACAGCCATACATGTGAAGAACAACAACCAGTGTACTACTCAGGGCCATGGGTTAGTGGGATGGGAGTGCTAGGAATGCTTGCACTTGATGAGCTTAGAGGTCTCTTCCAGCCTCAGTGATTCAATGATTCTACCAAGAGCATCAAGCTATGGTAGCACCATAACCTCTGGATGAGAAAGGAGACAAGAAGAAAACTGAAAGAGGAATGAATAATGTGTTGATTTGCCAACTGTGTCCCTGGTAGAACCAAGCCATACTCGGGATAACATTTGGGGGAAAATCTACTGTATCACTTAGCACAAAAGCAAGGAAGATAAAGCCTGAAGTTNACACTGCTGGCTCCTGTTCAGCTGTCACTCAGCACCCCTAGGTCCCTGTGTGCCTGGCAGCTCTGCAGCCACTGCTCCCCAAGCCTAGAGCACTGCTGGGGGTTGCTATGGCCAAGGGGCAGCACCTGGCATTTGGCCTTAGTGAACTCCATGGCCTTGGCCTTGGCCCAGTGATCCAGCCTATCCAGATCCCTCTGGAAAGCCTCCCTGCCCTCAAGCAGATCCACACTGGCACCCAGCTTGGTGTCATCTGCACACTTGCTATCCATTGAGCTCTCATGACCTCAGCTGGCTCTCCAGCTCAGCTGATCTGCTCCCCTTTACTGAAGCCTTCATGATGGCTTCAATATTTTATTTCCCCAGCAATGAATTTTTAAGTGGAACACAACCCTGCCTGTCACAAGAAGATTGCTCTGGGTGCAATTGGCTTCCCAGTATGCTCAGTGATATGTCTGGTTGTGGCCAGACTTCAGCCTGCAGGCACCAAGAAGTGCTGATGCTGGAGCTGCTGAAAACTCCTTTCAGGAAAGGTGTTTTGTCCTCAGCCTGCACTTGGAAGTTTAGGGAAATAACACACTGCTGTGCTTTCTAGAAGAAAGATGGGGACAGACTTTTTGGCAGGGCCTTTTGGGACAGGACAAGGGGTGATGGTTCATATTTTTTCTGCTCTTAGGAAGAAAGAAAAAACAGACTACAACCCCAATTTCCTCCCCCCCTGTCAGTGTCTAAAGCAATGTCTGAAAACAGCTTGGGAACTGAAAGGAGAATTTTCCAGCATTAAAGACTGTGGGAAAGGATTATCCTCAGTGAAGTTGCTTTCAATCCTGTTTCATTTTACAAGCTCCTGCTTCCATCCTTTGTTTTTATTTCTATTCCAAAGCCCTTTGGTTCTGCTCTGCCATGGGGTCAAGCACATACCCCCCTCCCCCTGAGAAATCTGGGGGTGGAAAGACAAGAAAACTTCAGGAAATCTCTTCCTTAGACTGTATTTATCATTGTTGAGCTCCAGGATTTCTCCAGAGAGGAAAATGAAGCATTAGGAAATATGTTTTCTTTTCTACCACTGTTTATCTTGCACTTCAAAGCTTTTCATCCATGCCTACTAGAAGAGTGACCAACTGGCATCTTCTCAAGGGAAGAGATGCTTCAGAGAAGGTCCTTCAGACTGCAGCAGACACTTCTTCTACATGACAATGTTCTACAATCCACATTGGGCTTCTCAGAAAACACATGAGGACTACTAAGCACTGCTATTTCTTTAATGCTTTGTAATTTATTCATACCCAACTTGTCTCCACTTATTCGTTTGGCTCTTTCTGCCTTGACTTTGGGAGAAATGCCATTTTGCATTCCACTTGCTTGGAGAAGCTTTGAGCCAAGGTCTTGGCCATGTTACTAAACATTGAGACCACTCTGAAACTTCTAGGGCAAAGTGCAAGAAAAGTTGATTGCCAAAGCCCTTCCAGCTCCAAATTGTCTTGGATGGAGGCCAGATATATACATTTTTCTTCTGAGGTATATCTCCAGAGCTTTAGAGTCCTTCTTTTTAATGATTTAGAATGCCTGATCAAAGATTCAGTTCCTTTAAGAGACTTCTAAGCCATCTTCTGGTGCTTCTTTGAAGCAAATTAGGCATTGAAGGTTGTATATGGGCAGTGCAACCTCTCAAAAAGAACATCACTTAAAGCCTAGGGATACCTGCATTGTCCTGAAAGCCTTGAAGGAGATACTTAAGGGCTCAAAGAAAGGGAAGAGAGCATCAAGAACACAAGACCATATTGAAGGAAGATCTGTTCATACCTATATACTCCATAAAATGAGTATGTTCCCATTAGAGATTCAAGCTAACACTACAAAAGAGAACTCACAGCTTTACCTAGCTGAGATCATGAACAGAAATGTCCTCTCTTCATGAAATTAAGAGGTTTTCTATCCATTTGATGGCTTTTCCCAACACAAATATCCCTCTGCTGTGTCTTTCTCTGCCTTGCTCTTCTCATTGTGCTTCTTACTCACAATGTTACTCACTGCCTAATACAAGTTGCAAACTCCCAATTAAATGGTTGCACATCATTAATCCTCTACAGGCAGGTCTATTTTAGCAGCACAGGCCAAGCAGGGTGTTTGAATGGATGGGAAGCCATCAATGACTTCAAGGTGATGCATGTGAACCATAAGACAGACCTTAACCCAAAGGATTGTGGAGAGGCAGGAGGCCAGTTCAGCTTGGATTTTGCTTCCCACTCTAAACCTGACTCTGATTCCTATCCAAACTCATGGAATCATTATGGTTGGAAAAGACCTCTGAGATCATTGAGGCCAACCACATCCACCACTAAATGCTTGGCCATTTGGGAGTATCTTCACTCTCCCCTGTCTCATGCAGCAGTAAAAGCTACGTTACAAGATGTGAGCATGCACGAAGATGAATTCCAAGTAGAACTGGAAGCTGTGAAGGTACCTTCCATGCTTGAAGACTTTACAAAAAAGGAAGGGTTGTACTTCCCAAAGCTTTAAGATTCACAGAATCATTAAGGTTGGCAGAGACCTCTAAGCTCATCAAATCCAACCATCCCTAGCACTAACATAGCACTAACCCATGGCCCTAAGTACCACATCTATATGTTTTTTAAACCCCTCCAAGATGGTGACTCCAACACCTCCCTAGGCAGCCTGGGCTAATACCTAACAACTCTTTCAGTGAAGGAATTTCTCCTAACATCCAATCTAAACCTCCCCTGCTGCAACTTGAGGTCATTTCCTCTTGTTCTCTCACTGGGAACCTGGGAGAAGAGTCCTACCCCCATCTCACTCCAACCTCCTGTCAGGGAGCTGTAGAGAGAGACAAGGTCTCCCCTGAGCCTCCTCTTCCTCAGACTAAACAAATCCAGACCCTGGACACACTTTAATGCCAAGATCAACTTGTTCTAGCATATTCTAGTCTATTGTAGATTCCTGTTCCCACAGTTCTTACCTGCAGTGAATGAAGTCAGGGACAGGATTATGCTGGCTAAAAGATGCTGCATCAAGATTCATGCAGATCTCCACGTTGTCTCCAGCTATGATCCTCACAGCAGCTTTGTTTTCATCCTCAAAGGTCTGCCTTTGCAAAGATGCACACAGCAGCAACATGAAATCATCTAGGAGAAGGCAATGGTTGTAAGGAAAACAAAATCATTCATTAATCCAAGTGTGGGGAATGGTGGTGATATCTTGTTACCAGCTTGGTTTTCCACACTTTGAACCTCCAAGACTGTGATAATTTCAATGCATTTAGTGCCAATTGAGAGTTGATTCATGTATTTAGGATTTTGATCTAGCATCCTCTCTGATCCCAATTAAAGTTCATTCATGTATTTAGGATTTTGATCTAGCATCCTCTCTGATTCCCATTTAAAGTTGATTCATGTATTTAGGATTTTGATCTAGCATCCTTTCTGATCCCAATTAAAGTTAATTCATGCATTAAGGATTTTTAGCTATCATTTTTTGGGTGAAATAAATTAGACAAGGGGATGTAATTAATAGTTCTTGATGCTGCATCAGTCAAAAATGAGATATGGAAAAATGAGATGCAGAAATCACTAATTCTTTGAATTTACTACTCCACAGAGAGCCACACTTGGTCCTCAATGTCCTGTGGCACACATCAGCTTGCTACTGGAGTGTAAATCAAAGGCTGGCTTCAGATGCCACCCTACAGATGTTTTAAGCAAAGGACATGTCAAACCTTCACTACTCTGTGCTAGAAGACTTACAGACAAGGAAGACAGGGTTGGGTCTCACAATGAAGTCTGGAAAGTACAACCACTTGAT
Source organism: Bucco capensis (assembly GCA_013396975.1). Taxonomy (NCBI): domain Eukaryota; kingdom Metazoa; phylum Chordata; class Aves; order Piciformes; family Bucconidae; genus Bucco; species Bucco capensis. Next base: position 49,299 of record VWZO01000306.1, on the reverse strand, counting down.
GATGTTGGAGTTGAAGTTGGCATTGCCACTTCTCCATGGATAGTCTGCATGACAGAAGCAAGCAAAACTGCAGTCAGTGCTCTCCAGCACTTCTATCATCCTTTCCCTTTGGAACACATCCATTTCCCAGCACTTCCAAGCAACAGGAATTGCCTTCTTACCTTTACAAGGAGCAGGTGGGATGCCAATACATAGGAAGTACTGGAATGTAATGATGCATGCCAGGAAACAGCAGTATTTGGGCCAGATCTCTGCAATAGCTTTCCTTCGGCGTCGATACAACACTGCAATCAGCCAGAAGGCATGGATCATGGCATAGAAATCCATTCGCTGGCCAATCACATTCACTGATAGAAGGAAACAGGTCTGGAGAAGAAGTGAAGACACAGAAACAACATTTGCAACCTGAGGGCTAGTCACTGCTACAGTGATAAACTCTTCTGGATCCTGGTAGAATACCTGGACCCACACTGGGAATGACTGAAGGAACCCTCTGGAAATCAACAGGATAAACCAGTTTGGAATATTGTGTCCAGCTCTAGGCTCCCCAGGTAAAGAGAGACAAGGAACTGCTGCAGAGAGTCCAGCAGAGGCTAGGGAGATGCTGAGGGCACTGGAGGAAAGGCTGAGAGCCCTGGAAATGCTGAGGCTGGAGCAGAGCAGAGCCAGAGGGGAGCTGCTCCATGCTGAGCAAGAGCTGAAGGGTGCAGAGGGCAAGAGGCTGGGCCCAGGGCCAGGCCAAGAGGGAATGGGCACACACTGGAAGCCAGAAGGTTCCAGCTGATCAGGAGGAGAAACTTGTTTGATGTGAGGGTGCAGAGCCCTGGCTGCCTAGAGAGCTTGGGGAGTCTCCTTCCTGGAAAGATTCCAAACCTGACTACACACCATTCTGTGCAAGCTGCTCTAGGTTCTCCTGCTCTTGCAGGGGGGTTGGACTAGATGATCTCCAGAGGTCCCTTCCAACCCCTAACATTGTGTGATTCTTTGTGTGTGTGCATGAGAGACTCTGTCTCAACTCTTCCCCTTGCCCCATCTGTTGTTGTCCCTTTTCCTGAGGTATAAATAAGACACCCAAAGAACAGCAAGAGGAAATCCACCACTAACAGCTTTGCAAGAGGAAAGCCACCACTGTGGCAAGGTCTAATAGGAGTGATGAATACAAGGCACCCAGCTGTCAAACACAGCTCAAGTGAGTCCTCAAAACAGAATGATTATCTCAACAACATCAAGATATAGTGACCTACCTCCAAGCCAAACTTGTAGAAGAAGTAGTTTATGAAATATTTGACACAGTTGACCAATCCATCATCCAGATGTGCTCTTGTAATGTCATGGAAAATGGTTTTGGTCACCGGGGCGGTGAGGTTATTTCGACACCTGTAGTACTCTTGGTGACGGTAGATTGTGACTTCAAAAGCCAGAATGGCCAACATTAGCAAGTTATTCTAGGGGAGACACCATCACAAGGATCTTAGATAAAAAGCAAACCCCACGAGAATCTGTACCTTTTTTTATCATAAGCATAAACTCATCAATATAGTCAAATGGATGTGACCACAGAGCACTTCCACAGCCCAGGAGGTACTGGCACTTAGTCTAAGATGCTATGATGGAAATAAAGCAGGGTTCCTATCACTTCTGGGGTTTTGATGACACATACTGACATTCAGAAGATACATTCAAAGATATCCATTAAAAAAACCACCATAGCAAACACTAGTTGTGGAAAGAAAGGGGACGGAAAATGCACAACTCCTCCATCTGCCCTCTCCTGATTCAAAGCTTCTCTTAAGATGTCATGCTTTGCTTTGCAGGAGATAGAACAGTAGAATTGTTTAGACTGGAAGAGACCTTTAAGATCATCAAGTCCAACCATTAACCCAACACTGCCAGGTCACCTCTAAACTATGTCCCTCAGCATCACATCTACATGGTTTTTATCTTTAATGGTCACTCCACCACTGCCCTGGGCAGCCCTTTTGGTAAAGAAACTGTTCCTAATGTCCAACTTAAACATCTCCTGGTGCAACTTGAGGCCATTTTCTCCTTTCAGGCAGTTGTAGAGAGTGAGAAGGTTTCCCCACAGCCTCCTCTTCTCCAGACTGAACAAGCCCAGCTCCCTCAGCTGCTCCTTACAACCACTGCTCTAGAGCCTTCCCCAGCTTTGCTGCCTTTCTCTGCACATGCTCCAGCACCTCAATATCCTTCTTGGAGTGAGGGGCCCAAAATTGACCCCAGGATTTGAGATGTAGCCTCAGCAGAGGATACAAGCATACACAAAGTCATCTGCAGGGGTTTAGCTGGCAAGCACGAACTTCCTAAAACTGCAAGGATGCTGAATAGTGCAAATATATCCTGGATCCTCTTTTAAAGGAGCAGGCTATCTGCTAGTCTTCACTCAGGCACATCTCCCAAAGCCAAGGTGACTGGGATGAAGTCTTGAGGAGCTCTGAAGTGAGGGTTTTTTTTTTTTCTCTGAGGTGGGATATCTTCTCTATAAACAACAGAAGAGAGATATTAAACAACTCCAAGAGCTGGTTAACAAGACCAGCTCAGACAGAGTCCCTTAAAGAAGCCACAACTGAAGCAGAAGAGGGTTTTAAACTAAAAGGGGACAATTTATGCTAGAGAGAAGGAGGAAATTGTCTATACTGAGGGTGGTGAAAGGCTGTCCCAGATTGCCCAGAGAGGTGGGAGATGTCCCATTCATCCCTGGAACCATCCCAGCTCAGGCTGTTTGGGACTGTGAGCAACCTGCTCTAATTGCAGATGTCGCTGCTGACTGCAGAGGGGTTGGACTTGATAACCTATAAAGATCCCTTCCAACCTCAAACCATGCTATGATGTCCTGACATAGGTTTTTGTGGGTTTTTTTGTTTGGATTCTGGGGTTTGTTTTAACAACCTTCAACTGTACTCAGAGTTTGAGAGGTTCTATCACTTCAGAAGGGATATGCCAGGTTTCCCCTGGGAGTTTGCACATTTCTATTCTAAGCAGGCCTTTTTCATCAAGACAGAAAATACTGCTCACAGGCATCAACCAAAACCAAGAAGAAGAACAAAAGACATCCATTGACCAGTTTCTGAATGATTTATTCCTTTCGTTCATTTTATTTCTCTAAGCTGTGGCTAAGGAATAAGCACTTAAAAAGATTAGCTGCTTATAGCTTATATTCTCATTCAAGGCAATTACTCCAATGAGTCCTTTGGTACCTGAAAGCTCTGTACCTCTTAATTACTTAGAGTTCTGAAATATCACATTTCTTAGAGTGCTTTTAACAGATGGTAGAGTCAAAAAGCCATATTTTAGCATGCAGATTCTCTCAGTTGGTACTGAATCCCTTCTGGAAATGTCCTGCCTAGCAGATAGGGTTTTCTGCTGCCTCTTCTCCTCTCTACTTCCCCATTATCAGTAGCCTTGGATTATATATTTAATGTATTTCAAAGATGTTGCTAATTTCATCACAAAGAAAGAAAGAAATCTCTCCATATAGGTGAAGTAAAGAAGTTACCCTTAAGTACACAAGCAAGGGGTAAGATTTCCTCAATCCAACCCATTCTGCAGGATCAACTGGCCCACTGTAGAGGACTGAGGTTTTGAGTTCTTCCAAGTTGACCTTCGTTTCATTCTCTCCTGGCTAAAAAGAAAATGCCACAGTTTATAAAGCAATGAGTTTCAAGCTGCTGAGGGAGGAAATGATCCTCAAAGACAACACATCAGGTGAAAACTGCAGTTCTCAGGCCTTGATATGCTTCCTTCTGCTCTTCTTCATGGAAGAAGGCAGCAGACAACCCTTTGGGTGTTGGTTGGTTTTTTTTAATGGGCACTTGTACTCACCAGTGTACAGTTACTGGAAAAAGTGCTGGGATCAATAGATGTGAGCTGGTACAACATTTTGCAGACAATAATCACACATGTCCAAACAGTGCAGATACTGGATGCCAATGGGCGAAACTGAGCATATGGCAAAGCAAGAGCCCAGGCAATTAAAAACACAAAGTTAAACAGAGACACCTGAAAACACAAGAACAGGATGGAAATTACATGGAGGAACAAGAGACCTGAGAAAGCCTGACCTTTTTTCCATAATAATTGAAAACAAAACTAGCATTCCAAAAGGAAAGGGATGTAGAATAAAAAAAAAATAAATTACAATACAATAAGACAGACACAAAGTGGTAAGGGAAGAAGGAAAAACTTCAGAGCTGTTGGTTGAGGAGGAATGTTGTGTCCTACATGATATGAATACTATCAGACCCACAAAACTCCATACCTACCCTACAAACAGACATGAAATACAAAGGACCACATGCTAATTCTGCTGCTTTTAGCACCCATGAGACAAAGAAGAGATGCTACAGTGGAACCCACCTTCATCCTTTTGACCTCCCCTCCCCAAAAGATATAAGATATAAAGGTGTTGTTCCCTTTTGCTTTAGGTGAGGTTCCACATTCCTCTTCCTTCAATCCCAGCTTAAGGAATGTCTCTAGATGTTCCTTCCCAACCCTTTCCTCCAGCCTCCATCCCCGGATGATGCCCACAGCCAGCTTGAGCAGAGAAGGGATAACGTCTTAAGTTCCAAGAATGAGACTAATAAAGCCTTAATATCTGGAGAAAAGGGAAGGGCTGAGAACATCTAGGTAGGTAGAACATCAAGATGTCCCCAAAAGCAGCCATCAAACCCCAGTGAAAGGCTGCCATGGAGAAGACCATCAGCACAGTAGATGCTGCCAGGCTTCCACCACAGCTAAGGTTTTGCTGGTGGATGTTTACTTGCCTCTTTCACTGTGACCCAGATGATGTAAGAGGAAACAATTTTGATGATGTGCAGCTCCAACAACCACCACACAAAGACTTGCATCTTATGGAAGTACTCCAGGAACTTGAGGAACAGCACGGTCAGGCGGTCGATCACCAGGTGCCACTTGTTCCTTAAGTCTGCAGAGATGGTCAAGCAGAACCATTGCCAGGAGAAAAAACAACAACCCAGAAGGTCTCTGTACAAAGGAATGCTCCACTAGACAACAATGAGCTTTCTATTTCTCTGCTAGGCTTCAGAATAAAACAAAATGTCCAATTGTGGGCCCCTCAGCTCCAGAAGGATAGGGAGCTGCTGGAGAGAGTCCAGCACAGGGCCAGCAAGATCCTGAAAGGAGTGGAGCATGTGCCCTAGGAGGACAGGCTGAGAGAGCTGGGTCTCTGCAGCCTGGACAAGAGGAGACTGAGAGGAGACCTCAGCAATGCTTAGAAGTATGGGAAGGGTGAGTGTGAGGAGGAGAGAGCCAGGCTCTGCTCCATGGCATCCAATGGTAGGACAAGAGGCAATGGGAGCAAGTTGGAGCACAGGAGGTTTAGTATTAACCTGAGGAGGAACTTGTTTGCAGTTCAGGTGCCAGAGCACTGGCCCAGGCTGCCCAGGAGCCTGTGGAGTCTCCTTGTCTGGAGCCATTGCNCCTCAGCAATGCTTAGAAATATGGGAAGGGTGAGTGTGAGGAGGAGAGAGCCAGGCTCTGCTCCATGGCATCCAATGGTAGGACAAGAGGCAATGGGAGCAAGTTGGACCACAGGAGGTTTAGTATTAAGCTGAGGAGGAACTTGTTTGCAGTTCAGGTGCCAGAGCACTGGCCCAGGCTGCCCAGGAGGCTGTGGAGTCTCCTTGTGTGGAGCCATTGCAGAGCTGCCTGGACACATTGCTGTGTGAGCTGGTCTAGGTGCTCCTGCTCTGGCAGGGGGGTTGCACTAGATGAGCTTTCTAGGGCCCTGACAACCCCTGACATACTGGGATACTGTGAAGGTTTCAGCTTTCCTGCTTGCCTGGGTCACTGCACAGGGTAAACTCCAACAGCTGACCTCTTTCTCCAAGCCTTTCCAGCATGTAGGGATGGTAACAAAATCCTCACTCCTCACAGACCCTAGGAGAGCTGGCCCAGAAAGATTTCCAGGAAAATCTCTGGGAGGGAAGATGTCCCAGTCAGGAAAGATAAAGAGTTTCAGCTCAGCTCTTGCTGGGACAGCTAAGCCAGATGCACTCCCACTGTGCCTTGAGAAGGATCCTGTCCCTGTTTGTGTATCACAGACCTACAGAAATGATCAGGGGACTTGAACCTCTCTCTTATGAGGAAAGGCTGAGAGCCCTGGGGCTGCTTAGCCTGCAGAAGAGCAGAGCCAGAGGGGAGCTGCTCCATGCTGAGCTATAGTTAAAGGGCATGGGGCTCAGCAGGATGGGGCCAGTAACAGGGCAAGAAATAATGAGCACAAACTAGAACATGGGAGGTTCCATCTAAACATAAGAAGGAACTTCTTTGCTGTGAGGGTTAAGAAAGCCATTGAAGAAAAGTGTTAATTGTTTTCCATGATGTAATTTCATAACTTGAAGGTGAAGCCAATCTGGATTTATATTAGATGTTCCTTATTCTGAGAATCCTCATTTGACACTTAATGGCTTGGTCTAAGTGTTTCATTGTCTCCCAAAAACACTGAAAAGAAGTGAGCTATGGAGCACTGGCCCAGGCTGCCCAGAGAGCTTGTGGAGTCTCCTTCTCTGAAAAGATTCCAACCCCACCTGGACATTATCCTGGTCAACCTGTTCTGGATGTCCCTGCTTTAGTAGGGAGGTTGGACTAGCTGATCTCCAGAGGTCCTTTCCAATCCCTACCATTCTGTGATTCTGTGAATATTGACATGAACATCTAAACCTGTGGTAAGGTCATTTCCAGACAATTCAGCTTCCTTGGCCATTAAATGCCCTTCCCTGGTTTTCACTTGTGGCTCATATTCTGAACTGAATTAGGGAAATAAGTCATCTGAGGAGTATATCCTAGCAATATCAGCATTACCCATGCCTGCCCTGAAGCACTTTTATGTTCATCTACACATTCCATATTCACAAGTGAAAGACATGACACTAATGTGCACATAAATAATTCAGCAAAGCCACTGGGACTTCTGGAGTGCCTTGAAAGCATGAAGTATCAGAGATTGATTAGATATGTTTGTTTTTCTTTAATTATAAAGAGATTTCACTCTAAAGGAGCTCTTGGGATTTGAGGTAACTTCTTATTAATCCAACCCAGCCTGTCTAGAAGAAAGAGGTGGGGGGTTTCTTTTGTTTGCCTCCTCTCAGCATCCTACAGAACCAGTATGATTTTCCCCTGTAGACCACTGAATAATTGACAAGTAGCCATCTGCTCAGTTCAGCCTCTCTTGGCAAAGACTGGCTGTGAAACCAGAAGGAAAACCTGATGATTGAAGTGAGCAGGAATAAACCATCTGTTGCCACTGTTAACTAAGGCTGAGGAGGGCAAAACTTGCAATGTGCAGAGCTTACCTGTAGTTTCTTCCTCCTCTGACTCGTTGTCTTCATCATCATCATCTTCCTTGTCCTCGTCTTCCTTTTCTTCTTCTTTTTCAACCCTCCCTTTCCCTCCCTCCCCCTCTGGCTCTTCCATTCTTTTCTCACCAGCCTCTTCCAGCATTTTATCCTCTTCCTTTTCTCTTCTGGCTGTTAAATTCATCATAGTGATGTCAGGGAGGCTTCCATCTTGGTGCACCAGTCTGTTGGCAAACAGGAGGAGGTCAGCAAACTGAGCAGTGGTGCCATGGTTAAGTAGAAAAGAAAAACAAACCATTCATGGGAAAATGCCTTAGAAGTGGAAAAGTCAATGACTCTGCTATTTTCTCCAAACACACACTGCAAATTGGGTTGGAATGTATTAGTAACTACTTCTCACTCAGCTACTAATGGTTAGTTAGTAATGAGTGGTATTGACACTTAAACTTGACATTTTCCCCACTGGAGAAAATGGTCAGAGTTTAAGATGTAGAAGCATGAAATGGCATTTGTTTAAAGAGGAAACATTTCATGACTTCACAGGGGACTTACTCATTTTGGTGGTTTGGTATTTTTTTCTTGAGGCTGCTCAAAGTAATTGGAACAGAAAGAAAAAGGGAGATGAGAACAGAGGGGTTACAGACGAAGGTCACCGACAAGTACGTCATGCTCTTATCACAAGTCACAAAGCATTCTCCTGCTCCACCTGCAGAAGCCTTCTGATGCCAAGAGCATGCCATCAGGACATTCACAGGGTGCTTCTAGAAAGAAACATGGAACCCCAGCACAGATGGAAAGGGGACAACCTATCTACACCAGTGCCAAAGATGGGCAGCACTGTGCCATGCTCTCAGGAGCGCTGCGGCTGAAGCAGCACAAGTCTCTGCCTGATTACTGCAAAGGCATCTCCACCTTCAGCCAATTCAAAGATGCAGTTGGGAAGCCTAGGAATTGGTATATTTTTGTCCAGTTTTAGGTTTGAGGACAGAAAAGGCATGGTTGTGGTTTGGGAATATTTAATCATGCCTGTCTTTGATAGCATCATTCATTCTCTCTCTCTTCTCTACATCTCACAGAGGATTTTTCTTTCCTGATTTCTCTCTTAGATTTCTAGCTGCCTCTTAGTAAATCTATTAGCAATCTTCAGGCTAACAAAACTGGGATACAACTGACTTCACATGGAAATAGTATTCATTCTCACAGTGCCAACTTCTCAGAGATTTATTCAATATATATCTTTACCCTTAGGGTTTCAGCTATTCTCTTTTCTCTCCCCAGGCTATGCTCTTGGGACTGACCTCCCCTATTTGCAGAAAACCCATTTATCCTCATTCCCTGCTTCCATGTGCTTTGCTGAGCACAGCATATCTGGCAATAAATAGTCCCTTTGGATATAACCTCCTGCCATAAAGCTTTGGCTACTGAAACTAGGGATTTTATCCATGTCCTGGTTTGAGCTAGAGCAGAACTCATTCTGCTCAGGGCTTTGCCTTCCCAGCTCAGTGTCTGCTCAGCCAGGCACTTGCTGAAGGTCTCAGCATCTTGTCCCAGCCAGGGGCTGCTGCTAGCAGGGACAACAGTGCCTGGGGAGAGTTGCTGCCAAGGCTTGGGATGCAGGAAGGTTCTGCTTGGACTTGCTCCTCTGAAAGACCATGTTCCCTGCTATATCTTGTGTCCTGTCTTGGGCTGCAGGAAGGCACAGGTGGCAGCTGCAGGGAGGAGGGGACAGGACAGGTGACCCTCAGTTGAGCACCAAGGGATTGCAGCCCAGGGATGGCACAGGCAGGATAAAGCTGAGGGATCACAAGAGTCAATTCTCTTCTTCAATGCTCAGTGTCCAAGGAGGACTTTGTCCATTCTGCCTTGATCCTGATCCATGTGTTCCTGAATCCAGCTCCTGAATCTGGTTCCCATCTGCCACTGAGTCCAGTCTGGGCCTTCCCCAGTGCTGCCACAGCATCAGTGGTGACAGTGACATCATTGCCACCAGTGAGTTGGGTTCAATATTGATTTTGTGTCTATTTGTATCTATTTCATTATTTTCATTAGTCACTACACAGTAGTTTCAGTTTTCTTTCCCAATCCATCAGTCTCTCTCCCTTATTCCCTTTCTCTTCCTTTTGGGAAGGCAGAGGGGTTAAGGTGTCCTTTATCTAGTGGCCAGCCCAGCCCTGACCCTTGCCATTCTGATACACTTGATTTTCATATTCAAGCTGGTGTACATACAAAAATGACATTCAATTCTCTTTCAAATGACTAAACAATAATACTCCTTAAAATGAGAGAACCTAACTTTGCATATCTACCTAAAACTCTAACAAATCACCCACAGCAGGGTCAGGTGTAAAGAAGAGAGAAGGAATGTTCAGTTCAGTTCCAATGTGATGGACAGCCTCATCAATCATCAGAGCCCATTTAAAAGGCAATTCCCCAGGAAAGGAAAGTATCCATAGAATTGTATTGATTTCAAGTATCTTCCCAACTGCCTTTTAGAGTGGAAAAAAAATAAAATATCTACATTCACACTGGTGTAAATCAAGGTCTGAATGACTTACCTCACTGCAAACTGGACAGAACACTAACCCTACAGCATTTCTTATAGAGGACTTGTCTTTTTCTTATTCACACAACTCCCCTTTGTCTCCAGGAGATCCAGAAGGTGATGAGGTTAGAATATATGCAATGGATAGACCTGAGAAAGCCTCAGCAGGAGCTTAGTTGTCATTATGCTGATGCTTACTTCTGTCCTCATCAGTAGGCTTGAGCATGGGACCATGTACTCAGGAGATCCAAGGCTAGATAAAAAGCTCTGCCCACTACTTAGAAAGGTTGTCTATCTGGAATCTTTCTTCCCCAACTTCCTCATTTATTGCTAGGGTTGTTTTCACATCAGTTTTGATTTGGTTTTGTATATACAAGGTATCATGTAATGGACAACACCAAGGTATTAGGATATAATAACTGCACTAGAACATCTAAGATGACCTCATACAGGCTTCAGAGCCAGAGAGATGTAACTTCAGGTTGGAAACCCCATACTTGTGGGAAGTTATCCAAAAGAACACCAAAGGTGTTGTGTCTGATACTTAGAAATAACCAAATAATACTGCAGACTCCAAGCCTTGGGAGGTCCAGCCACTAATGCTTGAACATTTCTGGCTTAAAATAATTTGGCCCAAGCTGCCCAGAGAGGTTGTGGAGTCTCCTTCTCTGAAGAGATTCCAACTCTACCTGGAGGTGATGGTGGACAAGCCTCAGCACAGAGGCTCCTTCTCCTTTCTTTGGGAGATGCTTTCATGCTTAGACTCTCCTTCTATCTCCTTCCATCCCTCCCTGACCCTAAGGCTGATTGATACTCCTTGCCTTCCCCACTGAGCTAGCTCATCTCTGTGGACTTCAGAGCTCTCCAGGTTGTGGCTGACCCTCATTGCTCTCTTTGGATTTGATGCTCATCCTCAGTTGCTGGTTCCTCTTCCTGGCTCCCTGTGGGTGAGAGCTCAGCCTTGCCTCCTGACCATGACCATGTCCCTCAGCTCCTAGCCAAGCCCACGCTGCTCCCTGCTACTTGGGCTTCCTCCAGATCAGGTTTGCAGCTCAGGTGAACTTTAGAACCCTAGTCTAAACTATGTGGTGACATTTGAAGAAGAAGAGTGAATATGACACATAAATTAACTTCTTGTTAGAGCAGGTACACACAAATATCTAAACAAGGGATTTCCTTGCCTTTTCTGTTTATGTTCAGTAGCAACAACAAACTCAGAAGTCCTCCTGTTTTCAGAGGTGATTAAACAAAACCTCATATTTATTCCAGTCAAATATTTGGAAAGAAACCTACTTTATAGAACTGTTTGCAAGATGCCATTTATAAAGGGATTTATGAGGGTGCTTAGGGCACTGGAGCATGTGTGGCAGGAGGAAAGGCTGAGAGCCCTGGGGCTGCTGAGGCTGGAGCAGAGCAGAGGCAGAGGGGAGCTGCTCCATGCTGAGCAAGAGCTGAAGGGTGCAGGGGGCAAGAGGCTGGGGCCACACTCTGCTCAGGGGTGCCCAGGGCCAGCCCAAGGGGCAATGGGCACACACTGGAAGCCAGGACATTCTTCCAGCTGAACAGGAGAAGAAACTTCTTTGATGTGAGAGTGCAGAGCCCTGGCCCAGGCTACCCAGAGAGCTTGGGGAGTCTCCTTGTGTGGAGAGATTCCAAATCCTCCTGGATGTGACCCTGGTCAAGCTGCTCTAGGTGACCCTGCTTTAGCAGAGAAGTTGGACTAGATGATCCCCAGAGGTCCCTTCCAGCCCCTATCAGTTTGGGACTCTGCCAAAGGGTTGATGATGATGATGATGGCAATATGGGCTTTGCAGTTTGGAGCCTGTAGCACCCAGCTCAGCCAATGTATTAACAGCCTCAGCATGCAGTGGTTTCTGTGTCTGTCTCTGAATGAAGAAACCTCAATCTGTCCAAACTCATCCCATGTCATGGGCTTGGCCCTCCAATTCCCTTTCTTAGGTGCTCCTGGGGAAGACAGGGCAGTGTGTGTGTGTGTTTGTGTGTCTGTGTGCACATGCAAGGCATGCATCTTCCCATGCACAGAGGGTAGAGAAAGGAGCCTCCTCAACCAAGTCTCTTGTCTGCAGCCAATTACCAATAGCACCAATGATTTCCTGGCTTGAGGCATGGGCAAAGTCAAAGAGAAGAAGCCCCAGCTGGGAGAGAAACTCACAATGTCCAAAGAGTCAAGAGAGATGCATTAACTGCTTCAGCAGCTTTAGGAGACACTGCAATACCTCAACAACATGATCTCCCTGCTCACTTCACAGGGCTGTGCAGCAAGAACATACTTTTGTTTTCAAGGCAATTAAAAGAAGGAACAAACAAACAAAAAAAGGTCCAGGTAGAGCTGTTTTAAAGCTGTTTTAAAGGAAAAGAAGACTTGAAGTACCCACCTATTAATGATTAGATAGACACGGCCATTGACTTTGGCATGGCTGTGAGGTGGGAGATGACAGCAGAAGAATGCATGAGATGAAAATGAGGAATGAATTAGAGAGAGAGAAAGAGAAGAGAGAAACATTAAACAGCAATGAAGGCACTTTCCTTTCCACCAAGAGCAACACCTTGTCACAATCTCACACCATGCAGTCAGAAATGCAGGGAGCCTCTAAATGCAGTACTTAGACATCTAGACCATAGGCAACTTCAGTTAGAACTACTTTTTATTACCCCTAAAATGTGCAAACAGCCTTTTTACCCCAAGGAAGCTTTAGAATAGCCATATTTTTAAGGACAGGTATTCTGCTTCTTCTTTTTCTTAAAGGGTAATTGTAATGGAGCATTATACCACAGAAATGATCTACCTCTGCCATACCATAACTCATGGCACAACAAGGAAAATGGGCTTGGAAAGTCCTAATCAGGGGATTTGTCTTCTGCAGGGGGAAAATTGAGACAGTTAGTTCTGTCACCTTTAGAAATGGTGACAGAACCTCACTCTGCCAGGTCCAGGGGACTAGTTTCTATCCCTGCTATCTGCAGCCATACTCTTGAACCCTTCAAACTCTGCATGTGTGAGGCAGCATCTTAATACATCAAGTGCCTCAAACACTTTTAATATCTAAACACTAAGTTTGAGTGGCTTAATTCAATTGCACAGATAGGAATGAGTCTCTGTTAGGATAAATTGTCATTATTCCACCACACACTGTGATGTTGTGCAGCTAGTTTCCATCCAGAGAAGTGCACTGGACAGGGAAACACTCTAAAAAAAGGGGTGAAAAGGAGTTGTTTTCTTCAAAGAATTAATGATATGACAGAATTAGCACAGAATATGACACCATGTACTCTGAAACCACTTCTTTCTCTTCTAGTCCTGAAGCAGGATCCTTGGCCAGGTGTGTTTTTATGCAGGAGAATATGGAAGAGTTAAACATAAGGGAAAGTGAGGTCCTAGAATCATGCTCATGAAGTTCTGGATTAGATCTCTGAATGTCCCAAAGAGTTGCTGTAGCCAAGGGCTAGGACTTGAGAGAGTGACCAGTGTTTTGTGGGTTTTTTTTGCCATTTCTGAAGTTCCACTTCTCCCCAAAAATGCCTAATTGTCCTATGCCAATGTGCTATTTGCCAAAGATCTCCCAATCTTCACTTGGCCCTCAAAAAGGATGTTGAAACCCAAAAATGACCCAAATGAGAAGCCTGTTATTGACAGCACCCCCAAAAAGGCACATGGAGCAATTAAGCATCTAAAGGTCAAAGCCAATGAGATAAATACATACATACTATCAACACCTTTGAAAATAGACCCCAAAATGAAAACAAACCAGTGTGTAGGGGAAAAGCTTTGGGTGCCCTTTGCCTAGTGAAGTGCTGGATAGTGAGCACTTTAGTTTTTAAGCCAGCCCTAGCAAAGGCAGATGACATCTAATGACAAGTGAGCATCACAAGACAGTCAGAAAGAGCATTTTCACCCAGCTAGCCCATTCCCTGTGTCCCTTTTACCTGTAAATGGTGTTGTCCTGTTTGCTGGTTACAGCTTTTAGATCAGTGAGCTGGAGAAAGCGGTCGTGGAAATAGTGAAGGTGCAAGATGCAGGCCAGGAGGAAGGAGGTGGGGATGAAGATCCGTGTGAAGAGCTCAGCCACAGAAAACTGTTTCAAGCCAAGGTCTGCTAGTCTGGGGCAAAAACAAAAAGGAAGCCACTAAGTCATGTTTTCACACCAAAATTCTTCTAAACCAGCAAGTTTTACGATGCAAATGTCTTGCAGTTGAACTTAGTAATGTAGAGAGATCCTCTACGTTGGATCTCTAGGGGCAAAGGAGAGTTGTGATTAATGGAGTGAAATCTAGCTGGCTGCCAGGCACCAGTGCTGTCCCTCAGGGCTCAGTTTTGGGGCCAGTCTTGTTTGGCATCTTTATTGATGACCTGGACATGGGGATGGAGAGCACCCTCAGTAAGTTTGCAGATGACACCAAATTGTGTGGGAGTGTTGATGTGCTGGAGGGCAGGGAGGCTCTGCAGAGGGACTTGGACAGCTTGGATGGGCAGAGGCCAGTTCNTGGCCTCTTCTCCTTAGGAACTAATGGCAGAACCAGGGGGAATGGATTGAAGTTGAGACAGGGTGAGGTTAGATTGGATATTAGGAAGAAATTCTTTCCAGCAAGAGTGGTGAGGCACTGGCACAGCCTTCCCAGGGAGGTGCTTGAGTCTCCATCCCTGGAGGTGTTTAAGAAACGTGGAGATGTGGTGCTCCAGGACATGCTCTAGTGAGGGCAGGGCCTGGGTGGTTTGGTTTTGGTTTTTGTGAGGTTTGTTTGTTTGTTTGTTTTTTGGTTGGACTCGGTGATCTGAGAGGTCATTTCCAGCCAGGAATGTTCTGTGTGATTCTGTGAACCAAGCCTGCCTTGGATTTCTTGAACCAGATAAATTGTCTCTGAGTGGAAGTCCTGCACTGGGGAACCACAACTCCAGATATCCTACAAATCTACCCTCACTCTCTCCCTGGATCTTGTTCCTAGAGTCAAAGAGGTAGAGCATTGGCACTGTAGTGGGAAGAGGAGTCATGCCAAGGTCTTGGCAGCTGGTGAGAAGAAACACAACTCTTTGAGTCTATCTCATGGTGTTATCTCTACTGTTACACCAATAAATCTGTGACTTCAGAGCTGAGTGCTTCAAGTCAGCTATGCCCTGGAATGGTCTCATGATGATTTCCCCCTCCCCATAAGACTACTCTGAGACTATTCCACCACACTGAACTCAAAAGTCCAAAGGAAAAAAAGAAACCAAATAAATCCAAAACACTTACTTGTTTTCATCCAGGCCTGTCATGTTCTTCCACAACCCAGGGAATGACTCAAACTGGTATGTGTAGATGAAGATAAGTACCAGCATTGTGTAAACCACCACTGACATCCAAAAGTACTTTAAAATCTTTCTCCAC
This sequence comes from Bucco capensis, assembly GCA_013396975.1. Classification (NCBI taxonomy): domain Eukaryota; kingdom Metazoa; phylum Chordata; class Aves; order Piciformes; family Bucconidae; genus Bucco; species Bucco capensis. The sequence continues at coordinate 34,042 of VWZO01000306.1, read as the reverse complement.
CATTCATAGTGCACCTGAAAATCACAGAATGTTAGGGGGTTGGAAGGGCCCTAGAAAGATCATCTAGTCCAACCCCCCCTGCCAGAGCAGGATCACCTAGACCAGCTCACAATACTCATCTCACACTAAATCAAACACTAAAGATGCTGAGGGCAAAGACATTGGCTAACAAAGATGACAAATGTTGCTTTACCTAGCTGGCTTGAAATAACATTTACCCAACAATAGCCACACTTCTTGGAGATACAGTTTTTCCTCCTGATGGACATACATTCCAATACAGACTTCTGTGCACAACTGTCTCTTGGGACATGGTCACAGGGACAAAGAGGCCAGGGACAGCTTCAGACATTCAGTTTCATCACCATTAGATGATGAAAGTCCAGGAGGAGAGGGACTCCATGCTCCACTTGTAAAGCTTGTAGTGATTTGGGAGGTGTCCCAGAGGAGAGGTGTGTATTATATGTATTGCCTGCAAAGGAGAATTAGCCTCAAGCCCTTCAAATGATCTTGTTATGTTGTGTCTAACTAAAGAAGAGACACAGTTATGAATTCTGTTTGGAGTTAATTACCAAGTGTCAAGGGTTAGGGAGCAAGCTGAAGGTAGGAATGATTGCATTCAAGGCCAACATTTCATTAGCACCCTTCTCACTCACCTGATAGAGGGCCACACAGAAGAGGAAGAGCACCATGTAGATGATTTTGTACATGACAATTCTACCCTCAAAGCTGACAAAGAAGAACATGCCCCCACAGACATAAATCCAGTACTTGATGAACATAGCCATCACCAGCTTCCCCAGCACTTTCATAATGTCCTGGTCATCCTCCTCATCCTCTTCCTCCTCCTCTTTCTTCTCCTTCTCTTTCTCCTCCTTTTTCTCCTTCTCCTCTTCCTGTTCTTCTAGCACTTCTCCCTCTTGCAACTCCTCTTCTGCAAATACAGAGTCACATTTGGCCTCTGTCTGTTCTGGAGGCTTTTAGTAAGAAGTGAAATGGGTGGAAAGGAAAAAAAATCTCTGCACACAACACAAACTTAAACCCCCATATTCCCAAGTGACTGCATTGCTGACTCCTACATGCCTCCAGAGCAGGGGAAAGAGTTGTAACTTCATGTGAGCTTCAACCTACTCCTGAAGCCATATGGCAAGATGTTCTTACCAGACACTGGTCTTCCTTTTGTCTGAAATGCAGACAGTTGAAGCAGAAAGTTAGAGCCTAAGGGTTGTATGATGGATAAGAGTCAAGACACTTTCCATGGTGATACCTAGCCTCTCAGGCAAGAAACCTTTCAAACTGGAAAACAAAGAAACCACCAGAGTTTCTGGAGTTTAAACATTGAAACTCTCATCTTGAATTTGAACCTCTCACCTTGAACTTTCATCCTTTAGAGGATATTGTGGTTACCTCCAAAAGACCACAAGGGAGAGAGAACATCAGCATAAACCCAAACAAGCTTAAAAGACATAAATGCTCCACTAACACTGCTGGTTTTTTCCCCAAGAAACTACCACTTAGCAGCTTCTTCTGCTGGACCTGAGCCAGTGCAGAGAAGATAAGCTGGTTTTGTCCTTTCAAGAGGTCAGGTTTCCCCAGTTATTAACCTTATGAGGCTTGTGGAGAGCAGGGAATTGTTTCCCCCATCCCCCAGTGGGAAATACATGAGCAAGCATTGAGATAACAGGCTTATCATGTAGCTCTAATGCTTCCATTCCCATTGAGACTTCACCATCAAAAGGGTTTTGTCCCACTCAGACTCTTTCCTTGCTCTCACCTTGCAAATCCATGCAGTGTCCAGCTTGGACACTGATTGGATGTTTTACTGAGGCAAATATTGCTATTAATCCAACTATATGACTGCTTCCAGGGCTGGCTTTCTACCATTTAAAGTGAGTTGGATAGAACTTGTGGAGCTCAGCATCCAGAGAGACAGAAAAGGGCAAAGGAAGGTTTGGAGGGGAGAACGTGTTGCTGTGCAAGGGTTTATGTACAAACACAACTTCCAAGGAATTCACCAACTGACTTTTCCTATGTAAACTCTTCCTCTCCTGTGGTTAAACTCCTAGGGCAATTAATCTGCTGGTTTGACTTTGGGGGGTTGACTTTGGACACAGGAGTAAACTGATCATTGTGGTTAAATTCCTAGGGCAATTAATCTGCTGGTTTGACTTTGGGGAGTTGACTTTGGACACAGGAGTAAACTGAGCATTGGAAAGTTCCATGATATTTCTTAAAGGAGTCATTTTAATTACCTCCCAGTATAGAGAATTCTCAGTTCAAAGGTGTTTTCTTCTTACATCCTGAGAGATAGCTCCACATGGATTGTGTAATATCTTTCTTAGCTAACAGCAGGTATCTTACTAGTTGCTAAAAGTAGCAGTTGGAACTTCTACCATGACTGAAGGACTACAGTGGATCTGGCTTTACCTTTTTCTTCCTCTTCTCCACTTCCAATTTTGACCTCAGATAAAGTAGCTTCTTTGAGCCGAAGAGCTTTCTGTTCAGTGAGGTGTTGCCTAAGCAGTAGCCAGAAAGTAATTGTGAAAAGAATCTGCAAACAAAAAAATCAAAACAGAAAAACAAAACAAAACAACAGACTAATTGGATATCCTATGTCCTGCTAACACAAAGATAGCTTTTCATAGTTTTGACATGCCTTTGTTTTTCTCCATCCATCAGAATATGGCAATGAGGGCAGCAAAGTGGAAGTTAAGTCATTTAGGAAGCATCCTGCATCAACAGCAACTTCACTGCATTTGCACTTTGCCATTGAGTAACAACAACTCTGCATCTTTCCTCAAAGGTATCTACTTTTATGCTTCTATTCTACCCCATTCTACTCAGTTTTCAACTACTGTCTGGAAAGGTTAAGGATTGATTGGTATAATTCCCATTTCTCCATTTTTATTCATTTCCCCCCTCTCTTTTTTTTCCCAGGGAAGAAACACAGAATATTAGGGGTTAGGAGGGACCTCTGGAGATCATCTAGTCCAAATCCCTGCAATAACAGGAGAACCTAGAACAGGTTATCATGCAGGTGAGGGTATTGTCATTATTAGGGTTTGGCATATCCTAAAGCTTTTTATTCTGCTAGACTGAGAGTCCAGTAGAGTGGTTATGAAGGTGAAAGGACTACAACATCTCTCTGATGAGGAAAGGCTCAGACAGCTCTGTGAGGATGCCTGAGCACTGGCACAGCTTGTGGCACAGGCTATGGAGTCTCCATTCAAAAGCCAACTGGCCATGGGCCTGGGCAACCAGCTGTAGGTGACCCTGCTTGAGTAGCAGAGGTGGACTAGATGACCTCCAGAAGTCTCTTTCAGCCTCAACCATTCTGTGTTCTGTGAAATTCATGGACTGCATTATGTTGAGCCTAGAAAAGCCTAGAAAAGCTGGATGGCTGGGCCAAGGCCAATGCCATGAAGTTC
>VWZO01000306.1:0-17552 GCA_013396975.1 Bucco capensis | reverse complement strand
GAGAGAAAAGAAAGAAGAAATAGGAGGAAAAGGAGGAAGAGGAGAGAGAAAAGAAAGAAGAAAGAGGAGGAAAAGGAGGAAGAGGAGAGAGAAAAGGAAGAGGAGAAGAAAGAGAAGGAGAAGGAAGAAGAGGAGAGAGAAAAGAGGAGAAGAAGGAGGAGAAGGAGGAAGAGGAGAGAGAAAAGAAAGAGGAGAAGAAAGAGGAGAAGAAGGAGGAAGAGGAGAGAGAAAAGAAAGAGGAGAAGAAAGAGAAAGAGAAGGAGGAAGAGGAGAGAGAAAAGAAAGAGGAGAAGGAAGAGGAGGAGAAGGAGGAAGAGGAGAGAGGAAAGAAAGGAGAAGGAGGAGGAAGAGGAGAAGGGGGACAAAGAGGAGAAAGAGGAGAGAAAGAAGAGAAGGAGAAAGAGGAGGAGAAGGAGGAGGAGGAGAAAGGAGGAAGAAGAGGAGGAGGTTACCCTTACAATGGGCTCCTGCAGCCAGAGGCGGATAAGAGTTGCCAGGGTGTAGTACATGACCAGCAGCAAGATTGGATTGGCATGGTGGTACCAGTGTAACTCTTGATTTTTGATGATCATCCAAGTGCTGGAGCAGTTTGTCTGAGTAAGAGAAGTGACACCAAACAACCTGTGGATACAAAAAAAAACCCAAACCCAAAACACAACAAAAACAACTAATCAAGTCAGAAGATAAACATGACATTTTACAATGTTTAATTTCTTTATTTGTTTGGTAAACCTGCCATGGCTCTGTTCAAAACCAGCATTTACCACCTTGAAACATTTCCCATCTCATCTAAAAAGCACTATTTCCATACCACTTGTTTAGTGCAAAGGAATAAGGTTTGCACTTGCTTTTTTCATATTAATAGTGTATTATAGTAAATATTATATATGATATCTCATATTAAGAGTATATTATAGTAAATATTATATATGATATCTCATATTAAGAGTATATTATAGTAAATATTACTTATTATATATCATATTAATAGTATAGTATATTATAGTAAATATTATATATCTCATATTAATAGTATATTATAGTAAATATTACATATTATATATCATATTGATAGTATAGTACATTATAGTAAATATTATCTATCTAATATTAATAGTATATTATAGTAAATATCATCTATTATATATAATGCAATGTATAATATACCACACTGATATATAACAATGATTATTAAATGGTTATATGAAATATATTATATTAATATTATATATTAATATACTGTTGTATTATTATATATAGAATATTATATNTGACCCCAGCTCCCTCCAAGCTCGTGTCAGGTTAATTCTGCTGCCTCCTGGTCCTGTATTCACCAAACAAACCTAAGTAATGATGTATCTCTTCCCTCTTAGTTGCCACTTGAGCAGCAATGTATTTATTCAACCCCTTTCACTCTGCCTCATCACCAACCATGAACCTAGAGGAGCTGCTCCTTGCTTCTGAATCCTCCTTGAATCTGCAGACTTGTTAGCCACGAAGGTGCTCAACATAAAACTCCTCATCTATCAAAGTTCAAACACACTGATGCCTTGAGAACAATCCTTCTGTCTGTTCTGGCCTCCCACAAGGCTACAAGTTGCTTCTCATTCAATATTGATGCTTCATCATTATCTCTGGCAAGAACTGAGCATTTCTCAGAGACATGGAGCCATTTTCCCTCGTTCCAAGCTTTTAAAAGCACAGGCATGAGTGCCTTAAAATGTATAAGCATTTACAGTAAGCAATATAGATCAGGGCATTACTCAGTTGTGCATACTTCAGTCCTCAGAGATGTCTTCATGTTCAGTATTGATCGTGACCTCACGGGTGAAGTTGCACCTTGACTATTGTGTTCAGTTTTGGGCTCCTCACTCATTCCCAGAAGGACACTGAGGTGCTGGAGTGTATCCAGAGAAGGGCAAAGAAGCTGGGGAAGGGTCTAGAGCACAAGTGTGCTGAGGAGCAGCTGAGGGAACTGGGCTTGTTAAGCCTGGAGAAGAGGAGGCTCAGGAGAGACCTTCTCACTCTCTCCAACTCCCTGAAAGGAGCTTGGAGCCAGGTGAGGGTTGGTCTCTTCTCCTGGGTCACCAAGGGGAAATAGCCTTGTGGTAAACCAGTGAAGGTTTAGACTGGATATTAGGAACAATCTCTTCCCCAAAAGTATTGTCAAGCCCTGACACAGAATGCTCAGGGCAGTGGTGGAGACATCATCCCTGGAGGTGTCCAAAAAACATACAAATGTGGCACTTAGGGACATGTGATGAATATTCCCTACAGAAAAGCCATGCTAAAAAGATACCATTGCTGTGAATAACCATTTCATAGAGATGGCCTCAGCCAAAAAAAAACCACCCTGTAATCATCAATATCAAATGAGGAAATCCAGCTCCTGAGGTGGCCTGATGGAGACACTCCCTTCAAACTCTAATCTTCAGGCCAGATGAGAGAAGATAGAGGAAAACAACTCCTGCTCTGCTGTGTAGTGAAAAGTAGTATGTAAAGCAAAAAAAGGAGTATATACAGAGATTTGTAGGAAGTTGCAAACAAGTGGAAATATCAGCTAGGAAGAAGCTATTAGAGAAACTAAACACAGCTGAGAAGAAGGGAGGAGAAGATTTGCTATCAATTGGATGCCTTTCTCAACTCTAAACTGTAATTCAACCACAAGTGATTTGTTCAATGCAAGAATTACTGAGTGTCCTACATCGTGCAGGAAGTCAGAATTATTACATCCATTGGTGGAGTTGAAAATGATGAGGCAAATCCTGGTCTGAAATCAACTCCTAAAACATCAATACACACAGGATCTGAACTGAGAAGTGTATTTTTTGAAGGAAAAGACTTTTTTACTAGAAGCAAAACTTTTGTTTTAATGCCATTTCTTTAGCTCTTCAGCAGATGTCCATGTAATTTTATTTTATATTATTCTTTTTTGGGTTTTTTTCCTACCAAGTCTTAGGTTTCAATAGCTTCTATTGGATCAAAGCTTTTCTGGCAATGACAAAACCAGCCCTGGTATATCTCCCACCTTCTTCTGAACATCAGTGACTTTTCAAGGAAAACTAATTTCAAGTACACATCTACTAAAAAAAAACCAACACCAAACAACCAACAAACCCTACTTTCTAGTGCCTGAAAAACCTCATGAAAAAATAAGGCATTTAAAACGTGTGTGCTAATATCATTCATTTAATGAGGAACAGAGAGAAATGAGGAGCCATTAATCCAGGAGAAAGCACAGCTTTAAGGGCTGTGAATTACAGCAAAGCTTGCAAAAAACTAGAAAGACAACTCAAAAATCTTAATTCAGGGAGAAGAAAATGACCACATAAGCAGCCACAATCAAATCACTTTGCTCTCAAGTGAATGAACATCTTTACAAGAGGATGTTAAATAGCATCTGCTCTATGATCTGGGGGGTTTGGTTTTGAAGTAACTAGGATAATGGAAGTTTTCCTGAGACTATGTGACTGGAAGCTCTTAAGTTCTGGGCATCCATTAGAAATGACCAAACTAATTGCAGAAAACATGCCTGGGATTAAATGAGAATGAAAGTCAATAAAATTTATTTGAAAAGTAATAAAAATATTAACAAGAAATAGAGGACTTCTACAAATGGTGCTTGTGAGGAGAGTCTCCCAGATTTCATCAAGATGGTATGACATGTATACTTCCTCTCCTTGAGAAAATGCTATTGCTATCTGATGCCACAACCTGGGGAGCTGATCTCCTCACAGCTAAACAGCTGAGAATTCTGTTTTCCTCCCTTGCTTAAATATATATTCTCAATAGAAAGGTTTTAGGAAAGTTGTTAGCTACTTGTTAATAGAAAGCATCCATCCTTCTCCCTTGACCTCTAGGTGGCACAGAAGAACCTACACTAATATATATATATACNTATATTATAATATATATATTGTATATATATATTATAATATATATACTAATATATATATATATACACACTATCAAACCCAATTTGCAATCAGAATCCAGCAGAAAATAAAATAGTCATGAGTAAAATCCAGCTATTACTACTTATTTTAGATTATAGCATGGAAATAACTAAAGGGTTAGTAAAATCACATCTCATCAGTACTTTCCTGCAGCAGTAACTAGAACTGCTGCTTTTCACCTTAAGTGATGTAGTTGTTGGGATGAACATAAAACCAACATGTTCTGCACAACCAGATGGAATTTTTAGGAGTCTAATAGTATGCACAGCATCTGAAGAACCACAGCATCCCAATGGGTTGGGCTAGATGATCTCTAGAAGTCCCTTCCAACCCCTAACATTCTGTGATTCTGTGATCCCTCAGCCTCCTGCACACAAGGATGGCACCAGAGATACTTTTAGCCTCAGATTATTTCTTTCCCTCTACCAAAAACCATGATGGATGTGTACCCTGACCTTTGCATCAATGCCATCAGTTATTTTACCTTCATACCTTTACATCACCTTCCCCTCTTAACCTGCCCCAGCTCTTTGCATACAACAGAATCATGAAGGTTGGAAGAGATCTCTAAGCTCATCAAGTCCAACCATCCCTAGCACTCCCATACCACTAACCCATGGCCCTAAGGAGAGCATCTCAATGTTTCTTAAACTCCTCCAGGCATGGTGACTCCCTGGGCAGCTTGGACCAAGACTTAACAACCCTTTCAGTGAAGAAATTCCTCCTTATATCTAATCTAAACCTCCCCCTGGTGCAACTTGAAGCCCAAACAGTCCTTTCACCACTCCATCACCCCAAAACCAATCATGCTGAAATACTTCAACTCTTCCAACATGAAGTTTATGATCTAAAACTTCTCAGAGCATTGTGTAGAAGAGCATTTACATCAACCTGTGAGAACAGAGCATTGCATCATGTGCCCACAACTAAAGAGGAAAAGAATTTCTCTCACCTGGCATAGAAATCTTTTGGTGGCACCACCTCCTGAAAGAACTGTAGCTGGTAGAGATAAAGTCCAATCAAGTGGCCTGCACTGAAGATAGCCATTAACACACACAGACAGCTGAATATCAGCGGATCAAAGGTTTGGCAACAGGACCACCACGTGCACAGGCCCAGAAACACAAAGAAATACACAGCTGAGGTCAAAGATGGCACCATCATGCCTGTAAAAATAAGAACAGGAGGTTGGAAAAGGGTGGGAAGCAGCATCAGCGGTGATAGAATCATTAAGGTTGGAAAAGACCTCTAAGATCATCGAGTCCAACTGTCAACTTCTCACCACCATGTGGAAAAGTACCACATCTACACATCTAGCTGAACATCTAGCTGTGTTTTCTTCCTTCCATATACACTTCTTGCCAGGCTGAAGGTTTATTACACAATTTAAGCCAAATATTGTTAATCCTATAGTGATTTTGTACACTTCCATTCTGGCTGTAGCTGATTACATGGCACTAAATCAAATGTCTTATAAAATGGTTGGCCTTATCACATTAAACAAGCTACTTTACCTAAGACCAACATGAAGGCTGCTTAATCACTCTTTTTAAACACTCCATGATCAACTTATTAATCTTTTTTATTGTTCTTCTTAAAGTCTGTGTGAATAAAGTTCACAGAATCACAGAATTATCAGGGTTGGAAGGGACCTTAAAGCTCATCTATTGCCAACCCCCCTGCCATGGGCAGGGACACCTCCACTAGAACAGCTTGCTCCCAGCCCCAGCCAGCCTGGCCTGATCATTCTCATGGCCCTTCTCTGGACACCTTCCAGCAGTTCCTTTTTACTCTTGGAAAAAGATCCCTTTTACACTTGGAAATGATGGAACAAAATCCATGAATTCAGATTATAATGCATATATATATATATATATATAAAACATATAGTCATAATATGCAACCACATCATATATATATCTATATAATACATAGTCATAATATCCAACTAGTCACCATTTGGTTATCAGAGCTACTGTGAAAGTCCTGTATGGAATGATAGGACCACACAGTATTAGCACCACAACAAAAGGAAAAAAAATGCTACAATTAAGCAACTCAGCATATGCCAAGGCCTGCCATAAAAAGGTAATTTCAAGAAAATCAGCAGCATTTTCTTTTCCCTTCACATTGCCACTGCTATTCTCACAGGTGGCCCAAGTGCCAAGGAGGAAGTTGTTCCCCATGAGGGTGGGGAGACACTGTGCCAGGTTGCCCAGAGAGGTGGTGGCAGCCCCAGCCCTGGCAGTGTTGCAGGCCAGGCTGGCTGGGGCTGGGAGCAAGCTGATCTAGTGGGAAGTATCCCTGCCCATGGCACAGGGGTTAGGACTAAATGATCTTAAGGTCCTTTCCAACTCTGACAATTCTATGATTCTATGGTAAGCGCTGAAACCTCCGTTCATGAAACACCTAACCTAAGGAGCTCTTGGAGGAAAGCTTTCAAAGGCACCAACCTGCTGACCCAAGGAGGATTGTAACAACAACTTTTCCAGTGGTGATGATCATGTGGCCAATGAAGTCCCTCAGCCTGGAGGCAAGGGAAGCAATTCGACGCAGCAGTTTCAACTTCATGGTTTCCTCAAATTCCGCTTCGCCGCACTCGTCGTCATCCAGGTCTTCTTCGTACATCAAAGCATCATCTGGCTCTAGCTTTTCTCTCACAGCCTAAAGGAGGAGGAAAGAAAAAAGAGAATGCAAAAGGGAGAGAGACAGCCAAAAAAAAAAAAAAAAAAGGACTTAAAAATCAGACAGTATCACTTCTGTTAGGGGTTGGCAGGGCCCTAGAAAGCTCATCTAGTGCAACCCCCCTGCCAGAGCAGGAGCACCTAGACCAGCTCACACAGCAATGTGTCCAGGCAGCTCTGCAATGGCTCCAGACAAGGAGACTCCACAGCCTCCTGGGCAGCCTGGGCCAGTGCTCTGGCACCTGAACTGCAAACAAGTTCCTCCTCAGGTTAATCCTAAACCTCCTGTGCTCCAACTTGCTCCCATTCCCTCTTGTCCTAGAGCTGTGTTAGTTAACCATGAGGTCTTCTTATAATCTGAGGTCTTACACACAAGTAACGAGAGAGTGAAGGAAGATGGACTAAAGCTAGAGCTGCACACTGATGGCTTCCACTTCAACTCTGTCTCAAGAAAAAAAGATGCTAAGAGTTGTCTCTGAGAAAGAGTGGAGGCCTCCTACTTGTGCCCAACAGACTGCTTGTTCATTGCTATGTGCAATGTGGTTTGGTTTGCTGAGCATTCCTTCCACCTTACTATCTATTATTACCTGTTCAACTCCTCTTTGGCTCAACTATAAGCTCCAGGCACTAAGCCCAGCTTTGCTGCTTGATGTTCCTCACAGAATCATGAAGGTCCAACCATACCTATCAACCCCATGCCACTAAACCGTGTAGAACATCTATACATCTCTTAAACACCTCCAAGGACAGGGACTTTTCACTTTCCAAACCCTATCCCCATGAAACTTTTCTTGGATTTAAATGCAAAATCTAGGTTGGGGCAAGTAGAAGTGACCCAAGACAGGGAATGAAGGTCCATAATAGAAGGACAGATAACTGGACAGATAACTCCCTGGTGACTGAAGGGGTTTGGGGAGAGAAAAAATACACTAAGCAAAGGCTCCAGCAGGAGAATGAGAAGTGGTGAGATCAGCTGATGGGGAAAGAAAAGGAGAAAAAGGGAGGGAAAATGAGACCAGTAGCTTAGAACCACTCAATGGACAAAAGTAAAGGAGGAAACATGTCAAGGCCCCTCATCCTTGAGCAGTCTGTTAGGATTTGGCATTAGTCTTCACCATCAATTCTTGGAGACCAGAAGATGTACCCCAGCTATTGAGTGATGCAGCCTAAACCTGCAGGATTAGCTGGAGGCCCACCCAGAGATACACTTTATGGACAAATTAGTCATTCACAGCCATGGAGAGGTATACTTAAGAGAAAAAAGAGTAGTTTTGAGCCAGGTTCTCCCTTGGTGTAACACATCATAGCTGCTTTGGCACCAATCTGAACTTGTGTCAGCTGATGTTAGCTCTGGCCAAGCATGATCATTCTGTGTGACAGTAAGGAAGAGAAACTATTGGTATTCTTCATCACAACAGCAGTTTCATATTTATTGGTGACCTCTGGCAGCAAAAGAAACTCCATCCCACCAGATGAGATTGGAGTAGGAGCAGCTGAACTAAAGCCTACTTAACCAAATCCCTCAGTACCATTTCAATATCTGGATTCCCAAAAGAACCAAAAAAATCCCTTGTGGGCTCTTTCCTTTCAACTCTTAAGTTTGTTGCCAACCTTCTCCTCTTACTCTGGAGCATTAATAAAGTTGTGAACGCCCAGAGAAAAGCCTGCTTATCCTCAAGAGCATCTCTTTTCCAGGCAATAAAATACTTATTAAACACAGTAGGGCTGACCTGGGAAATCTAATCTTTCTCTTGGACTTACTCTTTCTCCATCCACACCCAGTAGAAATGGAGAATATTAGCATTTCAATTGCTTTACAGAATCACAGAATCCTTACGGTTGGAAGAGACCTCTAAGATCATCATGTCCAAGCATCTCCCTGTCACTACTACCATGCCACTGAAACCATGGCCCTTTGTTATTAGCACCAGTCACCTCTACAACTCTCAGCATAGGAATGATTAGATCCTAATGCAAAATAAAGGAGAGGAGACAGCATCCTAAATGTGCAGCCATCCCGTTTTAAGCCATGCAGCGCAAAGAGGCATCCTGTCTGTTCATCATCACTGCTCCTACTTCAAACAGGAGTAGTTTAACTATCTCAAACAGTTTAACTATCTCAAACAGGAGATAGTTAAAGACTCAGAAACAAGACCAGGCGTAGGGTGAACTTCTGCAACAGCTGTTTCAGTGAGGAAGTCACACAAAGGGCAAAAGTTATGATCGTTTCTGCTCCTGCTGTAAAGAAGGACAGGCTGCCCAGGGAGGTGGTGGAATCACCTTCTCTGCAAGAGTCCAAAAACCATCTAGATGTGGTGTTTGGGGACATGGTTTAGCAGTGAGCAAGGGAGTGTTAGGTGGACACTTAGATCTCAGAAGTCTTTTCCAACCATAATGATTCTATGAACTTACTCCTCCTTTAGTCCTTTTAGGCCCAATCCTGTTTCTCCTGGACTGGCTCTAGTGTTCTGTGCCTTGAGCTTAAGATGAAACCCAACCCAGTGATCACCTCCCTGTTGTTCTAGCACCTTAAATAGCCACGTGAGGACATAGCCATCCCAGAACATCATTGCTCCAGTCAGACTCTTCTGCAAATCTCTTTTTGCCTGTGTGGATTAATCTAAAGCTCCAAACCCCAATGCTCCATAGGCTACAGCTAGAAAAGAAATACTTTTACTTCCATAATCAATTCCTTATTATGCAATTACAGGATCCCTGTGGATGCTGATTACATCAAATCAACTTCTTCATTCAAGGAGTAGAGAGCATTTTATCAAGCCATAAACATGTGTTTCCCTGACCTTTGCTCTGCAGAGCAGGGCCCCAGGATTTTCTATAAACAAACTAAAATGCACTTTAGGTTTGGGTCTATTTTTTTTTTTCAGCAAATGCATAGATGTCCCAGGAGTATTTCTTGTACAACACATTTGTTTTTTTTTAACTGCCAAATTGAGCTAGAGAACAGGCAAGAGAACAGTACAGCCTCTGTAGCAGCTCCTATTGTGGCCAGGGCCAGGAGGTCCATTAGCTACTTTGGGGGTTGTTTTATTAACAAGATCCAACTTTTAAATGGTTCAGCTGGTACAATATAAACACTCCTGCACAAAGATAGCTTCTAGTCCTCCCAGAGATGTATTTACTAAGAGGAAACCTCAACTCCAACCTCAAGCTTCCTGCTTCAGGACACTCCTTGCTGTGTACCTGCATTTAATGTCTGAAAAGACAAATTGGCTCATTTATTGACTTTTTGATTCTAGAGAGGGTATGAATGAAGCTCTTCCAAAACACAAATGATGACAGCAGCAATGTTTGTCTGTTAACTAAGGATATACAAAAGCCTTGGAATGAACACAACTCCCATCCCATCCCATCATGTCTTGCATTAATGATCAGGACTGCTAAGCTCACAAGAGTTAAGTTTTTTGATCAACAGTGTTGCTTTCTCCTCAAATTCAGCTCCTTAGCTCCAGAAGTCATCCCTGGGATGGCCAAACATAAGGGAAAAAATGATGATGTGACTAGGCCTTGCTAGAGTGGGAAGAGCTGAGATAAACCTCCTCAGGCTGTGGTACCTCTGGGAAAGGTAAGAGATCACTGACAGGATCTCGAGTTGTTGGTAGGAGACAGCAAAGAACTTCAGAGAAGCAGAAAAGTAGTTCTCATGAGAGTTCAGGTGCTTCCTCCTTCCAAGCTGGCTCAAAAATGCTGCTCTATTTTGACATTTCCTCCCAGCCAGAACCAGGAAACAAACAGAGAGGAGAGAGAAAATGAAAAACAACCCTCAGAAAAGAAAAAACAAACAAACAACAATAAAAAACCCCCACCATAGAGTTAGGTGAAGTTCACCTACTGCTTTGAACCTCTTGCTTCTGCAATTTTTAGTAGAAGGTTCAATGGATCCCACTGTGTCAACTCAATTGATGCATTATGTGTCCTTGTCTTTCTTCTAGAGCATCCTTTAGGTAAGAAGGTCTCCCTGGAGCCTTCTCTTCTCCAGGCTGAACAACCCCAACTCTCTCAGTCTGTCCTCACAGCAGAGAGCTTCCAGCCCTCACATTATTGCTGTGTCCTCTTCTGGACCTGCTCCAACAAGTCCATGTCACTCCTGTGCTGAGGACTCCAGAGTTGGCCCCAGCTGAAGTCTCCCCAGAGCTGAGCAGAGAGGCAGAATCTCCTCTCTCTCAAGCTGCTGGCCATGCTGCTTTAGATGTAGCCCAGGACATGGTTGGCTTCTGGGCTGAGTGCACATTGCCAGCTCATGTCCAGCTAGTGCCTGGAACCCTCCCCACAGCAGCCTGACCCAAACAGCTACCCAGGTTCAGCAGGAGGGCAGAGTCATACATCATGGCAGACCATGTTCTTCATTGCTGGTGACACTAGAGAAGTTCTTTCATGATCTGAGTTAGCTTATCATAGAATCACAGAACCCAAGAATGGTTTGGGTTGGAAGGGAGCTCTGGAGCTCATCTAGCCCAACCCCCCTGCAGTGGCCAGGGACATCCCCAACTAGAGCAGCTTGCCCAGAGCCCTGGCAAGCCTCAAAGGGATGTACTATCAGGAATGGCTTCCAGTGTTTGGTAGGCATGAATGACAGACACTTCCACAGGAAAATCTCCCCTGGGAAAGAGTCACTCACTGCCCAGAAGGATCCAGCTATTGACTGGAAGCACAGAGAGATTCAGTGATTCAGAGGAAATGAAAAACACAATAAATACAATAATGAATAAAGGCCAAGCACAGCCCTGAGGCAAGATAACAGGAAGGCAACTCATTAACCCCTGCAGACAATAGCTATTGTGCTGAGGGAGGCCAAGGATTATTTCACTTCCCCACACACCTATCACCCACCTGAGCAAACAGCAGCACAGGACTCACTTGGCCAAATGTGGAAGTAAAGAGAGTTTCACATCTTGACTTCAAAAAGCTGTCAGGCATAGAAGCCAAATGCAAAAAGAGAAGGGAACTCACAGGCAGAGTTCAGTGGTTTAGCCTGAGATGATTAAAGATGTTTTCATAGTGAAAAGGAGCTGGGTTATGACTACAAGGCACAATTCAGCACAAACTCTCTAAAATGAGCTAGTGCAGGTATGGGAAGCAGCACAGCACCCATCTGGAGTAATTCCTGGAGCAAGAAATAGACTCATTTGAACCATTATCCATTTGCTAAGAAGGATGATAAATAGCCCAAGCATGGGACTGTGGTTATTTGGAGTTCATGTAGCACCCTGAAGAGCCACAAAGCACTGGGATGAACAGGAGAATGAGACATCTCACCTCCAAGAGGATCCAAAATTACTTGCCTACAGAACAACTTTTAATGAAATAACAAGTTTCTTTTTCTCCCAAAATATTAGAGAAATAAATGCCAGAGAAGGGAAGAGTATGGTGAAGCAAAAAAAGGAGAACTAAAAAGGTTATAAAACAGTTAGGAAGACATCTCCAATCTAAATGAGATGCTTTTTCTAACCACCAGAAAAGCCAAATTACAGAACAGGGTCCTGGCAGGAGCAAGGGGATGAAGAATAATTGCCTTGTTTTCAGGATGGTGCTTCCTACCTTCCAGAGGGAATTGTGTACTCCAGCTGCCTGCAATAGCAGCAGACTCAATTCCATGAGCCAGGAGACTCCTTCTTGGATTGTGTTATTCATCACTTAGCCTGTCCAAAGGCAACAGCACTCCAGCATTGTCATCTCCTGCTTAACACCTCTATATCTCAACAGTTGGAACTGAGGAGTGTCAGAATCACAAAGAAATAACCCCAGGGAAGAGCTGCCACAAGAAGAACCCCATCATGGCACATTTCTAACCAAAGCAGGAGCACACTTGAAGTCTCATCTATTGCCTTACTCTAACACCCTGTGGCTGCTCTAGTCTAATTGCATATTTGTGTTAAGGCTTATCCAAGGACATCTGCATCAAACCCAGAAGCTAATGCAACCTGTAAACTCTTGACCCTTGTTAAAGATGAGATGCATGAGGATTGTTAGTGAGGGAGGCAGCAGGGGAAGGTCTGGCAAGCTTCACTGCTCCAAACATCACGAGCAAAGCCTCCAACAACTCCTCTGAAACCACAGGAAGAAGGGAGTAAATCCTCCTTACAATGTGTTCCATGCACACTGAGACCAACTGGCTTTGGAGCAGGTCAAAAGCAAAGAAATAAGTAGAACCAAGAAGAAAAGGTAAGCCAATGTTTTGCTAAATAGAGATAACCATGAGAAGAAAAGAGAAAAAAGAAGAGGAATAAAAGAGGTGGAAGCTAAAAGAAGCCAAGATGTTCCAACCCTCTCCAAGAAGTTCTTTTTCCATCATGTGTAGTATTTCCCCCAACAGTCATTATTTGCCATCTCTGAAAAGAAGCAAGTCTTGAAGAAGTTGGATATGAGAAGATGTTTAGAGAAATCAGGGCCGAAGGGTCCCAGCCAGTGAGAGCTAAGCCAGTTAGGGAGAGCTAACCCAGTCAGGGAGAGCTAAGCCAGTTAGGGAGAGCTAATCCAGTCACTGAGAGCTAACCCAGTCAGGGAGAGCTAACCCAGTCAGGGAGAGGTAATCCAGTCAGGGAGAGCTAAGCCAGTCAGGGAGAGCTAAGCCAGTCAGGGAGAGCTAAGCCAGTCAGGGAGAGCTAATCTAGTCAGGGAGAGCTAAACCAGTCAGGGAGAGCTAAACCAGTCAGTAAAACCTAATCCAGTCAGGTTAGTGTTAGATGCTGGTAACATTAAATTAAGATAAACACAAACCAATAAACATCTTAGGAAAAATACACCCATCACAGGCTTTAAGAAAAGTGGGATGGTGTTGGGTACCACTAGCAACTACAAGGACTGGGACAGCAATCAGCATCCCTGGAAGAGTTCAAACAGCATGGAGATATGGGGACATGGTTTAGTGGTGAGTGCCTGAAATGCTGAGGCACTGATATTCCCTCTAGCCTGAGGGAATAGTGCAGAAACCCAACTAGTCCAAGAAAAAAAGGAATGAAAATGACAAAAGAAATGGGGAAAAGAAAAAAAAAGCACAAACATGCAAGAGAATATATACATTTGATTTCCCTTCTACCACCTCATCCTGGTTTCTAACATGGAATACAAGAGACCTGCCATAAAACTAAAGAGTGCTAAATTTAACACCAAATCTGAGAGCACTTCTGAAATTGTGGAAGTCCTTGTTTCATGACACCACCAAAGCCAAGAAATTAAAGAGATTTTAAAAGGCTCTGGATAATTATATATTTAACAAGATTATCCAGAGTAGCTCTAATTAAAAATAACATTTTTTGGAAGGGATTTGAGACCACATGGTTTAGGATTAAAGCCAGCCTCCCTCACTGGGAGAGATCAGGCTAAATTGTAATGGTGGTGATGGGGGTCAAAGGGTATTCTCTTACCCTCTTCTACCCTAGAAATGGGCAATTTCTAGACTAGGAAGCCCTTGGACAAGGCATGGGATGTGTGTAGCTCTCAGAGACTATCTCTCTGTCCAGTATATACTACAATTACACTTGGATCTGGACCAAAAGAGAGCTCTTGATGTACTGATTGCTGTCCCAGTCCTTGTAGTTGCTAGTGGTACCCAACACCATCCCACTTTTCTTAAAGCCTGTGATGGGTGTATTTTTCCTAAGATGTTTATTGGTTTGTGTTTATCTTAATTTAATGTTACCAGCATCTAACACTGATTCCAAACCCAACTGGACACATCCTGTGCAAGCTGCTCTAGGTTCTCCTACTCTGGACTAGATGATCTGCAGAGGTTCCTTCCAACCCCTACTACTCTGTGATTCTGTAATCTCAGAAGGATTTCCTCCCTGTCACCATCACTTACAACAGCCTCAAGAAAAAGCTCCTTCCTTTCTAACACCCCTCAGGCCGTAGTTGATGGTTGGACTTAATGATCTTCCAGGCCTCTTCCAACCTTAATGATTCTGTAGGCACTGTATCTGCATTTTGGCACAGAAACCCCTCATCTGCACCAAATCAAGAGTGTGACACCTTCAGCTGCAGCTGGGAGTGAACTGGTCTCTCTTATTTTCTTCCACCTTTAGCACCTTGTGACTGGCACGGTGCTCTCTTCGGCAGTTGCGCTGCGGGCTCATCTCCAGCTGAATTCCACCTGCTTTACATTTGCAGAGCCCTCATAAAAAAAGGGCCCTGCAGACACGTTTGCTCCAAGTGTGCAACCATTTAGGGGTGGTAATGAGTTGGATTGCAGCCTGGGATCTGGCAGAGCTTCCCTCCTTCATGACTCACTGCTAATTAAAACCACACTCTTTGCTTATTCCTGGGGTAGTGTTACTCACAAATAATTGAGAGGCTCCCGCTGCCTCCCAGCCTCCTTCTCCTAGTTCTGCTCGGTGGAACACACTTTTCTGAGGGAGATCTGTTTTCCCTTACAGTGTAATGAAGGAGGACATCCATTTTTCAACAAATCCTTGCTGTCCTTAATTTGGATTCTGATACTTTTCCTTCTCTTGTTTTCACTTGCCTCTCAATCCAGGAGCAATCTGATCCATCACACCCTACAGCTGGTTTCTGGAGGCTACTACCACGAGGAGCTATACCACACAACTGAGGAGACCAAACTGCTCCTCTACTCCAGGCATGTGTTCAATGAGTGAATAGCTTTTCTTACACATCAATTCTGGAAGGAGTAGCTAGATGAACCTTTCTTAATTAAGCCTATTTCTGCAGTATTTCACTCTCCCCCAAAGCAAAGACATCTGAGCATCACTCAATGGAAATAATTCCATGCAGGAAGGTAAAGCTGCAAGACAAAACTCTCTGGTTTTGGCTGGAAGTCACACTGCTGATTTCTTGATTTATAGAGGCATCTGTGGCTAGGCTGAAGCCTGAAGCCACTTCTCTTCTGGTTCTGCTGAGCTTGCTTGAATCAGCTGATGCACCCCTAAGACATTCTCCTACCCCCAAACTCTGATGAGTGGTGGCAGGGACTCAGCAAAAGCTCTTTTAAGTCTGGAATTGGCTGCAGGGCTGCTCTAACAAACTCAGGACTATTTCCCTTGAAGGCACAGTACCAAGCTCAACACTTCTCCTGAAGGGTTTGTTTGTAGGGTGCAACTCATTGCACATGTGCTTATTCCCTGGAGGTAGAGCATCAGCAGAGAGTGGCACCATCATCCATCCACAGGCATCACTCAGCTAATACAGAATCCCAAGAACTGATCACCTACTTTTCCCTTTTTTTCCCCATCTACTCTATGAAGGAAGAGCTGAAAATGATCATGTGAAAGGCCCACAGGTTGGATTCCTTTTAGATCATGCCAATATTCTCCCAAACTCAGACACTCAGCTGCATGCTCTGCATATGCATTAGGTTCCTAACAGTCAAGTCCCTGCCAAATACATACTCCTAGCAGATTCAGCTGCTTCTGCAGCCTCCTCCTGCCTAGCAGGAATGAGTCCAGGATGTTATGTGCAGACACCTAGAAAGAGAAAGCTGAAGTTTGGAAAGAATGTGTTTAAGAGGTATTTCATTTTCCACTCTCCATTTCACTCCCATCTTTAGAAACCAAGCAGGTTATTCTGCTGCAGGCTCATCACGAGAAGAATTCCTTGAAGCTTTGGGAATCACCTCACACAACAGGAACTATTCTTCCTTCTAAAAAAGCAAGGCCTGTGATAGAGATTTGGGTTTCCCTAAACCTAACCACAGTTGCTGTGTTCACTAAATATTCTGTACTACACACAGAAATAACAGTCACTGTGTTTTGAGGTGAAGAGGTAAAATATATATTCACACAGATATCTATTTGCCCAGACTCAGTCATTCTGTGCAGCCTAAATTTTCTCCTCCTTCTCCACCACACTCTTCCTTTGTGGAATTTTCTGGACCATTGGTGGATTGCCTTGAGGTAGGAAGCCTAGGAGCAACCCAACTCTATGCTAGGTAATCAGTGTTAGCTCAGGTTTTTAACTTGCATTCCAAGCAAATGACTACTGAACCTTGTCTGGATGCCAGCATCCATTCTCTCCAGGGATGCTGAGCTCTCTTGGACCCAGAGTCCAGGCTCAGGCTCACCTCTGAACCAAACAACAAATCATCTACATTCATAGGCACCTAAGCATGCTTCTTCATTGCTTTTCTGAGCTTCTGCCCAGCAGATTATTCCTGTTTTATGCACATCCATGCTTAACTTCCAGGAGATCAAGGGCTTCACAGAAGTCTGTTAGGAGTCCACAATCTAGAGAACATGGCAACATGCAAGAAGGTATTTGGTTTTCCTCTCTGTAGTGGCACTAAAATGGGCAGCTGATCTCCCCAAATATTTGCCCACTTCAAAGGGCAATTTCTATTTGACATGAGAAAGTTGCCACTGTCTCTCCAAAAGAGTTTTAAGAGAAAAGACAACAAAACATTCATTCACTCCTATGTGAAAGAAGACAGAAAATGAGACCTAAGCCATGCTAGACAGTCTGATAAAAAACATGTTGAGATTAGCAGGAGGAATTTCTCTGCACCCTGGGCTGAATTCCCACTGTGGCTCTTTATTTTCTCTCTGTGGATTTTTGCCATTCTTCTTCTTTCCCCTTAGTAAAACACACAGGCAACACAGCAACGCTTCCAGCTAAGCCATTCCCCAAAGTTATCCTCAAGCTCACTCAGTGTGACCACAATTTGTGATAACTCTGTCCATAAAAGCAATAGATTATATCTATTCTCCTAAGAATCATTTCTGAGGAGAGTTAAGTGGAGAGGA
This sequence comes from Bucco capensis, assembly GCA_013396975.1. Taxonomy (NCBI): domain Eukaryota; kingdom Metazoa; phylum Chordata; class Aves; order Piciformes; family Bucconidae; genus Bucco; species Bucco capensis. The sequence continues at coordinate 200 of VWZO01000306.1, read as the reverse complement.
ACCTAATCAAGTTCAACAAGGGCAAGTGTAGAGTCCTGCACCTAGAGAGGAATAACCCCATGGACCAGGAAAGGGTAGGGATTGAGCTGCTGGAAGGCAGCTCTGCAGAGAAGGACCTTGGAGTGCTGGTGGATAACAAGGTCACCAGGAACCAGCAATGTGCCATTGTATTAAGAAGAGTGTGGCCAGCAGGTCAAGGG
>VWZO01000304.1:31895-48948 GCA_013396975.1 Bucco capensis | reverse complement strand
TTGCTGAGCTCCTGGCAGTGCTTGTGTTGTTGAGCTGCTTATGATGGCAGTGAGGGAGCTTCATGAAGGATGTGGTGCTGAGCAAGGTGCAAGACAAACAGAGCTGGGATGGTTCTCCACAGGATCTCCTGTGAGGTTTTTGGTTGATGGGGTTGGGTTATCAATTAAATCCAGTGGCTAACAAAGTACCTCTAGTGCATTTTAGAAACCCATCCAGTGGAATAAATTCTTCTCTGGGAGGTTTCTCAGGCATTGGCACAGGGAGGTGGTGGAATCACCATCCTTGGAAGGGTTCCAAAGCTATGGAGCTGTGGTGCTTGGGGCTATGGGTTAGTGGTGAGCATGGCACTGTTGGCTGGATGAGCTCAGAGGGCTTTTCCAACCTTAAGGATTCTATGATTCCCAGAACTTCTTTATGTTCAGAAACTCCCTTACCTAACACAGTAAGGGTATCACGTTCTTTGTGTAGCCACAGCCTTCCTAAACCATTTCTGACTTCTGCCACTTGGCTGTAGCTCCTTTAATCCCATCCTTTGACCTGTCCCCTCTCCAGAATGCCATGCAGGTTGTTGGCTTTCTGGATCATGAGAGCCAGGCTGTGTTTGAAGTGGTGGCAGCTGTGCTGAAGCTGGGCAACATCGAGTTCAAGCCGGAATCGCGCGTCAACGGCCTGGATGAGAGTAAAATCAAGGACAAGAATGGTAAGAGGAGAGAAAACACCACTTGATCTAGAGTCACCTATTCATTTTATCCTTTCTGGAGACATCCAGGAGCCTTACAGATGAATTAAATTAGCTGGTTTGCCAAGAAAGTGCTTTCCAAAGCAAGATATCTGTATTCCTTGTCTAGGTGATCCTGCTCTGCTAGGGGGGTTGGACTAGATGATCTTTCTAGGTCCCTTCCAACCCCTAATATTCCATGATTTTCTCCCAAGTAAGGCAAGAGGAAATGGCTTCAGGGTGTGCTAGGAGAGGTTCAGCTTGGATATTAGGAAGAATTTCTTCCCTGAGAGGTTATCAAGCATTGGAAGAGGCTGCCTTCCAGGTCATCATCCCTGAGGGGTTCAGAAACCATGGAGATGTGGCATTTAGTGACATGGTTTAGTGGCATGAAGGTGTTTGGTGGGTGGATGATTAGCTTTGATGATCTTGGAGATCTTTCCCAACCATCATGATTCCATTGCCTTTCTCCTTTTCCATGCTAGAGCTGAAGGAGATCTGTGAGCTCACTGGTATAGATCAGTCTGTCCTAGAAAGAGCTTTCAGCTTCAGGACAGTTGAAGCCAAGCAAGAAAAAGTTTCCACAACACTCAATGTGGCTCAGGTAAGAAGAGATCCTCATTTTCAAGGTGGGGTGGGTGGGAAATCCTTTGCAATCAAAGATGGAACATAGTGGAGTCCTCAAGCCTGGAGGTGTTCCCAAAGCATGGAGATGTGGAGTCCTCAAGCCTGGAGGTGTTCCCAAAGTATGGAGATGTGGCTGTTCATGCCCTAGTTCAGTGAGCAGGAGGCTGTTGGGTTGACAGTTGCACTTGAGGATCTCAGAGGTCTGAATTATTTGAGGATTGATCCCATTTTTTCTTCTCTTTTAGGCTTATTATGCCCGTGATGCTCTGGCTAAGAACTTATACAGTCGACTCTTCTCTTGGCTTGTCACCAGAATCAATGAGAGCATTAAGGTAAGCTTGAAATGTGTTTGGGGAAGCCAGAATTAACAGTTAAATGTTCATTAGCTCAGCATTTCATTGTGTTTCCTTTGTTGGTTTTTTTTCCCTAAGGCACAAACCAAAGTGAGGAAGAAGGTGATGGGGGTGCTGGACATCTATGGCTTTGAAATTTTTGAGGTGAGCCCTTTCTCCTGGGAAATATTGTGCTGATAAAGCTTAAGAGAGGAGTTCCCACAGGAGAATAGAAATGCCATTTTCTGGTTTCATTCATTCATGTCAGGGAAGGGAGCACCTTCCTCTTTCATCAGCATCCCTTTGGCCATCTGGCCTCAGTAGGAATCCATTAGGGATCTGATGGAACTACCTGGGATCCATCACCTGCTCCATTTTAGGAAGAGCTCAGAGACTCCTGATGCTTGGAGCTGTGTTGATGTGGAGCAAAAGTGACTTGCTGAGCCCCAAAGGATCAGTCTGTGCATGCCACACTGAGCCAAAAGTTCCTTTGTGTTGTCTCCTGGCTCCAAGGAGGTTTGGGGTTAAATTCCTCTTTTTCCTTAGCTGTATGTGGTCATAAAAGATGTTGCAGAGCATCCTTTTGTCAGGGTAGGCTGGAGGGTTTTGAGCTGACCTGATGTGATGAGAGGCTAAGGAGGAGATGTTGTGATGCTGCTGAGCTAGCTGAGTCTGTACATTTGGGAGGAAAGGGTGGAGAAGACCCAAGAAAATGGAACACATGGAATTAGGGCTTCATTAGGTATGGGAAGACAAGAATCAAAGCCTGCTTTGGGTTGGAAGGGACCTTAAAGCTCACCTCATTCCAACTCCCTCCTGCCATGGGCTGGGATGCCACCCACTAGATGGAGAAGGTTAGGAACATCCATATCTGTTCTTGGAGATGATTCCATGATCCATCCCAAAGAAGAAATGGGGTAGGATATTAAGGAACAAAAAAAGACTTTGAGCCTTCTCTCTGTAATTCCTGGAAGAGCAATGGGTCAAACTAGAACCTTTTGCCTTTTCCTGGTGACATCCTCTTTCCCAGCACTTTTAATTTCATTTGAGAGACTGTTGGTGCTTTTTTCCCCCTTCCCTCAAGGTTCTGTTTTGTTATCCCAGAGGGATTTCAAATGCTGCTCTAAAGCTGCAGGGATGGAAGTGATGCTCTCACTAGAATTCCAGCCTGGGAGAGAAGCATCTCTGTTGCCTTGCCCAGAGAGAAGCACTCAAATTGGGGTTTAAAGCAGTGTTTCTTAAAGCCTTTCTGAAGACATTTGGTGACTGAAATACACTTCTGCTCTGGTCAGGGTGAAGTGGTTGGAGAATGTCAGTCATTCCAAGCCTTTTTTGCCCATTTTCTTGGCTCTAATTTTCTGGTAGCCTGGTATCATAGATGAAGAACAAACTCACTCCTGCTCTTCAATCATGGTGGTTGTTTTTTTTCCCTGGAAGAGCAATTTTCAGTGGCTTGGCAGTGTCAGCTAGGATTTCAGAGCTTGGAGTGAGTGATGGATGAAGAGTTCTGTGGCTTTGGCTTTGTTTTTCTTTGGCAAAGCAGAAAGAGCAGAGACACACAGCAAGTGAGGGAAGCACCTAGCAATTACTGCCATGACATTTAGAGCTGAGCTTGGCTTGGCAGTTCCATTTCAATCCTCTTGGGGAAGGCCAAGACTATGGAGAGGATGAGAGGGAAAGGTCCTGTGCTCCTTGTCATGGGAATAACATTGTCTGTTGGAGAAGCAGGAGGATGCTGAGTGTCTTTTACCCTTCCTCAAGGTGATGTGTTGACTTCACACTCAACAGAGCTCAAGTGTTGACGCTCAACAGAGCTAAAGTGTTCACTCAACAGAGCTAAAGTGTTGACGCTCAAGAGAGCTCGAGTGTTTGCTCAAGAGAGCTCAAGACACTCAAGAGAGCTCGAGTGGTGACACTCAAGAGAGCTCAAGACACTCAAGAGAGCTCGAGTGGTGACACTCAAGAGAGCTCAAAGACACTCAACAGAGCTCGAGTGGTGACACTCAAGAGAGCTCAAGACACTCAAGAGAGCTCGAGTGGTGACACTCAAGAGAGCTCAAAGACACTCAACAGAGCTCGAGTGGTGACACTCAAGAGAGCACTCAAGAGAGCTCGAGTGGTGACACTCAACAGCTCTCGAGTGCTCACACTCAACAGCTCTCAAGTGCTGGCCTTGCCTGCATGTGCCAAATATACTTGGACTCCTTCTTCCTCCTTCCCTTCCCAATTCTCCTGTCCCTTGACTGAGCTTTCTCTACCCAAGCTTGGATTGAAGGGGTTTTGTTGAGCCAAGAAGATAACCTGGGGATGTAGAGCCTGGATGATGCAGTTGTGGGATTCACTCACTGTGCTGATGTTCTCTGTTGTTCTGGAGGTTAAGTACTGATTTTGCCTTTCTTGCCCTTTCTTTTTGTTTGCCACAGAATGCAGTAAGTATGCCTTGGTTTGCAGTGCTGCTTTGGTTTTTGCTGCATGCCCAATCCTAGCTTTCTCCTCTGGGGCTGTGCAAGGTTGGCAATCCCTGGTTTGATGTGGCTCAGGAGGTTTGGTGATCAGCTGTGATTCTTGCTTTAGCTAAACAAAAGGGAAGTGATCTGTGCTGCCTCCAGATTCTTCTAATCTGCTTTGTGTGTTTCTTAATCTCATTTGAGCAACCAGATCCTTCATTCAAACACTGGAGAGGAGGCCAAGTTGCCTTTAGGCATAGAAATCCTAGCAGCAGAGCTTGACCTTCACAGGTGTTGTCTAGCACACTTCTTAGTGGCTTATCCTTAGCCTTCCTAATTCACCAAAATGTTCTTGATTAAGAAAGGAAGGGGGAAAAAAACCCAACCCACAACTCCAAAGGAAGCAGCAGATAGCCAAGATTCCTCTTGAGTGCAGTTAGTTGTGCAGCTCCATGCCTGGAATTCTTAGAGCATCAAGCACTGGAAGACAAAAAGAAAACCCCAGTGAAGATGCTGTTGCCTTTTTCTTGGAATGGGCCATTGGAAACTGTAGAGCCAGAGTAACACCCTTAGTCTGGGATGGATTAGGATACTGAGTGGAAAAGAGCTAGTGATGCTTATCAGAAGGCACAGGAGATGACATTTTCCATGTGGGGACAGATTAGTGCAGGCAAACCTTCCCTGCCAGCACAGGATTTGTCCCAAGGAATCCATATGAGTCTAACCTCCAGAGTTTTGGTCAGGGCAGGATTTGGGCTCAAATTCTCAAACACTACTCCAAGCAAACTTGGCAGGAGCTTGGTGCCTTGGGCTCCAGCTGGATGGCAAGGTGTTTAAGAGCCCAGCAACCACAACCTTCTGTTCTCTGACAGGACAACAGCTTTGAGCAGTTCATCATCAACTACTGCAATGAGAAGTTGCAGCAGATCTTCATTGAACTGACCCTCAAAGAAGAGCAGGAGGAATACATCCGAGAGGTAAGGCTTGGGATGGGCTCTGCCTTGCTCCTCTTCTCTTCCTCTTGTGCCTGGAGAGCTTTGGATGAGAGAGGAGTGTCTGGGATACAACCCACAGCTCCCCTTGTTTCAGAAGGCAATCAAGGAGGAGAACAAAACCATGCAAGAGATGTTTGATTCTGGTTTGTATGCCTTGAGTGGATTGAAGGCATTGCTTTCTTGGCTGTGAACTCAAGGCTTTAGCAGTAGTCTCCATGATGTTCTGGGCTTAGCAGCTCTATCCTCAAACAGCATGACACCTTTTTGCTCTAGAAGCATTTTCAATCCAGTTTCTTCCTTCTAATCCTGAGGATCCTGAGAAGTTTGGGCATGGCAGCCTTCAGCTCTTGAAACATCCCTTGGGTTCTTGACTTCATCCTTCAGATGCTCAGGAGAAACATTCAGTGATGAGAAGCACAGCAGAATGCAAATGAAGGATGGAATGAACTCCTTTACCCTCCTGATGCTTTGGCATCTCCTCCTGGACAGATGTTTGAACACAGAAACCTTAGGATATGAGGAATATCTGAACAGCAGCCAGGCTCTGGATTTTTCAGATGCTAAATTTAGCTTTCTTGCTTCCTCTCCCAACATCTCCCAACAACTAAGAGCCTGGAGATGTTTTTGCTCTGGGATGCTGGAATGGGCTGAGAGCTGCTTGTGAGCAGTGGGTGGTGGGGAGGGGACTGGCCAGGGGCCAGGGGAGTGCATGGGAAGCTGACACAGGCTGGGGGGAAAGAAAAGGAAAGGAATGGAGAAGAGTGGCTTTGGCAGCTGCTCAAGGACACTCACTCTGTGCACATCATGTCAGTGCTGCCTGGTTGTGTTTCTCTCTTCATCAAGAAAAGCTTGATGAGCATCTAGGATTCAGTTTGAAGTGTAAATTGCCCAGAGGAGAAGCTCCCTCAGTTGTTTCCCTGCTCATCCATTTACTTTATGTTCTTTTTTCCTTCTCTCACAGGGGATTGAATGGACTCATATTGAGTATTTCAACAATGCTATCATCTGTGACCTGATAGAAAATGTAAGTTAGAGGCAAGAATCTGAGGAACAAGTGACAGGATGAGAGGAAACAGCCTCAAGTTGCACCAGGGGAGGTTCAGGTTGGATCTCAGGAATAACTTTTTTCCCCTGAAAGAGTTGTTTAGCATTGGCCCAGGGAGCAACCATCCCAAGCCATGTAGATCTGGCACTTAGGGCCATGGTTTAGTGGTGGATTTAGCAGGGTGAGGTTCATTGTACCTGATGATCTTGGAGGTTTGATGGTTTAGTGATTCTACTATTATTTGAATGGTAAACATGAATTTGACTAATTTATTCTTTTTTAATAGAAGAATATGTGTTACTTTGTTAAGAAAGTTGAGCATCACCTACCCAAAAAAAACCCAAACCACCACCATCTCTTGAAAGAGTGACAATGACATGGAAACTAGAAACCTCCATGGTTTGTTCCTGTGTTGTTTAGAAGCAGCTCTTCATAAGAGAGCTTAGCACAGCAAGGAAGATAAAAACACCTTAAAAATCAGCAAAGAACAGCTTTTAACTCTCCAGATCAAATGTGTGCTGGTTTTACCCCTCAAATGGCTACTTCCAGTGAAGTTGGAGTTTCTTGGACATGAAGTCCAAGATTCAGGTAGCAGATGTGGCAAAGCTGTTGGAAATAGGGATGAGGAGAAGAGTTAAACTTTGTGGTGTCTTCCAGAAGGCTTTTTCTGGGTAGTAGAAGCACATCCTCCTGCCTTGATGGAAATCAAGCACTAAAGCTCTTCTCTTGCCACTTCAGAACCAAAGTGGAATCCTGGCCATGCTAGATGAAGAATGCCTGAGGCCAGGGACTGTTACTGATGACACCTTCTTAGAGAAACTCAACCAAGTGTGTGCCACCCACCAGCACTTTGAGAGCAGGATGAGCAAGTGCTCCAGGTTCCTCAATGACACCTCTTTGCCTCACAGCTGCTTCAGGATCCAACACTATGCTGGCAAGGTAATGCCTGGGTGCTTTGGGACAACAGGGGAGGCTTTGCCTCCATCAAATGAGCTTCTAGGCATGGAGGAGAACTGCCTGATCCAAAAGAATCTAGAGTTGTCTTTCTCTTTCCCTATCTAAAGCCTAAGATTTGGGCTGGAAGGTTTTGGGTGGTTGTGCTGCTCTAGCTGAAATCAAGGGCACTTCTCTTCTCATTGAAGGAGAAAGATGTCCCACATGCTTTGGGTGGTCTCTGGGTTCTCCTGCTGGACTAGATGATCTCCAGAGGTCTCTTCCAAGCCCTAACAGTCTGGGATTCTGTGAACTGGAAGATCTCTGGAAATCAAACATGATTTAGAATGACCAAACATCACTCATTTGAAGACAAGACATTATGGAAGAGATGTTCTTTGTCACTGAAGTCTTCAGTCCTGTTGGTGAGAAGCTGGATGTTAGCTATTTGCCAAGAGGATATCATCTCTTAGGGATTGATATTTCTCTGGTTGAGAGACTTCCAAGTGAATTTGAAGGCACAGCAGGACTTTGAGAAGGATTTGCAGGCACTGAAGGTCTTCCATTTGTTCCTGACATTCACTTAGCCAGCAGAGCAGGCAGCAAATTCCTCCTATTTTGAGAGGAATGTTTCTTTTTCCATCCTCAGCTGAGAACATTTTGGATCTAGTTTACTGCTCAACAGGAGTTTTGACTCCTTTCCTCAAGGATAAGTAGGTTCAGAGGAACATCTTTTGTCTTGAGTTTGTTTTGGACCAGGAGAAAGAAGGAGAAGTCAATGTCTTGGGTCAGTTTTGACACATCTTCTTTCTTGTCCAGGTGATGTACCAGGTGGAAGGCTTTGTGGACAAAAACAATGATCTCCTGTACCGTGACCTCTCCCAGGCCATGTGGAAGGCTAATCACTCTCTTATCAAAGCCTTGTTCCCAGAAGGGAACCCTGCAAAGATCAATCTCAAGAGGCCACCGACGGCAGGCTCCCAGTTCAAGGCATCGGTGGCTACCCTGATGAAGAACCTCCAGACAAAGAATCCAAACTATATCAGGTAAAGAACCCTCTGATATCAGCTAAAGAACCCTCTTGATATCAGCTAAAGAACCCTCTGATATCAGCTAAAGAACACTCTTGATACCAGGTTAAGAACCTTCTGGCAAATCTCTTGGCCGAAGAGTTCGGTGACTTGGAAAGAAACTAAACCTTGCTATAGAATCATAGAAGAGAATGGTTTGGGTTGGAAGGGAGCTCTGGAGCTCATCTAGTCCAACCCCCCTGCAGTGGGCNGTGCACTGTTTGCTCATGGCCAGCTTCTCAGCCACCAGCACCCCAAGGCCTTTTCTGCAGGGCTGCTCTCCATCATCTCATCCCCCAGCCTGGATTGATAGTGGGGATTGTTCTGCCCCAGGTGTAGGACCCTGCACTTGGTCTTGTTGAAGCTCCTGAGGTTCACCTGGGCCCACCTCTCCAGCTTGTCCAGGTTCTTCTGGATGACATCCCAAGGATGAACTATTACATATAGTTATAACTATTATATATAAGAGGAATCATTGTTGACTCCACCAAACCTGTGTCCTCATTTGCTTCCCATCCCAGATGCATCAAACCCAATGACAAGAAGGCTGCCCATGTTTTCACTGAGGCCCTGGTGTGCCACCAGATCCGTTACCTGGGTCTCCTGGAGAATGTCCGTGTCAGGAGGGCTGGTTATGCCTTCAGGCAGGCATATGAGCCTTGCCTGGAGAGGTACAAGATGCTCTGCAAGCAGACATGGCCCCACTGGAGAGGACCTGCCAGGTAGGAACCCAGCAGTATTCTTCCCCATCCTGTTTTGGATTGCAATTGCTGTCTTGCAGTGTTCTGATTTGTAGCAGTTTGTTTTCATTTCATGAACTTGCAAGTGTTTCAAAAATAGGCTCAGGTATTTTACCTGCATTGGATGAGGAACCTCAGCTTTTCAGTAGGCTAAAAAAAGTGACAAATCCTTGGCCAAGGAGGTGATGATAGTGCTGAATTGATCTAGTGCTGAATTGATCTAGTGATCCTAGTGACGAATTGATCTACTAATGGGAAAGAGTGAGCAAGGAGGTAGATATTGCAGCCTGCACTGATTTGGGCCTGGAAGAGAGATGCTGGAGTGGAATCCAAATGAGTAGGAGGTCTGAGATGATCATCAGGAGGACACTTAGCCTTAATAACCAACTTTCCAAGTGTAGGAAGCACCCACTCCTTTGAAAACAGTCAGGTAATTGTCTTCTGCCCTCTCAAGAATAATTTTCCATGGTGATTGGTGAACAACTAGGAGATAATTCCTCCTGCAAAGCAATTGTATTTCAAGAGGTCATTTAAAATTGCAGGATATTCCCATCTATTTTGACAGGTCCTAGGCAAAGGAGCTTCTCCTAATGCTTTTGACACGTGGCCATCACGAGCAGGATCTCAATTGCTTTGATAAGAGCTGAATATCTCTTGCTGCAATTGAGGTGATCAAGATAGTGGTGGGAGTGGAGGATTGATACCAGTAGCATTGCTGCAATCAGCACAAAGAGCTCTCCAGTTCCAGCTTGTTGTTGGCTTGAGTTAAGTGTGGAGGAGCATCAGCATTTGTCCAACTCCTCAGTCTTTTGTTTCACATAATGATTAAAACATGAGTAGAGATGTTAAGAGGCAGAAATAAGCCATTGCTGATGCTGTTGAATAAAAGCTGCTCTTCTCTCCTCAAATGCTTCCAAATCTTTAGAGTGATTCCTTTTGCCTTGAGCTGAAGAACCAGGGAGTAAATGAGTTAGGTTTTCCAGCTTCTTATGTCAAGCAATAAGCTTTCATATCCTCTCCATAAATTAATCTGTGAGGAAGTGAGCGTGGCAGTTTTTAAGAGCTGGGGGTCATCTTTTGTTAAGCTCATTTCCTTCTTCTTAGGGCTGGAGTTGAGGTCCTGTTTAATGAGCTGGAAATCCCTGAAGAAGAGTTTTCCTTGGGGAGATCCAAGATCTTCATCCGCAACCCAAGAACGGTAAGTGAGGAGTGTCTCCTGTCCAAGCAAGCTGTCTGTGAGCACCACAGGTCACTAACTGCTTGCTACAGAGTCTTCCAGATACATATCCTATGGAATATGACATGTTAAAAGGCACTTATTAATATTAGACCCATTACAATTGGTGTGAGGCAAGGCTTTCATGCACTGACTCGTGACACCATCTTGATTTGTCTACCTTGGCAGGCTGAGAGAGTTGGGGTTAGTCAGTCTGGAGAAGAGAAGGCTCCCAGGAGACCTTCTTGTGGCCTTCCAGGATCTGCAGGGAGCTACAAGAGGGCTGGGGAAGGACTTGTTAGGCTGTCAGACAGAGCTAGGACTAGGGGGAATGGACACAAGCTTGAGGAGGGGAGATTGAAGTTAGCTGTTAGGCAGAAGTTGTTCTGCATGAGGGTGGTGAAACAGTGGCCCAGGTTGCCCAGAGAGGTGGTGGCAGCCCCAGGCCTGGCAGTTTATTGGGGCTGGGAGCAAGCTGCTTTAGTGCCAGGTGTCCCTGCCCATGGCACTAGAGGAGCTTGAAGCTCTCTGCCAAGTCTGTGATTCTGCCTAGAGCTCTGGACATGCATCAAGCAAGAGGATGGCTTGACTCGGGTGAATCAAGGAGAGCTTTCTCTTGCAGCAGCTGTGCTTATGGCTGCTTTTGTGCTCTCTCCTCCTCTTCCCTAGCTCTTCAAGCTGGAGGACCTGCGGAAGCAGAGGCTGGAGGACTTGGCCACTCTGATTGAGAAGATCTACAGAGGTTGGAAGTGTCGCACACGCTTCTTGCTGATGAAGAGGAGCCAGGTTGTGATTGCTTCCTGCTACAGGAGATACGCAGTAAGAGACTTTCCTTCCTCGTTGCTTCTTTNTGGGCTGGACTCTCTCCAGCAGCTCCCTTACAACCTTGATGTGTGATTTCATGCAACCTCCCTAGGCCATTGTGCCTTGCTGGGCCTGGAGAAGTGTTGAAGCTGTTAGTCTGGGGCTTAAAAGCAGAGTCCTTAAGCTCTGGGAGAGCCTAGTTGGGCAATAAATTCCCTAAGTAGAACATCCAGATGATTTTTTAAACCCCTCCAGGGATGGTGATTCCATCCTCTTCCAATGCCTAACTACTCTTGAAGACAACAAGGTTTCTTTGTTTTTACAGTTCCTAAGTGCTCACCAACAGGGACTGTGGGGAATAGGAACAGCACAAACCTGATGAAAAGAGGGTAAAAAAAACCCCAAAAACCAGCTTAGCCAACAAACCTGAGCATTTGTGATGGTTTGTGTGCTCCTCTGTTGGTGGGAAAGACAAAGCAAGCTCTTTTCTGTTAGCATTTAATCCATGGCACTTGTGTGCTGCTGAGCATGAACTTAGTGGTGCTGTAAACAAAGAGTCCAGGCAGGGCTTTGGTTCCCCTCCTGGGGAACACAGGAGCTGTGCTCTCATCTACTTGGGTCCAAAAGGATTCACTGGTGCTTCTTAGCCTTCTGGGTTTGTGAATGCTATTACTGAAATGAGGCTGGTTTAGATGGCTGTTATATTTATTAGAATGATACTAGGATCTTATTGCTATTAATATTTGAATGGTACTACTGAAATGATGCTATTATATATATTATAATGATATTATGATGTTATCATTTGAATGGTAGTACTGAAATGATGCTATTATATCTATTATAATGATATTATGATGTTATTGTTATTATTTGAATGGTAGTACTGANATGATGCTATTATATATTATATATATTATAATGATATTACCATGTTATTGCTATTAATATGTGAATGGTAGTACTGAAATGATGCTATTATATATTATATATATTATAATGATATTACCATGTTATTGCTATTAATATGTGAATGGTAGTACTGAAATGATGCTATTATATATTATATATATTATAATGATATTACCATGTTATTGCTATTAATATGTGAATGGTAGTACTGAAATGATGCTATTATATATTATATATATTATAATGATATTACCATGTTATTGCTATTAATATGTGAATGGTAGTACTGAAATGATGCTATTATATATTATATATATTATAATGATATTACCATGTTATTGCTATTAATATGTGAATGGTAGTACTGAAATGATGCTATTATATATTATATATATTATAATGATATTACCATGTTATTGCTATTAATATGTGAATGGTAGTACTGAAATGATGCTATTATATATTATATATATTATAATGATATTACCATGTTATTGCTATTCTACTCTATGTGACATCATTCTCTTGTGTTGTTATTACACCATAAATACATCATATACATCCTTACACAACCTTTGACACCAGCAAGCTTCTCAGCCTCACCTCTTTGTTTCCTCCCCCCCAGCAACAAAAGAAGTACCAGCAGATCAAGAGCTCAGCCATGGTGGTGCAGTCTTACATCAGAGGATGGAAGGTGAGTTCCTGTGTGCACACTGAGGTGAGGAGCAGGTCCCAAAACACATTCCACTTGCTCTGAGCATCCTCAGTGTCTCTGCCTTGTGCCCACTGAGCTGTGCCTGTGCTGTAGCCACTGTTAGATGCCACAGAAGAGGGGAGGGGAGGATATTTGCCTGCATCCTGGCCTCTTAAGACCTAGCAGTGGGACCACACTGAGTTTTCCTTGGGATATTCCTTGGTTGGTGAAGCCTTCAGCTCTCCTCTGTACTCAATGTGTGTTGGGCAAAGAGCTTCTGGCTGTTTGCCTCACTTTGCTCCAGCTTGGCTTCTTCTCTGAGAGCTTTGTGAAGGGACAATGAATAGAGGGGAGAGGTTTAGGGGTGATGCTGCAAGAAGAGGTACAACTGAGGGGAGTTAAGCTCATGGGAAAGCAGCCAAGATGCTTAAAGCAACACCTGTCATCCTTCTTCAGCAAAAATGTCCCTGGGCTCCTCTGTTTCCTTATTAACCTTTCTCTACCTTACTAAATGTGGTGCTAGAGCACTAAAGCCAGGCATTCCTATCACTAAATGCCATAAATCCCATTTCCCTGTGGTTTATTCTGATGGAGAACCACAACCCTGTGTGGATGGAAAAGCATCAGTGCCATTGTACAGACAGACAGGGAGATGTCAGCCAAACTGGGAGAAAACTAACTCTGGAACTAAGATCCCTTGAGCTGCTAATCCCAAGCTCTCACTTGTGCACAGAATCTTCCCTGGAACAGCAGATTTTAGAGCATTTAGGAGTTTCTTTGCTTGATGATTTATTGAGGTTTGGCTTGGCCTAGATTTCCAGCTCTCAGTGCTTTAGTTGAAAGGCATTAAGATATTATCGGGGGGTTGGTTGGATTCTTGGGGGTTGGTTGGATTCTTGGGGGTTGGTTGGATTCTTGGGGGTTGATTGGATTCTTGTTGGTTGTTTTTTTGGGGTGTTTTGGTGGGGGAATAAAGTGAATGTTTCCAATTGCTTCCAGGCCCGGAAGCTTCTCCGGGAGCTGAAGCACCAGAAGCGTTGTAACGAAGCTGCCACAATCATTGCTGCTTATTGGCATGGCACCCAGGTAAGAAAATGACAACCAGTTGGCCTCTTCCTCATTTCCTACACAGACTCAAGAAGATCCTTCAGGATGAAGTTATCTGGGAATATTTTCAGTGGCTCAAACTGCTGATTTGTTGGTCGGTTGGTTGGTTTTTCCCTTGTTCCTCTTGGCCGCTAACCTAATTTCAGCTGCTGCCACCTGGGGCTTGCTTGAAGATTTGCTTCTTTTGTGGTGCCTGGTTGCTTTCTCTCTTCCTTGCCCCACTGGGAACCCCTGCAGTAACCTTTTTTTCCTTCCCTAAGCTTTTCTCTATCCCCTCTTCAAATGCATCACAGGCACGAAGGGAACTGAGACGACTGAAGGAGGAGGCTAGGAATAAACATGCTATTGCTGTTATTTGGGCTTACTGGCTTGGATCTAAGGTACTTCCCATGCACATATCCCTTCATTACCCAACATTAAATCAGTTGTAAGTAGTGGGAATTAATGACTAATACAACTGACTTCCAAATAATAGAGCATGAGCATTGATTGCCTTCCATATTCTGAATGTCAGAGGGGTTATTTTTTGGGAGGGGGGTGTGGGAGAGGAGGAACATCTCTGCATGGCAACCAAGTAGTGATTGGCACTAACTAGATGAAAAATGCCTGGATTCCAGTGAGGAGATGCAGTTAACTCCATGTGAATGTGCAAGGTGGAGGGGGAGAGAAGGTTGGGGAGGGATGCTTTTAGTGTGTTTTTCTTCCCCCCCCACCCCCAACAAATGAGATTGCCACCAGGCTGCATATTCTGCACCCAGCACACACTTCATGTACAAGTTTTGAACCCTGTGAAGTTTACTATTTTAATTAGTCTAATTGATTCTCTTAGTTTATGCTTGGGACCAGGAAGAAAATCTCAGCAAGTACCAAGTTAAAGCTTAGCTTGATGCCCTGAGCTCTTAGCAGAAAATGATGCTAGTTTGCAATTCTGGACTTGCAGCACTAGAAACATCCCAGGAATTCCAGCATCAGCTGTTTGTTTTCAGAAGCAAAGTCCCACTGAAAGATTCTTGCTAATCCCCAGCCTGTAGTTGTGGGGGTTATGTGAACATTTGGAAATGCTGGTCACCAGGGGTCAAACATGGATTGCTTTCAATGGATACATGGACAGAATTTCCCTCCTTCTAGGGAGCCTTGATGTTTTTGGGTGGCTCAGTTTCTTCTCTACTTGTTTAAATGCAAATATGTGGATCACTTAGTTTAGATTTCACCACAATTCCTTTCACCTCCAAAAGATATTGCAGAAGTGATAGGAACTTACCTAAGTTTAAGATGGTCTTTAGACATAGGGACACATAGATGCAATCCTCTTCACTGTTAGAGCTTCTCCTTTAAAGATCTAGGAGATTTGGGTCATTTTCAACATGTTTCAGGAGTGAATTGTAGGGAATTTTATGACCAAATTGCCTTAAATATGAAATCACCTCACTAGAGACTCAGAGAATCATTGTGCTTGGAAGAGGACTTGAAGATCCTCCAGCCCAACGATGAACTGCACTGCAATAGAGATGTTTCTCTGAAGATAATAAACCAACATGGAAGTCAGATTAGGGAAAGAATTCCTCCTGCTGTGATGTTTGGTGTGATGTGGTACAACCTGGACAAGCACAACTCCATGGCTGCAGCTGCTGTGCCTGATCCTTCCCTGCTACAACTCTTCTTCTCTCATCAGCTAGCTGCAGAACAAATGTCCAGGAGAGAAGCTCTTCAGGACACTTGGCCAAGTGCTTTCCTCACATGGAAGTGATTGCTGATGGTGCCTAGCTCTTTGGTGAGGCTTGCCAGGGCTCTGGGCAAGCTGCTCTAGTTGGGGATGTCCCTGCCCACTGCAGGGGGGTTGGACTAGATGAGCTCCAGAGGTCCCTTCCAACCCAAACCATTCTAGGATACAGGAGGAAGGCACCAGGTTTGGGGACAGACACAAAGAATTTACCAGGCTGGAGAACTTTGATTTGTTCAAATACATAAAGATCCAAATAAAACACAACCCAACTCCCTGCAAGGAGGTGGTGGTAAGATGGAGCTTGGTCTCTTCTCCTAGATAACAAGTGATAGGACAAAAGGAAATGGCTTCAAGTTGCACCAGGGTTGATTCAGATTAGAGATGAGGAAGAATTTCTTCCCCCAGAGGCTTCTCAGGCATTATGGTAGGAATCACCATCCCTGGAAGTGTTCAACAAGCATGTAGATGTGGTTGTTGAGGCCATGGTTTAGTGGTGAGCATGGTTGCCAGCGTGCAAGCCAACAACTCTTCCCACTAGAGCATCCACGTAGGCAATGTTGGGTTTTGAAGGTCCCATGCTGCTCTTGCATCTTTCTCTCTGTCCCTTGGCTCTGTGTGTGTGTGTGTGTCTGGGGGAAAGGCTTGTGCTGGTGGTTGTGCTGTGCTGCCTGCAGCAGGCTGTCTCTTTTTTGTCCACTATCTAAACCTTTTAGGCTCGGAGGGAGTTGAAACGCTTGAAGGAGGAGGCTAGGCGTAAGCATGCTGTTGCAGTCATTTGGGCTTACTGGCTTGGATTGAAGGTACTTGCTCCAACCTTCCCATCTGGCAAGGGGTGGCATCCTACTAACCCTTCCTTCTTTAGGGATCTCACTAGCAGGGCTGCCTTTGACACTCAGTTCCATCACTTCATGGCACTCTGGACTTCACGGCTAAGTTCCAAAGGCTTCCTTGACAGCAAGAGTGAGCTGTCAACACTTTGAGTTGTCAAGGGGAGGGCAAATGTCCACTTCAAGGCACTCTAATTGAATGAAAAGCTTGGCCTACCTTGGCAAAGAACAATGACAAGGGTGTATTTTCTTCTTGTGACCTCTTGCTTGATGAATGGGATGTTTGATGGAGCTGTTGGATGCTCAGAGCTCTGAGCTCAGTGTCCTGGAGGGAAGCTAATGTCCTCTAGCTTCCATCAAGCCTGGTTTTTTGAGGGCATGGCACTGAGTGAAGTTAGCTAATGGCTGGTGGCAGCTATGAATTGCCAGGAAAAACTGAGACCTACAAGAGTCTTTGGGGTTTCTGTGCCTTGCCTTCAAGGACTGGTTGGTAAAAGAAAACACATTTGTAATCTGGGGAAAAAAAAAGCGTAGTTCTGCTCTGGAAAGAGACTAAGAGAATGGCATCTGGTGGCAAAGTGTTCTCAGCCATGGAGGTGAAGATTTCAAGCTGATAGAAGTGATCAAGCTTAAACCATTAATTCCTGAGGGGTTTGGTGTTGGAGGTTTTTCCCTCCTCCTCATCATCATCCTCCTCCTCTCCTCATCATCATCCTCCTCTTCTCCTCCTCATCATCATCCTCCTCTTCTCCTCCTCATCATCATCCTCCTCTCCTCCTCCTCATCATCATCCTCCTCTCCTCATCATCATCCTCCTCTCCTCATCATCATCATCCTCCCCCTCTCCTCATCATCATCCTCC
>VWZO01000304.1:0-25699 GCA_013396975.1 Bucco capensis | reverse complement strand
GCTGGAGACCCTCCCCCCCTGCAGCTGGAGATCCCCCCCCCTGCAGCTGGGCATCCTCCCCCTCTGCAGCTGGAGATCCCCCCCTCTGCAGCTGGAGATCCTCCCCTCTGCAGCTGGGCATCCTCCCCCCTGCAGCTGGAGGTCCTCCCTGCCATGGACTTGTTTCTTTGTAACAGTGCAATTTTCATGCTTTCATTTTCCTGGTTTCCTTCCCTTTTTTTTTTGCTGGAGCTGTTGATGCCCTAAGAGCTTTAGAGAAGCCTTTCCTCAATTACCTTTTTTAACCTTTTTTGGTTCAGGCCAAAGTTTTAACCTTTCCAAAATGCAGATGTTTGGGGGTTTATTTTATTATAATTATTAATTATTATTACTATTTTTTTAACCCATGGAGGTCTTTTTCCCCCCCCAGCTGGCACACAACTGGTTCTGTTTGAGTGGCCATATTTTAATGGAGCATACCCTAAACCCACATCTTAGTGGTTCATTCCTTCTCTTCCTTTCTTCACAGGAGCTCTACACAACCTTGGGGTCCTTTTATCCCAACCTCTCCTGGTGCTTCCATGAGCTCCATGCTTGCCATTAATTCCTAGTTAGTTAAACCTCTTTTAGTGGTTCCTTGAGCTCCATGCTTGCCACCACCAAGGAAACCAACACACTAATTCCTACTTAGTTAACACTATGTAACTCCATACAGGAAGAGAGAAGGAAATATGGGATTATTTACAGGGAAAAAAACCCAAATGCAGACATTTGGAAGCAGGATTTTTTTTTTTCATGAGGCCAAGTGTTTTTAATGACTTTCTAGAGCAGAAAGCAGTCCAAATGAGAGCTTTCAGCAAAGCTAGACACTTCCAGGCCTCTTTTCTCTTCTGCTTTTTATTCTCTTTTAAATGATCAGTTAAGATGAGAGCCTGAAGGAGTTACTAAGCCAAGGAAATGCTCAGTATTTAAACAGCTAGTTAGCCCAGGGAAAGGCTCCAGCCTTTCTTTTAGCATGTACAATGTGCAATAAGAGGCAGGTGACCTTTTTTTTGTGCAAAAAAAAACCCCAAACCATTTATTTATAAGACATTTTTGTGTGGAAGAAAGAAAGAGGATTTGGTGCAGGCTGCAAGGGTTAAAGTAGATTAGTGCTGTTGATTTGCAGTTGCTAAGTTGGCAAGAAGACTTAAGAATTCAAGGAGGCTTCATTTTGGGGATGGGGAGGGGGGTTCTGTATATAAAAATTGGTGTTAGGGGTAATAAAAGTGTCCTAATTCTGTGCTGTTTTGGTACTCCTACATCCTAACCCTATTTTTGTACTCCAAACTCTTTTTCTATCACTTGTGTGCCTGTTGTAAATGCACAGAAAACAACAAACTACAATGCAGAGCTGCATTAGAACCCTTCAAGTGTAGCTGATTGCACTTAGTCTTTTCTAAGCCAGAAGAACCTAGCCAGAAATTCCATGTGGGATGAAATCCTGAAGAGGGGAGAGATGCATTGGGAGGTGGAACCACTCAAGTGAAGGGTATGTTGGCTGTGACCCTTTGGGACAGTGGAGTAAAAGCATTGTATCTTTGCAGGCTGAGGCAGGGCATGTTGAAGTCCCTGAGGATCTGATGTGCAGTGCTGGAAGTCCAAAATAAAGGCAAGATAAAGACAAGTTCAGAGTCTTTGTTCCTCTCCTGGTGGTCCAGGTTCCTCTGGCTAGGGGAATGTTGATGTTGTTCTCTCCATGGTAAAGCAGCATTTACCACGGGAGATCTCCTCCTCCTGAGGGTTGATGCCATGATTTGGGTGAGATCACCTTTGGGTTTGGGGTGAAAAGAGATGCTTTTGCTGTGCTTTGTCTCCAGGGGTGAAGCAGCAACATCTTTCAGCTTCTTTCCTTGCAGCATCTACCACTGCATCTTGGCTCCTTGGTTTCAGCTGAAAATGCAGGAGATGTTTTATTGCCCATCCATCCAAGAGCTGAGAAATGCTTTGTTCCCCCCTGGAATCAACTTGCTAGCTGGAGCAGGATCACCAGGGCTTCCCCAAAACTCTTGGACAAGAAGAACATGAGAAGCTGTTGGTGCTGTGTGCTCTGTCCCTGCCTGCTAGGAGAGGAAGCCACTGGAAGTGATGGAAGTGTCCCTGCTGGCTGCTTTATGGCATACAGCCTCCCAGGTTTTGCTCCTTGGAGCCTGAAGAAAGGAATCCATCAGGATATATCCACAAGGTAGTTCCAAAGTGTGGTGCTGGAAGGAGGAAGCTCATTTAGATTTAGAGGCATATTAACTAGCTGTGAGTACATTTAGGTGTGCTTTACTTGCCCTTGGCATAAGTTGAACCCTGAAGACTCCCAACTGGATGTGTTCAGAGTAATGCTGCCTGATCAAAATCACCATGAGCTATTGATTAACATTTCATTTGGAACAATAAAGCCCAAAAGGTGTGGCTGAGCTGGCAGTGGAAGAGCCTACATCCCAAACATCTTAATATTAGGTGGGAATTGTGGCTTGGTGATGGCAAATTCCTGAGTTTTGATCCTACCTGGGTGGTTTTCTCCCTTCTGTTGAGGTAGAGAGTTCTCAGCTACCAACCAACCAACCAAAGAACAAAGTGGGAAAGGAAAGGAGGAGTGGGAGCCAGATCCATGCTTCAAGCTTCAATCCCATCTTCAGGCTCTTCTCTACCAAGTGGGTAAGGAAAACCCTTTCCAAAGGGAAGAGAACATCTTGTCCAGCTGCCAGAGCCTGGGATGCCATGGCTGGGGACCCCCATCTTCCTAACCAGCAAAGCCTGGGGTAGATTTGATTCTAGTTTTGTGCTCCATGGTGGGTGCTGTTTGGTGGCTTCCCTTGGGGTGGCTTCCTCCCTTGCTGCTTGTGGCTCTAACTGTGCCACTTTGACCCTGAGGCCATCTCTGCTCCATGTCACCCCATGGAATGATTGCAAATCCCTGATTGGAATGGGGAGAGGATGTGGGGACCTGCAGCTCCAGCACCACACTCTGGGATAATCTTTGTGCTTTGTCTGGTCAGAAAGGGTTTCAGGAGCTTCATGAGATCTCTCTCTCATGATGGCTAGAAAAGACCTGTGAGATCACTGAGGCCAACCATCTACCCAAAAGATGATTGGAGCTGCTAGGAGGAGGAAGGGTCATAAGAATAAAGGCCAGAGCTCCCTGGTGGAAGGTTGAAGAGCACCCACCCACCCAGCCCAAGAGCACGTTGTGTCCAAAGGCAGTTGAACAATTTTCCCAGCTCCTTGCCTTGTGGGAACTTTGCTTTTCCAGGGAAGAACTCTGCTATTTTTAGCGTTTTTATGATTCAATTTGTCACGGGTTGGTCTCAGGAGAGCAGCAACCATCAGCTTCCAGCAGGCATCTGACCACAAACACTTCTCCCCATCTGATTGAGAACATCTGGAGGGAAGGAGTCGGCGTGCCGAGCGTGCCAGCGCTCCACTGCCTCCCTACACTCCTCCTCCTGCCTTCCAACTTCACAGCCCTTGTCAGGCTCTGCCTGGAAAGCAGCTTGGAGAAGCTCAGCTCCAAGGCCCTGCCAAGCTCTCCTCACTTTGCATCTGCTGTAGGCCAGCAGGGAGAGGAGACACTGCCTGCCTTGAGGATTGCTGGTGGCTGAGCTGTGCTGATCGAGGCCTGGTCCTCCAAGGATGGGGAGATGTGCTTCTTGGGCTGGAGATGGACCAGCAAGATGGGCACCCTGCAGAGAGCCAAAAATGAGCTGTGTCCTCTCCTCCACGCCAGCTGCAGGAGTGCCTCCAGGAGCTCTGTCCTTAGGGCACAGATCCCTCTCTCTGGTGACCTGAGGAGACCTTTCCACCAGAGCTCTCAGCCAGCTTACCTGCTCCATTATTCCCAAAGCAGCAGCTCTTCAGCAAAGCCTGAGGAGGGAATGGGAAGATATGCAAAAGGAATCCAGGCAAAATAGCAGAGGAAATGACATTCTGAGCCCAGCTGGAAGCTCTGCACGGAGACCTGCATGAGAACCAGGAGGGGTTCTGGCCCCTGGGGTGAAGCTTTCACCCAGACATTCACTTTGTGCTCATAGGGAGTTGTTCTGAAGGCCCCACGTGGATGTGGAGCACAATAGTCCATTCACACCACCAAAACTGGGGCATTTGATATGTTGTGGTGCCACCAGTGCTCCTATAAAGGCATATAAAGGAGAAAACTGGGGGATGTTTGTCCATCTTCAGAGAGAAAGTCTGGGATTTGGTCCCAGAGAAGGAAGCTATAGTGGGAATGAGGATGGAGCAGCTGTCAGAGCAAATGCTCCCTCTCCTGTACACTCCAGGCTCTGCTGCCAGGGCTGCAGCTATATCACAGCACACTTTGGGCTGGAAGGGACCTCTAGAGGTCATCTAGTCTAAGCTCCCTGCAGCAAGCAGGGACATCTGCAGCCAGATGATTGCTCTGCACCCACAGCTCACAGCATGGCCTGGGACTGCTCCAAGGAGAGGTTTGCTCCCTGTGCTAGGTCATGCCACCACCTCCTGCAGCAGCCTGTGAGTGCCTCAGGAGGTGCTGAAGGAGCTGAAGGATGGAAAGGGTTAATGGGCAGCTGGCATCTATGATCTGCACCTGCCAAGCAGCTCAAACCTGAAGGCAATCAAGTGGAATGGAGTGGGAGACAAAAGGGGCTCAGCAGGCTTGGGCAGGCTGTTTGCTTGAGGAGCAGGAGGACTCCCCTGGAAGGTCTGCCATGGAGAAGCTGTGCACCAGAAAAGGGAGGAAGAGGAGTGAGATCTTATCCTTGTGGTAAGTAGAAAGTGATGCTTTCATGCTTGAGGCCAGCAAGCTGCTGAAATGCCCTCTTGGTAGTGGGCAACCTCTAAGGAAGCTAGGAGGGCTCCATGCTGCACATCTCCTGAGACCAGGGAATATTGCTCTGCTCTTGTTGTTGCTTCAAAGCCTAAGAGGCAAGCAAGGCAGGTGCTTGATTAAGCTATTGAGCACCTAATTAACAGCAAATCCATAAAAGGAGTGGTTTAGGCCTCCCCCTCCTTGATGCTGAGCACCTGAGCCATGTGGGGTGGTGGAGTGGGAGCTCTCCTGGTGAGGATCAGCAGCTCAGCTCAGCTCTGCTGCTGCAGGATTCTCTCTGTTCTTCCTTTGATTTCAATCCAAGCAATTCCTGACTCCAGCTCCAGGATGCAGCCCCTGAGTCTGAGTCTCATCTGCTGGTGAGTCCTTCTGCTACAGCATCAGTGGGGATGGTGAGGGAGTTGCCGTCCAAGGGGGGTTTGGTCTTTGCTTTGGAATGTGCCATGGTCCTGTGAGACACTGGTTGAGCTCCCAGACTTTTCTTGTTACAGCTCAGTAAGTTTTGTGCTTTAAGTGTGATAAAGCTGGAAATGATCCAGGGCTGCTTTGTGCCTTGTCAAGAGGGTTGTTGTGTTCATGTTGTGTCCCTTCCTTCTGAAGGAGGCTGTGGAAAACAAAAGGAGGAACATAAAGAAAGAAGGAAATCAATAAAATGAGGAACAAAATAAGGGAATAAATGAAACAAGGAAAATAAAAAAAGAGATGTCTTTGTTGGCTTTTCTAAGGTTTTGTTGTGCACCTCTTTGGTGCAACACAGTAACCAAACTCCTTTTGCCTCCTGTGTTGCTGTGGTGGTTGAGGATTGAGCTGCATCCCCTGGAAGGGATGTGGACCATGCAGGATAGGATGCCTCTAGCTTTCTCTTTCCTTCCTTCCTCTCCCAAACTTGGTGACACCAAAGCTCCTGTCACTCTCAGCTCTTCTCACACAGTCTTGCTATGCAACACAAAACATTTGAGCTCCATTACTCTTTTAATTGATTTTTAAGATGACAACTTGCCGGGTCTGTTGGTCTCAAAGATTTTGCTTTTCTCTTCATGAGCTGCTTTAGAAAGGGAGAAGTGACTGGGGGAGACATAAGTAGTTGGAAGAAGGGGGAGGTTAACTAGTTGAGAGTTAGCTCAGTGGTTAGAGCTTGGGACTAGTGATACCAAGGTTGTGGGTTCGAGTCCTGCTCAGGCCACAAGTTTGGTGGGTTGGACTTGGTGATCTTAAAGGTATTTCTCCAACTGTGGGGGGGCAGACAGAGCAGTTAGGTTGCAGACAGGGGTAAGAGTGTGTGGTTAGACAAAGACAGGGGTTAGACTGACATGCAGCAGTTAGACTGGGGGTAGAGAAGTTAGACTGACAGACAAGAAACACAGCACTTAGACTGGGGGTAGAGAAGTTGGGTGACAGAGACGGGTTAGAGTGTGTGTAGAGTGTGTGGTTAGATGGACAGACAGCAGTTAGACTATGGTAAGAGAAGTCAGACTGACAGACAAGAAAGACAGCACTTAGACTGGGGGTAGAGCACTTAGGCAACAGAGATGGGGTTAGAGTAGTAGAGTTGGACAGAGAGACAGTTAGACTGTGTTTAGAGTAGTGAGGCTGTGCAGTTAGACACACAGAGAGGAGTAGAGTGTGGTTAGCCAGCTAGAATAGCGTTAGACTTTGCTAGAAGAGGCAAATCAGGGGCAAGACACTGCCAGCAGAACCTGGCCAAATGCCAAGAAACTTTTGGCAAAAGGCCAGCAAATTCTTGGCACAGTGCCAACCCGGCACAATCTGGCAAAACGCCAAGAAATTTCTTGGCACAATGCCAATCTGGCACAATCTGGCAAAATGCCAAGAAATTCTTGGCACGATGCCAATCCGGCACAACTTGGCAAAATGCCAGCAAATTCTTGGCACGTTGCCAATCCGGCAAAACCTGGCAAAATGCCAAGAAAAAATCCGGCAAAAATCCGGTAAAATTTGGCAAAATCCGGCAAATCCGGCACAATATCCGGCAAAATCCGGCAAAATTTGGCAAAATCCGGCAAATCCGGCAAAAGTTGGCAAAGTGCCAATCCGGCACAACTTGGCAAAATGCCAAGAAATTTCTGGGAAAAAATTTCAACCTGGCAAAATGCCAAGAAAAAATCCGGCAAAAATCCGGTAAAATTTGGCAAAATCCGGCAAATCCGGTAAAAGTTGGCAAAGTGCCAATCCAGCACAACCTGGCAAAAGGCCAAGAAATTTCTGGCTTAATGCCAATTTCTTTTGGCTTTTTGCCAGCAATTTCTTGGCCTTTTGCCAGCTTGTGCTGGATTTCATTCCTGTCTAGCTGGAAGAGGAATAGGCCTGGCTGCCTAACCATGCTCTAACTAACTGCTCGCTCTGTCTAACTCACCCCACTCTAGTGTCTCAGTCTAACTGTTGTCTAACCCCAACCTGTCTGGCTATAACCAGACTAACCCCGCTAGTGCTAACCACAACACTCCAACTGCTCTCTGTCTGTCTAACTAACTCCAGTCAGACAACTAACTATGTCTGTCTAACTAACCACTAACTCCAGCCTGCCTGTCTAACCACACTCTAACTGCTCTCTAACTCCCTGTCTAGCCACAGGCTAAGTAACCACACTAAGGACTAACTGCTCTAACCATGCTACTCCTCACCACAACACTCTAACTGCTCTCTACCTCCCTGTCTAGACTGTTAGCCAGAGTCTAACTTACCACCCAGACTAACTGGTCACACTAATAATAACCTAACCAGTCTCTGTGTCTACCTGTGTGCCTAACTGCCCCATCATCATCACCACAGTTGGCAAGGTTGACCTTGAAGGTCAAGCCACCCAGCTTGTGGCCTGAGTGGGAATTGAACCCACAACCTTGCTGTTACTAGCACCATGCTCTAACCACTGAGCCAACTCTCAACTGGTTAACCTCTTCCTTGTTCTCACCACTTATTTCTCCCATAGTCACCTCCTTCTCCCTTTCCAAAGCAGCTCATGAAGAGGAAAGCAAACTCTAATAACAACCTGAGCCTGTCTGGCTAAGCAGAGTAACTGCTGCAACCACACTNCTAATAACAACCTGAGCCTGTCTGGCTAAGCAGAGTAACTGCTGCAACCACACTAATAATAACCTGAGCCTGTCTGGCTAAGCAGAGTAACTGCTGCAACCACACTAATAACAACCCCAGTCTGTTAGTCTGGCTAAGTACTGCCTAACTGCTCTAGCCATAGATCAACCCACCAAGCTTGTGGCCTGAGCAGGGATTGAACCCACAACCTTACTGTTACTAGCACCATGCTCTAACCACTGAGCTAACTCTCAACTAGTTAACTTTTCTCTTGTTCTCACCACCTATGTCTCCCGTGGTCACCTCCTTCTCCCTTTCCAAAGCAGCTCATGAAGAGGAAAGCAAACTCTTGACCTGTTTCAAGCACAACACATCCCCTTGAGCTTGAGCAGTCAGGCTGACAGGCAGAAGAAAAGGTGAAGTTCCAGCAGCATCTTGTGGGCTCTGTTCTAACTAAACTTGCACCTCCTTGCATCCCCAGGTAGTGCCTGGCTTACAAACTGGACTAGAACCAACCTGGAAAGGGGTGAAAGCAAAAGACAGGCAAACTCACAGGGAGATCACAGCAGCTCTGTCTCCTTAGGAAGACAGTCAGGGAAAATACAACCCCCAGAAAAAGCCTTCAGAGGTGAAGTGGAACACTACTTTCACCAGAATGGAGATAGAACAGCATGAGCTACAGTAAAAACCAAACCAAGCTGAACCTACCACAGTGGAGATAAGAGTAAAGAGTGATGTAAAACCTCTTGACTTACCTGTGCAAGAAGCGTGTTTTCAAACAAGGGTTGTTTTCCTCTGACTGATCCTCACTGGTCCTGAAGTGTGCCAAGTCACACAGAGCAAAGCCAAGTTGAGTTATGACCCTAAACAGACCAACAAGCTCTTCCATTCCATGGACATCATATCCAGGATAAAACTGAGGGTTACTCCCTGGAACTTTCACACCCAGCTTGTGCCTTGGGTTCTCTTCCATGGAGGCAAGCAAGGCAGGTGCTTGATTAAGCTATTTAGCACCTAATTAACAGGAAACACAGAAAAGGAGAGGTTGGGGCTTCCACCTCTCTTTGATGTTGAGCACCTGAGCTATCTGGGGTAGTGGACTGGCAACTCTCCTGGTGAGGATCAGAAGCCTAGCTCTGCTGCTGCAGGACTCTCTCTGTTCTTCCTTTGATTTCAATCCAAGAATTCCTGACTCCAGCTCCAGGATCCAGCCTCTGAGGCTGATTTTCATCTGCTGGTAAGTCCTTCTGCCACAGGATCAGTGGTGATGTAGTTGCCATCTAAGAGGTGTTTGGGTTTGGTCTTGGTTTTGCCTCTCTGGATACACAGTCTGCATTTCTGTTGCTGGTTTTTAACTAAACCATCTTGACAACCTCCTAAAAAGCCCTAATTTCCCAAGACTTTAATCCAGCTCTGTTAGAATGCTTTCTTATCTAGCAGAGACACGTTTTGGCCACAAAATGATGCCAACTCCTGCTGCTGTGACAATCCTCTCTCTCTTCCCTGTAACCATAGCAGCCACTTTACACCATAGGAACAAACTGTGTGGACTTTTATCCCTCCCTTCTACTCCCAAACCCTATCAGGATGCAGAAGGAACACACACACAAAGAGCTGCCTTCAACTGCCAGGCTCCATTTGAAATGCTGATGCTATTTTTGTTACAAAAGCTCGATAATTTGAAGGAAAAACTCAATTCCCAGCTTCTAACCATCACCTGTTTCTGCACACCTAAGAGCTAAGCTTACCAAAAACATTAGCACTAAAAGCAGAAACAAACTTCACAAACTTTAAAGGGAGTGACTTGCAAGTTCAGAGATGAATCAAACTCTTAGTCCAAGCACGGACACCAAAGCTCCTTCATCCCACAGAGCTGAGCACTGAAGGCTAAGACATTTGGTCCTAGCTAGAGCCTCTTAAGACTGCAATAACCTCTCTCAACTCATCAAGCCTTACTAAAGCTCAATGGTTCCTTGGAATTAATGATGCTTCCAGGGGACTAGGCTGCTTCTCAGCAGGAATTGGATCAGGCCAAAATTCCCAGTGCTTTGCAAAGACATTTTGAAGCAGATCTAGAGGAACTCCTGAAAACAACCTGCTAGGCACAGAATGACAGAATCATGAAGGTTGGAAGAGACCTTGAAGATCATCAAGTCCAACTTATCACCACCATGCCAGCAAACCATATCCCTAAGTGCCACCTCTCTGTGTTTCTCATGAGCCAGGCTTTGGTTGCTGGCTGCCTGGATGGAGCTAGAAGCAAACCAAAGAGGCCAAATCATGAGATCATCGAAGTAATTATCATTAGCAGGCCCACAAAACCAAACTAATGCACTACAACCTGTAGGAGCTTGTAGAAAGCAGATTCTGTGCTGAAGTTGGCAAGCTCCACTGCTCCCAACAGAGCTCCAACAGCTCCTAGCCACTGAAAAGCAAGTGCAAAATACATTAGGGTGACACTGGCCTTGAAGAACTCACTCAGTGCTTAGAAGCAAGGAACAGACAAGTTGCTCTCTGCTGGGGCTGAAGTATTTTCCACAGAGCCTTGTTTTCCTTTGCAGAGCTGGCTGTGTCAAGCAGACCACAAGCAGCAGATAAGAAATGCCTCCACAATCCAACAGGAGATTAGAGAAGCATCCAGCAGAGCTGCCAGATAGATAAGGGGGGCTGAGAGAAGCTAAGGGCACTTCCAAACTTCACCTCACAGCCAGGAGAACATCTGTCACTCTCCTAGCAGCCAGCCCAGCCCTGACCCCCCTTCTCTTCACCACTGCAGCCCTGCCATCCAGAACAGTCCTACCACCTCAAATCCAGCCTTTCCAAACCTTCTTTTATCTCCTTTCTAGCAGAACAACAACTCCAAGTTGAAGCCATCACCTGACTGGAACTGTGTCCCTGCTGTCCAAAGAGGAGCAGACCCTAAGCAAACAACATCTACGTGGCATTTGCAACAAGAGAGTGGCAGGAGGCACACAGGTCTATAACATTTTCCCCCTTATTCGTTTAAGGCAAATAAAATAGGTTGGAATAAAGCTCCCAAACTGACAAAACCCCTCTTGCTGCAGCTTCAAACCTCCACTCACCTTCCTGCTCCATCAAGACACATCTTACTGCTGCAGTGATGGAGCTGCCACAGGGGAAAAAGAAATGTGGAAAGGACTTGATGATGATGTCAGAGGTCAATCAGTCGAGAGCAAGCACCACATAGAACTCTTGAATGTCCTCTGGCAGCCACAGGAGGGCAAGGTGAGCCCAGCCAAAGAGAAGAAACCAGAGGGCAGCACCACAGAGCAAGGCAGCAGCACTGCTGGGAAAGGGAAGAAGGTGGCAGCACCAACTAAAGGAATCATTAGGTGGGAAAAGACCTCTAAGATCATCAAGTCCACTGTCAAGTGATCACTAAACCATGTCCCTCAGCATCATATCTAGATGTTGTTTGAATGCCTCCAGGGATGGGGACTCCACTACTGCCCTAGGCAGCCTGGGCCAATGCTTCCTAATATCCAACCTGAACCTCCCCTGGCACAATTTGTCCTATCACTTGTCACCTAGGAGAAGAGACCAACCTCCAGCTCACTCCAACCTCCTTGCAGGGAGTTGGAAAGAGAGATAAGCTCTCCCCTGATCCTATTCTCCAGCCTAACCAACCCCAGTGCCCTCAGCTGCTCCTCACAACACTGTGCTCTAAAAGTGAGGATGAAAACCACTCCCAGCAGCCCAGGAAACCAACCTTGCTCTTTCTTTGGCCACTCTTGTGTAGTCACTTTGAAGCTTGGCTTTTCAGTGAGCAGGAGGTTGTCCTATCTATCTTCAAAAGGTTCATGTCCTCACCAGGAGTCCAGAGGACCAACAGAGCTGAAAGTTCCCTTTCTTGCTGCAACCCAGGAGAATCAAAGAGAGGAGCTTGTTCTCCACAGTCCTTTATAACCTCCCTCTCAACCCTGATCACCTTCAGCTGCTCATTTGCCTCTCAATTCCTCCTCCTCAGCAGCACCTTGGGGCTTAGGCTAGGCACAGGGAGACAAATTCACTTCATTTCACCTGAAAACAGACCTCAAACTATGATAAATGAAAAGCAAGGCAAGATTTTGGGGAGGGTGATGCCACCTCTGAAGGTTTTAGTGGTTATTGTACACAGGCAGAATACTTTGGGTCATCCTCTCATGGTACAGACAAGAGCATCTCAAAGCCAAGGAAGTGCTTGCAGGATGTTTCATTCTTTACATCACCTAAAAAGTTGTGGGTTTTTTCTGTCTCCAAGGAATTGTTTGATCCCTAACAACCTTCATGCATCCAGAGAAAGATGAGGAACAGCCATCAAAACCACAGGGAGAGAGATGAAAACCCTCTACAAGGATGCCACCCAAGTTAGCTGGTGTAGAATGGCAGAGGCATGGACACAAATGTGTTCTGATCTGGGAAAACTCAACATTTTCCTGCTGATGGTTTTGATGGAGGTGAGTTTGGAAAGGACAGAGCTGCTGCTTATTCCCTCACCTCATAGCTGCCATAGTCTCCCATCATCCAAAGGGAAGAACTTCCTTTTCAATTCCCTTGCAGCTGTTGGGTGACAGAGCTGCTTGAAATACGGACTCACAGATAATAAAGACTCAAATGGCTCCAAAATACTCCCTCTAAATAAAGCTCTCTCCTAAACTAAACTACATCCTTTCTTCTTTATCAAAGTCATATGGAAAGGCTGCTGTGAAGGCCAGGGAGTTGTGAACAAGTTGTTAGGATGATGGATGGGAAGGCCTTCTCCGGACTATTGAAGGGCAAGGCAATGGAATACTGACCTGGGAGGGGTGGGACTGTGGGGGTCTCCATCTAGGGAGGCTACAGGTGACTTGGGGAATAGAGAAATCAAGTGGAATCAGCAGCAATAATGAGCTAGAGCTGCCAGGCACCCAGCCAGTCATGACACCTGAGAGAGGAATCAGAGCTGCAGCCAAGAAGTTGAGTGTTGTCCCAGTAAGCTCCGAGGGGAAGGTGAGCAGGTGAGCTCCTCTTTCTCAGGACAGGGAAAAGAGGGAGCAGTCAGAGAAAACACAGAGGGATCTTCCAAATTTAACCTCCAACAAGAGAAAAATCCAACCTCAAGTCCACACATCCTGGCCTGGAGGCATCCAAAGCTTTCTGGAGACACCTGCACTACTCAAAAGTGCAAGTCCCAAGGAGATGCTCTACATACATCAGCCTCTACCTCCTTATTCCTACCAGGACAAGAAGTCAGCTTCACTTATTCCTGGTAGTGAAAGTTCTCTCTTGGCAACTTCATGGCATTGAACCCTTTGTCCTATCCAGCTGAAGTCTTTCTTGTCAGCACTGGTGCTTAGCTAATCATTGGCTTGATGGCCTAAAAGTGGCTTCCTTATTCAAAAACCAAACCTATTTGCCAAGTTTGCATTAGATGACCTGAAAAAAAACCCAACCAAGGTGAACTAGAAGCAAGCTGCAGAGCTCCATGCATCGTTTAGAGGTAAAAAGTTTTGCTTGATGCAAAAGCTGGGCCTGCAATCAGCCTCAAGCTCAGCTCTTCCACCTTCCTTCCATGCTCCAGCTGATTATAGCAGGCAGTCTGGGAGGGTAGATTTAAATGAAGCTTTTTTTAACCTGCATTGCTTTCTTCCTGAGGTACAAAAAACCAACCCATCAGCAATTTAGAGATATTAAAAAGCTAAATGAAGTCTTGCAGTGTTCCCCTAATCCCTTTGAACTCTGGAGCTGAGTCAACAGCTTGGGGAGGATGAATCCTTTCCATCCCAATGACAAGATGCTGTGTTATGTTTGAGCATGTTATAGAGACACAGGCACACAGAGAAATTCCCAGCACAGGGTAAATGAAAGGGCAAAATCCTTCTAAAGAGCCCTACCTACTTCAAATTGCCTGGCAGCAAGAAGAAAGGAGCAAGGCTGAAGTCAGTGGATGGAAGTTTCCAGCATAGCATCCCCCTGGTGTGTCATCCAGTAGGACCACAAGGGTTTGG
The DNA here is from genome assembly GCA_013396975.1 of Bucco capensis. NCBI lineage: Eukaryota > Metazoa > Chordata > Aves > Piciformes > Bucconidae > Bucco > Bucco capensis. Next base: position 11,845 of record VWZO01000304.1, on the reverse strand, counting down.
GTTTGGTGGTGGTTTGGCTTGAAGCCACCTCCCCAGGAGTGGTTCCCCCTCTTCAGCCAGCTCCACTCTCCCTCAGGAGCCAAAGCAAAGCAAAACAGCCAACAAAGAGGCTGTTCAATCAAGCAGGGACACTCCTCCACCATCAGCTCCCAAACCACAGCAGGCACTGGGCACATGGAGCACATCATTCCCAGCAGTGGCTGAGGTAGCAGCCAAGTCACTGAGGCTAGTGGAACCCCTCTGAGCTCCTCAAACACTGCACCTGCAGCAAGCTCAACACATCCCTGCATCACCTTCCTGCCCCTTCCAGAATGGAGCCAGCATCTCCAGGATCTTCAGAGAGCCCTTCTGTGCTTCTATGGTGATTCTTGATGGTGCCAAGTGATAGGATATGAGGTAAGGGACACAAACTGGAAGCCAGCATGTTCCACCTAAAACTTCTTTGCTGTGAGGGTGCAGAGCCGCCGAGAGAGCTTGTGGAGTCTCCTTGTGTGGAGAGATTCCAGCCCCAGCTGGCCCTGATCCTGCCTAATATGCTCTAGGGTGACCCTGGTAGAGCAGTGAGGTTGGCCTGGGTGACCTCTGGTGGGCTGGAGGGAAGAGCATTTGGCTTCTCAAAGCTCCTGTGTGGCCAGAGGAATGCACCATGGCTCTGTGTGTGTGTGCACAGGCTGCACTGAGAGGGAGATGTTGGCCACCACCTGCAGCAGCTTTGCCCAGCCTTTGAGGAGCTGGTGGGATGCTGAGGAGCATCACTGGAGTGCTAACTGAAGGAGTTGTGTGAACCATCCCTTTTTCACTGTTGGCATGGAATCCCAGAGATCATCTAGTCCAGGAGAAGCTAGAGCAGCTTGCACAGGATGGTGATGGAGGCCACAACTCTCCCACCATGCCTCCAAGGTTAGGAGAAGGATGGCAAGGGTACAAGGACTGCTTTTCCACTTTGGGGAGCAAGGTGAAAGGTTCCTGCTGAGGCTGGAGAGAAGGGAGACATGGAGGAGTGCCTCCTGCCATCAGCTCTGGTGGGGTAAGGAGAGTTAGACAGCTTGGTGCCTCCTCAAGTGTGTGGGGACTGCTCTTCAGCTGGTGTCTGGCCATGTGAAGGCTTCTCAGAGAGGTTTTGTGTTAGCTAGGATGAGACTAGCCTTACCTGGAACATCTTGGGAAGACAGCTGTCCCCCCCATCACCTAACCACTGGGCAGCTAGGCACTGTCTAGGAGTGTCAGAGTCATGACTAACTGCTTGCTTAGAGAGAGCAAGGTGTCTTTCAGTGCAGCAAAGGTGAGGAGATCCAAGCAGGTGGAAGATTCCTCTGCAAGCTGAGCTCTAGCTTGGCTCTGAGGGAACACAACTTGGCCTTAGGTTGGACTGAAGATTCCTCTGCAAGCTGAGCTCTAGCTTGGCTCTGAGGGAACACAACTTGGCCTTAGGTTGGACTGAAGATTCCTCTGCAAGCTGAGCTCTAGCTTGGCTCTGAGGGAACACAACTTGGCCTTAGGTTGGACTGGAAGACCTTGCCAAGTGATTAAAAAAGTCCACGGGACTTATTTTGTTCAGGGCACACATTTCCCCTGCAAAGAAGGAAAAACTCATTAATCAAGTGAAACAGCTTCAACAACAGAAGGAAAGAGGGAGGCAGGAACGCTACTAACCTGGAGAACATGGAAGACCAGCCTCTGGCTTGGGGTTTTTCCTTCCAACTGCAACTCAAAGCAGCAAGCTTCTCCTCTGATGCCACTGAGCAGCAATCATCTCACTTCTCACGGAGAACTTGTCAGCATTTATTCTGTTTATTAGCTACAGGAAACCTCCAATGCAGACAGCTACAATCAGGCACACACCAACACAGGGTTGGTTTTCCCCCCTATTTCAGTGTTCTTTCTGAGTCAAGAGGTACCTCAGTGAGGAAGAAGTCACACCATACTTACACCTCCTTTACCTCTGAGGACATGTCCTAGCTGCACTTGACACCTGGAGAGAAGTCCTCTTTGGCTCCCTTCTCACCCATGCAGAAGAGGTTTGTCCCTGCAGCTAGATTCCACATGCCAAGCAAGCACCAGCAAGTCCCTGAGTTACATTATCACCTCCTCACACCATTTTGGGGCCCAGGTAGAAGGAATTTTCATCATGCTCAAGAGCAGCCCCAAGTATCAAGTGTAAAAGAACCTGTAAACATCAGTGAGATGCCATGAAGGAGCACAGAGACAACTCAGCAGCAGTCTTGTGTCCTTAACTCTGTATGGCTTGACAGAAAGAAGAAGCTAAAAGAGTTGGGTTGGAAGTGGTTAGTGCAATTTCTTTCTTTTATTGGAGAGGTCAGCTCTCAGAAGAGAGAGAGTTCAACAGATGACAAAAGTTGGCTTGGAAGCTGCTCTCAACTATGGCACTGGACTCTCTTCCCTAGAGTCAAAGGCATTTGTGAGCTCAGAAACAAAAGCACAGCTTCTTTCCCCACCCTCCCCAGGAGATGGGAGTGCTGGGAAGGGGAAGTTCTGGAAGGGCTAATTGGTATTTCAGCTAACAGAGGAAGGAAAGCTTGGCAGCTCTGGGGTTGGGGCAGTGTCTCTGCAATCCACACCTACAGCTTCATCATTCATGGGGGAGAGGAGGCACCACTAATGCTGGCATCCCCATTTCCTTCTACTTATTGTTTTGACAAGCTCTATTCCTCCCAAGGACACCTAGTTCAACCTCCAGCACCTCTGCTTTTCCAATACAAAGAGCTCCCATGAACCCTACTGGAAGGCAATGCCTACAACACCTCCAGGATCTCTGCTTTTCCAGTACAAAGAGCTCCCATGAACCCTACTGGAAGGCAATGCCTAGCACACAGACCTCTTAAGGCTATATGGCTGACCAACAGCAAAAAAAACCCCAAAAAAGACATCTCTGTAACCGAAATGCTCCTCCCTTAAGCAAAAGGTTTAATTGAGACTCTTCAGCTTGTTACCTTTAGCTCTACCTTCTGCCCCCTCCCCTCTGAAGAGCTGGGGAAGCTTCCCTGGGCTTCCCTAAGCCAAATCAATCACATCAAGTTTGCTCCAAAAAGGGTAAAAAAAAAAACCAACCACAAAAAAAAAAAAGACAAGAAATGACCAAACGGTTCACAGTTAACTATAAATAAAAGTGCAAGAAGTATTCAAGTAGAGTGGAGAGTTGAAGCAAGCTTGGCCAAGCATGTTTGGCACAGTCCTTCCTCATCTTTTGGAGGCTCTGCGTGGGTCTCTGCTATTACTGAGAGGAGGGAGAGGGTGAACACTGTTAGCTGGAGCTGCACTGACAGCTCCTCCTCTGCCTGGGCCTCTGCCACTACCTGCAGAAGGGTGCCCATGGTTGTAGGACAATGGAAAGCCACTTGAGTCAGCTCCAGCTTGTAAACCATTGCCTAAAAAGAAAGACAAGAGGGGAAAAAAAAAAAGGTGACCCATTAGTTCTCCACACACTTCCAGGATCACTGCTCCCACCAACACCAGGAGGAAAAGCTCCTCTGGCACTGCAAGAGCCCAAATATCCCATTCTCCATCAATCACACAGTCTGCATGCTGATTTTTTTTTGGCCATAAAGTCTCATGAATCCAGATTGATGCTAACAGAAAGATGTGCTGCAAGGTGTCCAGAGAAGAGCCAGGAGGATGCTCAGAGGCTGGAGCACCTCTCCTATGAGGACAGGCTGGGAGAGTTGGGATTAGTCAGTCTGGAGAAGAAGAGAAGGCTCCCAGGAGACTTTCCTGTGCCCTTCCAGGGTGATTACTCCTTCTGTTTAAGAAGGGGTTGAAGAAACATTGGGATGCTCTCCTCAGGGTTTAGTGGCATAGGTCTGGTTGGACTTGATGAGCTTAGAGGTCTCTTCCAACCTGAATGATTCCTCTTCTAAGGAAGAAATCCTGAAAGCATCACTCAGGAAACTTTCCTATTTCTGGGCTTACAAGTTCAGCTCCCATTGAATAAGGTTCAATTCCTTATTCCCCCTCAGTGTTTCTCATCCTTTCACTCCCACACAATGAAATCACACTTACCCAGCAGTCCAAAAGTACAAGAACCCATGTTATTTGCAGCAGAACTATTATTCTGTTCACCCTGTGCCTTCAGAGAAAGGGAAATAAACAAAGAAAAGAAAGAATCAGAGAGAGAAATTCCACTTTTCTGATTTCTTTCCCCCCTCCCCCATGCTCTTAGAGTGGCTCCACATGGAATTTTTCTGCTAACTACTGGCTCTTTTGGATCTAGATGCTCACTTCAAGGCCAGAGGCATCCCAAGCTAGGGTGAAAGGATTCAGAACAAAGAGCAGGAGTCCTAGCAGAAGACATACCAGCTTGTTCTGCCCCAGGTGCTCTGAGTTGGGCTCACTGAAGTTTGGCACTTCTGAGTAGACCATGCAGAACCTGGGGAGAAAGGGGGGTTAGGAAGTGGTGCTAATCCCATTTAACACAGAGTTTATCCCCCTCCACAACTCCAGGAGGGAGTCTTGACCCACCCCATCACCTCAGAGGAACTAGCTCAGCCCTCTCTCCTGTTCCAAGAGGGATTAAAAGGCTCCTGGGTGCCTTCAAAAGGGAAGCTGTCCCAGACTGATTGTTCAGTCAAGCAGAGGCAGCTACACATTCCCTCTAGGAGGTACAAAAATGGCCTAAAGACAACACCAGGTGATGAAAGAGTTCTCCTGGTGATGGCTTTGCACTCAATAAACTCTGCAGCTCAAGCTTCCCCAAACCCACTGGGCATTTCTGAACCATCAGAGAAGAGAAGTGGCCACCCCAGAGCCCTACACATCCCTGCTGACTACACCCAAAGGCCTTCCCCAGCAGTTTGTGCATCTAACTGGTTAGAAACTGCTGCTGCTCTTCCTGTTGCTTGTCAGAGAAGTTTGGTGTTAGTCAGGAGGAGTTGCCTCAGCCTGTGGGAAGGTTTAATGAGGCTTGACTCTGATTCACTGGGAGGCATGATCCACACACACAAGGCTCCCACTAAAATTAAGTGGTTGGACTTGATGCTCTTAGAGGTCTTTGCCAACGCTCCTGATTCTGGGCGAGCCACTCCACAGGCTTTTTTTTGGCTGCCCCTCTTCCTAAGAGCCATCACCTCCTCTCTTCTACTTACCATCAGATGCTGTGCTGAGGAGAGGACCAAGAGGCAATACTTACTCCCCAATTTTATGCAGCTCTCCTCCTCTTCCTGTGTAAAGTGTCAGGCATCCTTTCCAGAGAGATGCATACCTGGCCCAAGAGAGGAGAAACCAAGCAGTTTCTCTTAGTGAAGGAGAAAGAACAACTGCTGAAGAAGAAAGGAGACGTGCTGGCTTGGCAAGAGGTTGTAAGTACTACTCAGCAACATGAACAGACTAAAAGCTTCCCCCTTCAGCACACTAAAAGGTGATCAATCCTGCTGTTTCACTCCTAGCAAAAGGCACTGCAAGCTCAGCTGACTCCTCGAGGACAAATCACCACTTCCTTATGCTCTGCAACATAGATAACCAACCTTCCTCTTGGCCTTTGCCTTATCTGCTGAGCTAGCCACATACTGGGCCTTCAGAGGCAAGCAGGGAGGAGCCAGCTCAGAACCACCTCCTCTGTGCTTCAGCAGGAGCTGTACACCAAAAGAGCTCCACTCCTGCTGCCTGCCTGGAGAGTTTTCCACTCCATGATGCTATCTGTTTGCTTTCCACATTCCCTTCTATGCCTAACCTTTCCCAACCAGCTAGCTGGACACTCTGGTGACAGAGCACAAAGGGAAAAGAGCTACCTAATAATCCATCAACATCTACTGCAGCAACTTCCTGCCAAGGAGTTCATCAGCCAGGGACAAAAAAAATATCAGCCAAGTGTCTGCTTTTACTCCAGCTTGAAAAAGAACCTCCAAACCAGGCTTTAAAGACGTATTTACATGTAGGGCCTAGCTTTTCTGCTTGTAGTAGTGAGTCCCCTGCACTAAGAAGTTAGATTAGCTTCTGTAGCTGAGAGTTAGCTGCCTTGCAGTGGGCAACACCATACACTTCACTGAGAGAGGATTCATTTCAGGGTAAAACTGTGTTTGAGGAGCCTCATGGGTCAGCAGGGAGGCATTTTTTCTTAAGGGAAGAGTCAAACAAGAATGTATTTAGCTTGTGCCTCTTCAGAGTCCTGAGGGAGCATGGAAATTCATGGCAATGAAAGCCTGACTTGGCCACCCACCCTCCTCAACTTAACTCCCACCAGCCCTTTTGGTCACGAAGGGCTGCACCTGAAACATCAGAGTGCTGAAGAGCATCCTTGGGGATTTGTTTCACTGACAACGTAGGCAAAGAGCTTGGTGCTGGCCTGAAGCTCCTGGGTTTAGTTGCACCCAGCTCTCTACCCCAGGCAGGCTTCCTTCCCAGAAACATCTCTGCTGAGGAGGAAGCTTCCTTCCCAGAAACATCTCTGCTGAGGAGGCAGCCCATTTCCTCCTGTCAAAGGATATTTGCATAGCAGGAAGGGAAGGAAGCAGCTGTACTTTTGGTGGCCAAGGGTCAGCCAATTTGACTCCAAACCCAAGAATCACCCTGGGAGCACCAACTTCAGCTCAGCTTGCAGCTCCACAGAGTAACCTTTTTTGCCTATTTTGGCACACCCCCAAATCCAAAGGACCTTACACACACCTGGAATGCCACAGGCTAAAGGATCAGTGTCACGGAGAGGGTTCTAGGTGTAATCTAACTAGGATGAAGGTCTCACTTTGCTACTGAGACTCCGAGAAAAGGATTTTCTAACTGGATTTGCTCTTCTAACAGTTCATAAATATTAAGTTTTGGTGGGTTTCTTCACATTAAACCAGCTCTGAAAGAAATGAATTGCCCTTAACCAAACTAAAACGCTCTCTCCAGTGTGGCCCCAGCATGAAACTGACAAGGTTTTCCTCTCTCTGCCTGCGATTTCTGTCAAACTCACTGCCCTGAAAAGCAACTTTTCTACATGAGAAACCTTTCATCAAGGAGGAAAAAACCAAAACCCCTGGCTGTCAATAAGCTTGATTTACAGCCCAGCACTGCCCCACTGCTTGCTGCCTTCCCCCCCTCCCCTGGAGGATTCTTTCCCTCCCGAGCTGCTCGGAAAGCCACACCACAAAGCTCTCAGCCACCACCTCCTCATTACACATACAAGCCCCTCCTAGCCTCTACGTTCTGGGAGGGGGGTGGGGGGAAGGAAAAAGGCGAATTGAAGCGGGCCGAGTGACCTCAGCAGTGCTGCCTGGGTACCAGAGCGGGGACAGCAGTGTCACTCGAGTCCCTCGGCAAGGCTGAGCCCCACAAGGGCGCTGGGCGTGCGGGGTGACAGGGACCTTTTGGCGGGCCCCATACGCACCCCTTGGTCAGGCGGATGATGTCCCCTGGCTGGATGAGACTTCCGATCTCGTCCCAGACGGAGATGGTGATGCTGCCCGTCTTGTCGGCTACTTTGCAGGACCTCACCTCGTGCCCGTCCTTCGTCTTGGTGACTCGCCCTGCGGGGAGAAGAGAGGTTTAAGTGGCGGGGAGGGGACACGGGGACGCGGCTCCGCCAGCAGCCAGCCGCGCGCGCGCTCGCTGGGGCACGGCGGCGGGAGGAGGGGGTGCGGGGCATGAATTGGCGCTGCGGGGCTGGCTCGTGCCGGCTGCCACTTACCGATCTCCAGCACAATAAAGACGACATTTAAGTTTTTCAGTCCGGGTTTTATGTCTTTTATGAGGAGGTAGGTCTCGCTCGCCGCGCTCATGCTGCGGCCGGCGCTGGGGGCAGGGATGGCGGGGCGGCTCGAGCCCGCATCCCGCGGGGGAGGAGGAGAACGAGAAGTAGCGGCAGCAAAGCAAGGTCGGGCAGGGGGGTACCGGCTACCCTCAGAGGGAACGGGGACAGCTACACGCCGCGCGGGGACTGTGAGGCACGCCCGACCCTCGCCACCTTGTCCCCTTCCCCTCCCGCCCAGCGTGGCTTGTGGCAGCAGTGAGGAGCACATGTGCGTTGCGCTCCTTTTTATAGCGTGCTGGGGGCGGTGCGGCAGCAGGGGCAGGGGCAGGGAGGTGGAGAACGGGAGCGATGGGGAGAGTCCCGGGGACGCGGAGCCACACGACTGGGCACGGGGCGGGAGCCAGGCGCCGCCATGCAGCGATTGGGCTGTGCCGCCGCCGCCGCCATCTTGTCCTCCTCCCTCTGCCGGGGCGAGCGGCAGCGGTGTGAGAGGCGCTGAGGCGGGCGCGGAGAGGCGGCGAGTTTTCCTCGCTGGCTGCCCGAGCTCGGCTCGCTTGGGCGGCCACTGGCTCGCTGTCCTCTGAGGAAGGGCCATGTAGCGCGCTGAGCCTAGGCAGAGCGGCTGAGGAGAGCTGGGAAGCGATCCGCGTCCTGCCCACGCCATTTTAAGGCTCGGGCGTTAGCGCGGGGCTCGCGCGCGGGGCGCTTGCGGCTTTCGTTGAGGGGAAAAACGGACATCTGGGAGAATGGAATGGCCGTTGAGGCGATGGTGAGCTTCAAGGGAAGCCAGCTCTCGGTTGGCAGTGGTGCTGCTCAACAGAGGGCATCATAGATGCCAAGCTGTGCTGTTGCCAAGCACCTGGAGGCTTTGCAGGGCTTAGACTACATCATAATGTGCCTGCAAGGGGAAGGTTGGGGCTTAGGGAATGCTCTGGGGGCAAGCAGAACCATGGCTTGAACCTTTCTGTGTGCCTAAATCTTCTTTGAGCACTAAAAAGGTTACTGAAGCACCCTGAACTCAGGATCACGGAGGTGGGAAGAGACCTCCAAGATGAAGTCCATTGCCATGCCACTAAACCATGGTCCTAAGGAGAGCAGCGAAGCGTTTCTTTAACCCTGCCAGGGATGGTGACTCCAGCACCTCCCTGAGCAGCTTATTCCAAGCCTTAACAACCCTTTCAGGGAAGAAATTCCTCTTTATAGCCAATCTAAACCTCTCCTACTGCAATGTGAAGGCAGAACTCTTGGACAAGAGCCTCCTTGCCTGCCTGCAGATGGTTCAAACAGCTTCTCCAGCAAGGTAGAAGTGCCCAGAGCTGTGCAGCTGGTTGTGTGGCTCACAATTTCAGCTCTCCTCCCCACTTAGGAAAGGGAGCAGAGCAGCCTATGTGCACTTTGCTTCTCCTTTTCAGAGCCAGCCCTAGCCAGCTGGGCTTTCCCTTTCTATTTCTGTCCTCAGCAATCCATCCACAGCTGACAGCAGTTGTGAAATGCTTGGCCACCCTGGCGCTCCTGTCCCACAAGTGTTGTGCAATGTTTCTCCTCTCCAGTCCCTGCTGGCTGCCACTGGGTGCTCAGAATGAAATGAAGCTGACAGGAAGGCAACGTGAGCCACAGGAGAACTGGCTTAAAGCCCTCAGGAGCTTAAACCACTCCTCTCCCAAATCCTTCACTCACCAAGGAGAGATCAACCACTATGGGACTTTTGGTACTAAACCAACAGGGGACAGGACAGCCAAAGACTCTTGCTAAGCAAACCCAGCTCTTGTGTTCTGAGAGGAGAAGGTGGATTATACAGCTCCAGGTTCACTCACTAAACCACTTCAGGCACTCCTATTTCCACAAGGCAAACAGCAACCAGCCCTACCCCAGCAAAACCATGCAGGGGATGCCCTAAACTTGCCTCACTGCCAGGACTGGTTGGTTGAGACAAGAACCAAAGGCTCCAAGCCAGAGGAAGAAGGGAGCTCCAGTGAGGCAGAGGCCTCTGCACCAACCTCTTGCCTTTCCCCCACCCTGAGTGAGCTGAGTCACTTGTTGCCCTCAGCCACAGCTCAGCACAGGCTAGGCAGAGATGAGGAGGATCTTTCCATGCTGGGAAGGGTTTGGCTTCTCCCTCCCCTCCTCCTCTCCAGTGCCTGGAGGAGGTATGCAGACCTACCACATCACCCTGGCTCTGCAGAGCCTCATGGGCTGCAAGTTCCCTCTGGGTCTTGCATCATCTCATGCTGTGACCTTCCAGGGGGTTTATGGCCAGAAAGGAGGCTTGGAAGATTTCATTGGCTTTGGAGATGTTTTTTTTTTGAATGGGATTTGGGTTTCTTGCCTGTTCTTTTAGGTTTTGTCCATGTAACAGGTTTTTTTCAGCATGGTAGGGGTTGGAAGGGACCTCTGGAGATCATCTAGTCCAATCCATCCCTCTCACTGTTGCCATGGCAGCATGGAGGATGTGCACCTGAGTGCTTATTCAGGCTCCCAGCAGCATTTCCCAGCTGGAAACAGAGCTGTTTGGACATTGGCAGTGACCACAGCCACAGGAAGCTGGAAGAGCACTTGTCTCCCTCCTGGGTTGCTTGTCCTTCTTGGAACCTTTGACTTCCAAAACATTCCCATGAGTAGGATCTACTACTTGGGGACATCAGGAAAAGAGACATGAAGGTCTTCCAAAGGACAGGAGGGTCTTCCAAGGGACATGAAGGTCTTCCAAAGGACATGAAGGTCTTCCAAAGGACAGGAGGGTCTTCCAAGGGACATGAGGGTCTTCCAAAGCACATGAGGGTCTTCCAAAGCACTTGAGGGTCTTCCAAAGCACTTGAGGGTCTTCCAAAGGACAGGAGGATCTTGCAAGGGACATGAGGGTTCTGTCCTTTGGGGAGTGTTAAGCATCATGGAAGGTTCTTCCTTCTGCCTGTGTGTTCCAAGGAAGGAAAAGAATCAAAGCTCTGGATCAGTTAAGATATTGTAGCAACTGTGGAATGAGCAGAATGAGCCCCAAGAAATCCTCCAGTGACTCAGAGTTTCTCTTCTCTTTGGTGTTGCTATGGCAAGAAAAGGGGAGGGCTAGTGGTCAGACAGCAACAGTCATCTCTGCTCTGGAGAGAAGAAAGAAAGAACCATGAAAGGGGACAAGCAGGCAAGCCCAATGGGAGGTGACACTGATGAGCCCTTCTCCTGCCTCTGAGACTTGTATTTTCCCATGTCTTTGGGAAAGGCAAGGCTGTGAGTCAGTGGTGGATAGCTAGGTGCTGAGTCAGCAGCCCTGGCTTGCTTGGCTAAGTTGTTTTCCTGCCATTTGTTTAGTTGCCTAGGCAAAACCTTCAGCAGGATTGAGGCCCAAGAGTTGCCTGCTTGCTTGCTTTCTGCTCCAGTGGGGAATCTTGGTCTTGGCATGCAGATAGGCTGAGCTGACATCTTCCTCTTGACCCCCTGCGGGAGCCACAGTCAAGCTTCTCCCACTGTCTGCTTAACTTTGGATGCAGGAGCTGGAACGACACAAATCACCACGGATGCTGTGGCAGAAGGACTCTCAGCAGCAGCTGGGAATCAGACTCAGGGGCTGGATCCTGCAGCTCTGGAGTCAGGAATTCTTGGATTGCGATGGAAGCAAGAACAGAATCCTGCAACAGGAAAGCTGAGCCACACCAGGAGAGGTCCCAGTCCATCACCCCAGAGAGCTCAGATGCTCAACATCAAGAAGTAGAAGCCCAAACCTCTCCTTTTTTTTGGCTGTTAATTAAGGCCTAAATAGCTTAATTATGGCCCTGCCTTGCTTGGCTCTTGATGGATGAGAGCCCAAGGGCCAATGTGATACACAACATTTAGCACCATCACTTGTGTCCTAACTCAGGCTAGGACTCCTAGTGCTGCTGCCCCTTCTAGTGCTGCCCCAAGCCAGGCTGCTGTTGGCTCTCTTGGCCACCTGGGCACACTGCTGCCTCACTTAGTGACAGCAGAGCCCTTGCTTTCTGAACTCAGCTGCCAATTGTGCTCAGCAAAGCAGCCTCTGGCCAGCCTGCTGATGGCAGGCAAACAGTTGATCCTGCTGATGAGCTAAGCACAGAGGATTGGGGAGATGAGAGCTACACAGAGCCCTGCATCTCTGCTCCCAGGAGTTGCTAAGTTAGAGAGCTATGGATCCAGAGAGGTGATTCTGCCATTTTCCTC
>VWZO01000301.1:123503-171711 GCA_013396975.1 Bucco capensis | reverse complement strand
GGGGGGGGGGGTTGGACTCGGTGATCTGAGAGGTCATTTCCAGCCATGAAGATTCTGTGATTCTGTGAGTTCCTGTTCATCACAGCTAGGTAAAGAAGACCATTCCCCACTACTCTTTGCTCAGTTCAGGTTTTGGATTCAGAGAGAAAATTTGGCCAAAGGTCATTTATAGGAAACTGGTTTCTTTTCAATAGTTACTCATTAGAAGAGCCTGAAAAAACATGTTTGTATTTCATGCCACCATGGTTTGTAACTTAGGTCTTGATTTGAGCACCTGGATGAGCACCTGCATCTGCATTTACTGAAACTCTGAATACAATAGATTGAGGGATATATTTGCAGATTTGAAACCATACATATTCTTTTTACCTGTAATCATTAATCACCTAATAGTAGCCAGGTATCATCACTAATGTACTACCATTAAATGTGGTCCCATAATCAAAGCTCCAGAGTCACGCACCCTGAGCATTTAATGCTGTGAGAGAAAGAAAATGACACTGGAATTAGGATCTAACATTTTCTAGTAAATGTAGCATTTTTGAAAGTACCAAACATATTAGTGACAATATGAGAATTAAAGTTGTAGAGTTCCTAACTGCAAGGCATACAGTCTAACCAGTGTACAGGCTGCCTTTGCAGTCTACAATAGGAAGTGCATTTTAATATGATTTACTACTTTAAAATATATCCAGAAACAATGATGAGGACATTAGTAAATGACACATAGTCCTTAAGATCAATTTGTGCTAACAACTAGTACATGAAATATATGATGCAAACAGATTAAGTTTTAATTTGAAAGTATCTTGTTGACATATTTGCCAGATAAAGCCTCCTGTAAACTGGTTGTACAGTTAAGATAGATTTGCAGAATGGTTTCAGAATGAAGAACTAAGTAAAACAGACAGTAAACCATAGTGATTTCTGAAAGTATTAAAAGTAACATGTGTCAGTGATACCTACTTTGTTCCTCTCACTTTGGACCTCACAGACTGATAAGAAAGGAAAAGCGTTATAACCCAGAAGTAAAACTGTTGCGTGATTATAACCCTGACAACCTCCTCCTAATGAGCTTCCCTGCAGATAGAGAGAAGAAACAGCTTTGATCTCTCAGAGTGAAGGATCTGAATGAACCACTGTTTTAAGGAAAGGAATCTGATTAAGCCCACTCTCTCAGTAATCAAAGTCACAAGCTACCATTTGAGGTATTTGTGAAATTCAGATAAGATTAGTTGCTCCTCAGATAAGCCACTGCAGTCAGTAGGAGCTAATTTTCTCTGGGATATGACTATGGAAAGTATCACAATGGGAAATGAAGGATAATTTTGGTGAATATTTTACAGGGTAGAGTATTTTCTGCTAGAAAATGTAAATTAACTTTAAAAGTTTGTAACCACTCCAATGATTAGCAATTCTGTCTCATGAAATTCATTACCATTATTAGCACTATTTGACAATGCGTTCTAAGCTATATGAAATTTGTATGAAAAGCAATCCCATCTCTATCTCCATGAAATGTTATTTCTTATGAAAATTTATGAAAATTCCCCTGAATTTTTTTAAACTGCCTTTTTTACACTAGATACATATTTGACTTGAGATTACCTCTTACATTTGGTAAACACAGATAATAAACAGATGTACATTTGTATATAATGAACAATAAATAAGCTGATAACTTATATCACTTCCCTCTCCCTTATCATTTCTTTGCCCCTCTGGAAATGGGATAGAATAGCATGTGCAGAGCTGTCAAGCTGGGAGGCAAACATAGACATATTGGTGCTTGGGGATATCTGAATCAGGAGCAAAAGAACATTTCTGCCTGAGAAAAAGCCTTTTGCGAACTGATGTGCAGTCCGGGTTTTGGCCAGAGCATCTCATTTCTGCTGTATTACTTGTGGGCAGCAAACAATACACACATGGCTTTTCTCTGATTGACTGTTTGTGAAAAATGAGTGTGACTACTTAAATATACAAAGGAAGTAAGATGAATTTTAGTAAGGTAAAAGAAACACAAACTGCTAGTTTTAGATTATTCTACATTTTAAGAATAACTAGCCTTTTGTAAATTAATAATAATTGATTTATTATGTAAAAGAGTAAACAGATAGAATCTGTTCAGTAAAACTCATCCTACTGATAAACAAGAGTATTCTCCTGAGCAGATTTTAACACTTAGAGTTATACAAAGGACCCAGAAATGTACTTTTTCTTTTGAAGTTGTTATAAAACACCTATGTTAATTTCCATCAGATTTTGAGACAGATTTGTAGGGCATGGAAGGAGGTTGCAGAGATCAGTGACTCATTTCAAGCACTGTTATTTGTGGTCAGCCAGAAGCAACTGATAACAAAGTATTATCTGCTAAGAGAAAGGAAGGGCAAGAAAGGCCTTATGTTTTGTTGTTAGTTTAAAATTAATTACCCCCATCAAAATGCAGCCTTGAGAATTTAATTAAGCAGCTACCTAAATACTGGTATTTAAGGATGTTAAGCATCCCATGCCAGCCTGCTAAACAAATGGTACAATAAAGATGTAAACTGTTTTGTTTGATTGAAGACTGAGCTTTTTCACTACTTAGTCCTCAAACCATCTGGCTGTGTTTGGAGAATGTGGGATGGCAGCTACTTTAACTGTTATCTATTGATAAGACTCACACTGTCAAATGTGCACCAGAAAGCAAATATTGCACTCTTTTACTCTTATAAAGTCTTCTTATTTCTCTAGTGCAAGAGTATGTTTCAAAGACAATAAATTCCAGGGCCTAAATGATCATCAGCGATCTAAAATTTTCAGACCTTTCAGCGTCAATTCAAAACCAGTGAAATTGTTTCAAGAGGCAGTATTCATCCAGTTGTACTTAAGAGGACAAGATGAATTGAAATTTCTCAGTTATTACACAACCATCTCCAGACTCAAAGAAGGGCTCATTCTCAACACTTTCTGAATAACTGGGCCTCCTTCCAAGCTGGGCTTTTGGTTGTTTGGTTTTTGTTTGTTTTTTTAACTCTGATACCTGAAATTAAAAGCCATTCATGAAAGAATTGGTTTCTAGGAACTCAGCTTCACAGCCGTTCACAACTTTGCCAAAATCTCACATCACTTCATTTACTTATATTCTCACTCTACTGTAGCCGTCTGTGCTATTTCCACTTTAATTTCCAGCTGTTGTCCACACTGCCACTTGAAATTAGGACTTGTTTCTAGCACTGCTCCTCGTCTGACACCATTGCTTCCCTTACTTTCATTTACAATAGCCTGTTTTTTCTGATAAGCTCTTAGAAGAAAATTCACATGCAACTCTGTATTTTGTAGCAGCCTTAGTTCAAACTTCTGTATGAAAAAAAAAAAGAGTATAAGTGTAGTGGGTCGACCCAAGGCATAGTGCTTCTGAGGACTGCTGTGGGGATATTAACTCTATCTCAGCCAAACCCAACGCAGTAGGAAAAGCCCCAAATATGTTATTGAACCTTTTAGAGACACCTGGAAGAAGCGCTGTATGAACACAGCCATGTGTGGTATGTTGTTCCTTTCTTTTTCTCAAGGTGTTTAAAATTGATCTTGTATTAGAAGATTAAATGCATTCACTTCTAGAACACACAACAGTCTGAAATAAAAAGAATTTAAAGGTGAAAGGGTTATCAACTGAAGAAAATTGTCCTGACACCGCTCTCTTATAATCTTAGGTAGATGAATTGTGTGATTTTAAATGACGTCTCTTTGGTAAATTTTCCATGCTAAACAAAACAAACAAACAAACAAAAAAGAATTCTCCAAAAGAAACCAAATTCTTTGGTTTGAAAAAGAATGTTTTTATAAAAGTCCTGAAAAGAAAGCCCTAGCCCTATACCATGTTTTGTTCCAAATTCTAATGTAGTTTTATAGACTTCCTATTTTACCATAGGCAAAGCCTTTCTTCTGTGGCTTAATTTCTTCTTCTGTAAGAAGGGGGATTAAAATAGAGAGAAATATTAGTGGAATGTCATGTCCATGAGTGAACTGTGAGTGGTACTGATTGAACTGAAGTACTGAGCAAATACAACTTTTCCTCCTCCATGTTGAAAGACCCCAAGCTGCTGGATAAGTGGGAGCAGGAACTCTGTAAATCCTCAGGAGTCATTTTGAGACTCACACTTGCCCATGACAGGCTTTGGATTTGCCTTACAAATCCTCATCAGAGGAAGATTATGAAATGGAAGGAGGGCAACAGGATCCCTGACTCCACAACCAGGATTAGATGGATGCATCCACAGAGCACCCTGAGAGGTAAAAAATAACATCACTGCTGGTAACTTGATGGATCTTTAATAAAACTGAAATGAAAGTCTCAGCTTGAGTATGGGCTCAGATCACATCATTCTTGCAACCTCAATAACTCCTGGCCCTTTCTCTAGCCATGAGACAACATTACTTGTTGATCTTACTTCTCCTGCTCAAACTTCCTACCCTCTAAAGCAAAGAAGTGCATTCAAGCTATCTGGGCAATGGAGCCTGCCCCACACCAGCTCCTAGGCTGTGCCCAAGGCAGTGACTTAGTGCCTGCAACTCCAGACACCCTGAGCAAAGGACCACAAAGGACAGGTTTCCTCACACAGTTTTACTACTTTGTCACACTGATTACAGAGGGTGATGTTGCTTCTGATTTTTGCCTCAGTTTCCTCCTGGGCAATATAATAAGAATACTTTCACCAAAGAACAAGGAGTACAACACAGTAACTGAGAGTTGATAAAATAAAGAATAGGAACAAGAATCTTGGACTAAATTAAATGTGAAACTTAAAATATCGTTTGCTTTTTGACCAAGGTTAAGCAACTTTACAGAGCCTTGCCTCAGACCACAGGAAAGGAAGTGGGAGTTAAAACAGAAAAAAAAAAAAAAGCAGAAATTAGTTATGATTGACATGGTGAAAACACAAGCATTTGAAAATCCGTAGTGCTTGGAGGTCTACAGAACCAAAAGAGTTGTATTCCTGACCTAATCATATGAGGCAGATAAAGTTTGACGCTCCATATATGTTTCTCTGGTCTTGGATAGACAGTGAAAGTGAAATATCAAAGTCTGTGTTTGGGGAACAGCTTTGCAGAAATGCCCTGCAGGTCCAGGCAGGTGAAACTGCAGGAGTCAGTAGTATGCCATGGCAACAATGAGGGCCACCAGCAGAATGCAGGCTAGGAGCAACCAGGTAGGCATCATCCCTGGAGCACTTGCCCTGTGAGGAGGAGAGGAGGGGGCTGGACCTGTCTAGCCAGTGCAAGTGGCAGCTTTGGGGGACCCAGCAGCAGCCAGCCTGTGCCTCACAGAGCAGTAGGAAAGTGGATTGCTTACTGCAGGGCTTGGGATGAGGCTGAGAGACAAGAAGCACAAATTGAAACTAAAGGAATTAGGGTTAGTGGTGCAGGCTCCATCCTTGGAGGTTTCCAAGACCCAGCTGGAAAAAGCCCTGAGCAACCTGGTCTGACCTCATAGTAGACCTTGTTCTGAGCCTTCCAAGGTCCTTTCCACACTGAATTCTTCTGTAGTTCTACAATTCTAGAAATTCAAAATGAATCAGTGTTTAGAGTGTTTAATTGTAGTAAAGACTCCAACCTTCTTAAATCAATCAAAAAAACCATAGTTTTATTGAGGACAGTAACTGCAGTGTTTTTTTACTGTACAACTCTTTTTTTTTCTTGCAATTCAAGCCCCATGTTGTAAATTCACCCTCAGTTCAGTGTGCATTTTATGTTCAAACCAGAAAATGTGTCAAAAAAGAAATAAAGACAAACCAGATCCTCAGCATTTGCCTTACTCTAAGCTTATTTCTGTTGCACAGAAGCCAAACAAATCAGCAATAGGGTAGTGCCGAAGATCATCACAATAGTCTGCCAAAGAAAAAGCCTTAGGCCTAGCTGCTGCTACTGGAAAACCCCAGACAAATGCCTGGCAAAGAACTGGCTCCAGACTTACACATTGTTATTATGGAGGAGCGGATGATGACACAATTTCCTGCACAATATTTATACACTTGTGCCCTGAAGCCTTGGCTTCTCACTCCAGTGGATATAAGAAAATCAACTGTGGAAAAGGCATTTCTGTTGCTTAAGGTGTTGCCATGACTATTTGTACTTTTTTTTCCTATTTTACGTTAAATTCCTAGATTCCCACAATCATCTTAAATCAAGGGAGAACGCTGTCATTGCACAGAGTTTGCCCTCACCCAGAGCTAAGCAGACAGCAACTGATGGAGAAATGAAGGCATCAGAAAGGTGCTATGATGTGCTGCAGTCAGACAGAAACAGTGCTAATAATGAAGTCCATGTCTTCTGACTGTCCTTTTCATGAGCATCATACTTCCTACTCAGCTCATTCCCATCCAGACAGATTATGATGTTTGTAATGTGGTGTGATTATAGCAAAAGCCAGTCCTTTATGTGCACTAGCACATGTAGGCTTCTAGCCTTATGGATGTCTTTTGGGATAAAGGCATATATAGCTTGTACAATTTATGTCAAACCAATAATTGTAATGTTATTTCATATACACACTTGTTACAAGGTCACCAAAGGATGTTTCTCCCAGGGAATTGCCTCATTTTCTTTTAGTCAGTGTAACTGTTTCTGGACTATGTAGGGGTAGATTTAGATTATTGTGAATAATCTGAAGCATTTAGAATTATAGAGAAAAGCTGAGAGAAAGAACAAGATTTATTAACATGATAAGCATATAGACAACTTTTTATAGAAGATTTTGTGATTATGCTTAAAACTTTGTTTCCTGAAATGTGCAACAAACCTCTTTTTGCAATTAAAGAAACTTTAATTAAAGAAGTGCTCTTCAGATCTTCTGAGAGGTGGAGTTAAATTACTATTTATTTTTTCTAATTCATAGATGACATGAGAACTGAGTTTAGGATCCTGCTGTGCTAAATTCTGTGTATTGATATATTAGGAGACAGCTCAGCTCAGGAAAATTTACGAACTGAATAGACAAGAAATTCAAAAAAGACTGAAAAACTGAAATATACATAAGTTATTTTCATAGGTAATCTATCAAGCTGGAAGAAGAGACTAGTCAGTTTTATGTTTCAGTCTCTAATTAAACTATATTGTCTACTAAAAAAGAAGAGATCAATTTGAATCTAGAATAATAATGTACAGAAGGTGAAGAAGATTTTGATCTGTTATTTTGATACAGCAAGGTAAGGTAAATGGGAAAAAATGCAATTTACACTAGCATACTAGGGTACATCCTCAGGTTTACAATTAGAGAAGCATACTAAGCAGTCGAAATTGATTTAGTGTGGCAGGACCAGATTACTAGGAACCAAATTTGTCCCTTTCAAAAGTTTAACCATTTCTACTAAAGATATGTCATGTATCTGATGTGTATTAGTTGCCTGTTTCTTACTCAAGTCTAATATAACCTGACATAGACACAGGTAGTGTGGTGGCAGAATACCACCAAATAGTACTTTTAAAATAGAGAACTGTTTCATTCAGCTCTTATTTCAAGTGCATCAACATTGGTGTTATGCTGTGAGCAAATGACAGCAGAACAGAGGTCAAAAGAATGCTCTTGAATGAGATGGAAATATTTTCTTAGTGTTTGCCATGAATTTTGTCCTAGTGCCAAAGTGGTTTCTATGCAGACTTCTTGCAGAGTGAAACAGAAATGATGGCTCTACTGCAGCTTTTTCTCAGTCCATAGTAATTTATCAGCATGATACCAATCTCTGAAATGGCTAGCTGTTGTTCTTCTCTGAAAACACAATACAGCTAAGATAAACAGTGTTGTTTTGCAGAGAAAAGACAGAAGGATAAACACAGGTTCTAAAATGACAATGACTTTTCTTGATTCTGAAAAAATTGTTACTAGAAATGGAAGTTCACAGGCAGGAGAGGGAAATGGAGAAGATGCCATTTCTCAGTCTTGCAACAGCTGAGGACTTCAGTTTTATTTGTTACAAGATAAGAGCTGCTCTTTCAAAAGTTCAACACAAACAAGACCATCTATAAAACAAATCTCTGTGCAGAAACTACTTTTTTTTTTTTCTTACTTCTTCATTAAATAAATAGGTTCCAGCTGAAGAGGAGTTATTCCTTTGGTGAGGGCTGAAGGGTTTAGAATGCATAAGAATGGGCAATTTCTCCAGGAATTAGGAAAAAATAAAAAATAAAACAAACCAAACAAAAAACTCATTCCAGCAACCAAAATACTTACTAGCTAAAACAACATTAACATCAGAAACATACAAACACCTCTCAAACAACCAAAATATTTACTGCAGGACAGCAGCTATTTGCCTTTGCAACATGTGAGAGAGCAGCATTAACTTTCCCCTGCAGAATGTTGCATTAACAGGCTTCCTTTAAAACCTAGTTGGAATAAAAAAACTCTTCAAAACACACTCATTTTTCAAGGTCAAAACTGAAACTGAACTCCATCTCGTGGCATTTTAGAAGGCAGAACTAAAAGCTCTGTGGGGCTTTCCTGCTTTAAGCTTCTCAGCAGCTTGGGAAGGAAATTCAATTGTGCCATAGTGTGACTTCGTTTTTTCCTAGAGACAGATCTATAAGGGTGATCCATTTTACCTAACTTAGGTATCTAAAAGTTTACTGCCTAAATCTAAGCTAGACGTCCTTTACATATCATAACCACAACAAAGAAATAGATAACTCCTTAGAGCACAATAATTTTAATCTTTGATAATTATCTAATTTTTTATCCAAACTAAGTTATCCAAGAAAAAACTTGAGACCTGTCTCAGCTGTGCCCTGACTCAATCATAAAAGAGACCTGGCTGCTCACCTGTCTCCTTCCTGATTCTGGTTTCCATGCAGAGCCAACTTGAGAGAAGCAATACCATTCATCAGGGGTCAGTTTAGTTACAACTAAATGCAATTGATATGATTTGTTATCTCAAATATTTGACATAATTAGTTATGTCCAAAGAGACATTGGGGGTTGTGTTCAGACCTAAATGAATGAAATCCTATGTGATAATGTCACTCAAAATTAATTTCAACAGGTCTGACATCTTGCACTCCATGATTTACTTGAATTATGCCAAAGAATATTTACAATTATTATATTGCATGGTGTAATCCTCAACATCAGCATGCATTATGTAGCATATTGAAGACCTTTATCTTCTCCATGTGTTAAATAGGTAATATAGTCATGGCTAGGTAATATCACTGGGAAAAGCTCGGTGAGAATTAGTTTGCTGGAATGAAAATCTGCACTAACAATGGTTCTAGAGTCAGTAATTAGAAAACCATGTAATTTTCCATTGTACCACAGAAAATAATTGCTTTAGATGTTCTTTACAGACTGGTTTTGTTTCTCTCATGGAGCTTAGTTGAGGTGTCTACTCTGGGAAAACTGTTTAATAGGAACCCCTACTTCACCTACTAACTCTACAGGAATCACAGATTTGTGACCAATGTGATGTTTATTGACTAGTTTTCTTACGAAAAGACTATACTCATGGGTTACTACAACTTCTATCTCTACTACAGTCTGTACTAGTACAGAAGATTTTGAATATTCTTATAATCTAAAATAAGTGTGGATTTATTTTTTTTTCTACTGTCAATAAAACACTCTTTGACAGCAGGTAAAAGTCCAGGACAATTCTACAAGATCAGCATGAACAAAAGTGTTGGAGTTTTTTTGTGGGAAAATATTGGAAGTCCCTATATTCAGAAGAACAATGGAAGATTTTATACATATCTATATATATTGTTTGTTTATAAAATTCTCAAAATTACTTGTTCATATATGAAGCTACAGACTCTGGTAGTCTTAAAAAATCAGAATAATAAGACTGTCTGTTCATGTTTGGGAATTAGTTTGTAGAGCAACACCCAGAAAAATGGATACAATCCAATTCAGGAATGATGCCTTTGAAATAAAATCTATGGTGTAGAAATGAATAACTACTAGAGCACATGGCTGCCAACTCTGGAATTTAACATTCCACATTTCACTTAACCACAAAAAATGGAGAGGACACATGTTCAAAGGCAAATGTAGTAAAACATTAAATTAATTTTATAGTGTGCACATTATAGGTCAAATGTGTCTAAAAGTTCCCAAAGCAAACTGCAACTATGTCACTGAAAAATATTCAACATGGAATAACATAAGCAAAACAAAATAATAATAAATAATTTGTATTGTCTCTCCTGTTCCCTCATTATACTTTTAATAATAGATGAATCAATTTGGGACATATATCAAAATCTTCTCATGCTTTTTCTGGGCTTTGTTCTGATGATTTAACTCTCATCAACTAAGGTGTTACCCATAACAAGCACTCATTCAGTTCAATACAACTTTCTTTGAGATAAGTTCTTATTCAACAAGGGCATTCCAATTTCCACATAATGTTACCATACTTTGCATTTCAAGTTTTTTTCTTTTTTCTTTTAAAAACCAAAACATATCTCTATTTACATTATTTCCCAAACTCTAAAGGAAAGATCTTCAGTTAGGTTGTAAAAACCAGGATTCCCTAACTCCAAGAATCCAGGGCCACAGCACAGCAACAAATACTGGACACAAGTTCAAGAAGGAAAAAATTCACTTTTTTTACGAAAATAGCAACATGAACATAAAAATAATAATTTCCAGGTTGCTTTAATTCCTAAATAATATTCCTGTTCAAGAGAACTAGAAGCACTCATTTCTGTTACGAGTTTCTTCAGCTGGCTTCCTTCCTTATTGTAATATTAAGAAAATACAATTCCTATGGTAGAAGATCCCAACATTTATTCAGGAGATAGTGATAGAAGTTTCTACAGGTGCTAGAATATCAGATGTACAAGAGAACCTGCTCTTAGGAGTAATATATACTTGACAAGCTAAGCATACAGAAAGCCTAGCTCACTTTTTCCCCACTGAAATGCTTTGATTCTTTAGAGACAATAGATTGTTATCTATGGGTCATAGCTGCCAGTAAGAAGTGAATTGTGTTTTAAACATGTCCAAAGCTTTTGAAGTAATCCAAATTAGTCCAAAAGATTGAAGCACAAAACCAGGTCTGCATGAAGGGAATTTTTTTGGTTCTGCTGTGGGTAAGGTACAAATCTAGTGCCTGACACACCTGAGATTTTCATTGAGGAAAAAAACAGTGAGGCTTAAAACACGGAGAAAGCCACCATTTGTAGTTTGCATTACTTTCCTTTGGTGCAAAGATTATAAATCAGTCAACAGTAAATTCTAAGCACTGCTGACAGTGAAGAAAGTGATAACAGAAAGGAAAAAAGGAGAGGAAGGATGAAAGAAAGGGGGTAGAACAAGTAAAGGAGGTCACATGGTCAAGGGACTTGTCTAATGTCAGTCAGTATGTTATAGTAGTATTCTCCTAGGTCCCACATAATTGTTCCATGCAAAAGACCTCAGTATCATTTAGATCTTCCTCTGTCACTAACTTTTTTAGATGATACTGTGCAAAGACATCACCTAAGTTATAGCCAGATAAATGAGTAAAAAGGCTAAGTCAGTTACATAAATGTGTAACAGAAATCAAGACACTTAAGTAGCTGCTAGGAACTTGAAGCTTGGTTCTATCATCACTTAGTAGGTGGGATTCAGATAGCAATCACTGGAACATAGCAAGATTTCAGAAAGGCTCAGAATTTATGAGACTCCCTACTTATGTATAATTGAAAGATCAGGAAAGTTAGCCTAGATTCCAAGAACTGTATTAGTAATCATACAAAACTCAGTGGGTTTGGAACTTGTGAGTGACAGAGACATTTAAACTAACAATTTATAATTATTTATCATCTCAAAAAACATCACAGCATGAAAACTGTGTTATATATAAATTTACACCTATTCCCCTTGATGGTTCTTGGCCTTCAGCCTTCAGTGTAACAATATAGAGGGTGGGAATTCATGCATCACATTCACTTTTATTCACTTTTTAAATGAGACATGCCATCAAAAGCTGATGTGAAGGTCTCTAGATTGACTGAGCATGCTTTGTCACGTTAACATTTAAGCAGTTAATTACTCAAGCAGTAGCATCATGAATAAGATATAAGATAAAGTATATGCCCTGAAAGGCCTCTGAACAATACATTGTAATAATACGACACAAATGTCAGTGGTAGATATAAAGTATGGAAACAAAATAAACTCTCATGCTTCAGGGCATAGATTGACAAAGGCTTTAGACTCAGTTTAAAAGGATTAAATCCTGCTATTCAGTGCATATGCATTGCCTAGCACAATGGAATCATAGAATCACAGATTGATTAGCCAGATTGGAAGGGACCTTAGAGATCATCTAGTTCCAACCCCCCAGCCACGGGCAGGGATAACCAGCTTCCCAATGATGGTACTAGGCTGCTGTAGTAACAACCACCACAAAACCAACATGTTATAATTGCAACACTAGTTATTTTTAACGAGAGCATAAAGAAACCTTTCCTTATGTTTGAGGAGGTCCAAATGATGTTTTCTTTCATTGTCTTCTGAACTATCAAGAATTAGAAAATGCTTCTAGCAGCATCCTTAATTTCACTCTCCCAGCTGTCTACACAAGCAACATTTACATTAGAAAAGTTTGATGGAAGCGTATCTGTTAAGCTGTTAGTGTTGAGGATGCAATAACCCCATTATAGACATTTCAAGATCTTGATTTTAAACTACCTCCAGTATTGTCCAGTAGATTTCAGCCCTTTATCACTTGCTCCATGTTAGATGCAACGCCAAAAAGCACCCTTTGGTTTACGTTGACCCAAAAAGTATTGATTTCCTGTGATGCAAGACCACTCCATGATGCAATCCAAGCAACATTTAGAGGAGTTAACTGAATCATTAACTTCAGAATCGTATTCCTGACATGAAGTAAATTTCTGTTGTAGACACGCTAGTCTTGGCCTCAAAGTACCACTGAAGTTCTCCATCCGGAATGCCTGAAGAAAAACCCTAGCAAGCCCCAGGGGTCACAAATCCTTTCAGTGCACCCTCTGAAGCCACCAAAGATACTTGGACCCCAGTGTTTGAACTGCAAAACAGCTGTGAGCATGTTCCAGTGCCGGATGTCTCTTCAAAAGCTGCATGGCAGAGGTAGTGTACAATGCTCTCTCATTTGTTAGTGTCTCCATAGTATTACACAAATAAGGAAATGCCCCTGAATGGAAGACTGGAAGACTTCTCCATACTGCACAGAAATCCCATATCAGTCTCTCACTGGTAAGGACTAAAGCTTCTTAGAAGATATCAGTCCCTCACTGGCAAATGGGAAAAGGCCCAAGAAGTCAATCACCTCTTTCTCTTTCTTCCCATTACTTTTCAGACTTTCTCAAATCTTTTGCTGCCCTGACTGGAGGTCTTTTTACTGTTATTGGAGGCTGAGTGCCAAGAAAAACTTTGCTAGAGAAGCCAAATCTGTCTAGC
This sequence comes from Bucco capensis, assembly GCA_013396975.1. Taxonomy (NCBI): domain Eukaryota; kingdom Metazoa; phylum Chordata; class Aves; order Piciformes; family Bucconidae; genus Bucco; species Bucco capensis. The sequence continues at coordinate 158,309 of VWZO01000301.1, read as the reverse complement.
AGCAAGGCACACCAGATTTCAGGATAACATCAATACAATTGGATGCCAACCCCAAACTTGCATGTGCATGTAACCTAAGCCAGTGACTCTCTTGCCAGGTCCTGTAAGTAGGTATGTCCAGTGTGTGCTCAGACATGCTAGGCTGCCAAGGCCAGCCCAGGCAGACCTGCTATTTCTGAACACACAAGGGATTCTTTATGCAACAAAACAAAAGCACACATGTAGAAATTAGCCCAGTGGGAATGGGTTTAACTTAGGAGAAAACCACACACTGTACCACTATCAAAGATTCAGCCCATCAGTATCTGCATTTTTACTGGTATCTTTAGGTCTGAAATTTTGAGAAAGACTGAAAAGCTATGGACATCTGCTATGACTATGGAGAATTGCTTCACACAGAATAGGTTATACAAGCATAATATATTATGCAGTGGTTTAGCTGCTTGTGTAGTATGCATGGTATGTCACTGCTAAGTTCCACTTTCCTCAGTCTATGGTTGCTTGAACGATCCTTTCAAGTTCCTTCATATTGCCTGGCTTTTGTGAAGTCAAACTCAGAGCTGAAGCTGACTCCTTGATAAACACTCGTTTTCTAAGAAGAGAGGCAAGTCTTGCTACCCTCTTGCATACCTTCAGGATAGCCAGTGATTTCTGAGTCTTGCTAATGCTCTTCATTGGAATATTGCTATAAAGGTTTACACACCAGAGGAGAGAAAAACTTAATACAGTTTTCTTCTCTCTGGTTATGAGATACATAAATGGACTACCTGTCACCTTGTTGACTTTGTGATTAGGGAAAAAAACTTTACATCTGGTATTTAAAAAAATTGTACAAACAGGCACATGAATGTATTAACATTACCAACATACTAATAACTGTTACCAATAGCTCATTCTGTGGTCCTAGTTCCTGTGAACTTTCTTAATGCTGGACTGGTCTTATGAGCTCCTTTGAAAAAATAAAATATTAAAACCCTCAGTGTGATGAAGAGGATTGTCAGTGCAATGATATATGCTGGCTTAGAAGTTATGTCAAAAAGGATGGTGTTTCTTTGTAGGAACTAAGGAGTATGAGTCCCTGGGACAGTAGTTAGGACAACCTTGTCCTGTGTGATCTGCCATGTACACACAGAAAAGAGTCTTCAGTGGATTCAAGCCCACGTAGAACTTTTCTTGTCTCTCTCCTTCTTTCTTTTGCTATAAGTATGGATAGATAATACTGTGAATTAGGCAGTCTCATATATAGATACACTGAGGAATGATGTGGTACCAGGTGGAGCAAGCAGAGTTGTGGTGGCCCCTGGAGGGGTAGCCTATAAAGATTTGTAGCCTCCATGTTTATCTGAGACCTGGTGTCAGCATAGCTGGGTAGTCTGTTGAAAAACAGTGTTCACATGAACTCCATGTTGGGACATCATCATGGATTCATTCTTCTGAAGCAACAGAGTAGAAGCTATGATCAAAGGACCTCTGGTCTGAACTAACATTGTGGCTTCTAAGTGTGTTACCACAGAATCTCTAGCTCTGGAACAGGGTCCCCAGGGATGTGATCACTTGGCCAAGTGCCAGGTACCCACCAAGGTTCTCTATCATATCCTCCCCCCACACCTCCCATGGCATGACAAGAGGGAAGAGAACGAGATGAAAGCAGCCCATGGGTTTCAGTAAAGGCAGTTTAATAAGCAAACAAAGAAAGGCAAGGCCATGCGCGCAAAGCGAAACAAAGCAAAATTAAGCTTTAGTCTCTACTTCCCATAACAGGCGATGTCTGGCCCTCTCCCAGGAAGCAGGGCTCTGAAACATGTGGTTGTTGCCTGATGACAGACGTCTTCTTCCCACAGATGCCCCCATTCCATCCCCTTATATTACTGAGTTGACATCATATCGTATGGAATAGCCCTTTGGTCAGTTTGGGTCAGTTGTTCTGGTTGTATCCATTCCCAAGGTCTTGTCCACCCCACCCCCTTGGGGCTGTGCCAGCCCTGCCCAGCAGCAGTTGCAACACCATGTGTTATCTCCAGCGCAAGGCACAGCACTGCGAAGACTGCTATGGGGAACGTTAACGCCATCTCAGCCAAACCCAATACACTTCCTCATGAGGGGAAGTGGAGGGACAAGAGCTGATCTCTTCTCTCTGGTGACCAGTGATAGGACCAGAGGGAATGTCAAGAAGCTGTGCCAGGAAAGGTTTAGGTTAGACAACAGGAAAAAGTTCTTCACCTGTAGGGTGGTTTAGCACATAGTCCCCAGGAAAATAGTCATGGCACCAGGCCTGAAAGAATTCAAGAAGTATTTGACAAGACCATCAAGCACATGGTGTAATTTTTGGAGCTGTCCTGTGTAGAGCCAGTAGTTGGACTCAATGATCCTTGTGGGTTTCTTACAATTCAGGAGATTCTATGATTCTATGAATGTCTCTGTATTAACTACGCTATACTATGCTATGCTACTATATTGTTTACTATAAGTGTACTCATGTGTACTCATGCATACACAGGTATAGACACATACGTACATGCACACATCAAATTTTAGTATCAGCAGACAGTTTGGAAACTAAAGAATTTGCTCAAAGTTCAGTCCACCCATTTGATCATCAGTGTTTTCACAGCATACCTTCAGACTCTTTAATCCTCTGGTTGTAGCACTAAAATGAATAACCAATTTAGGAACAGTGAAGAGAAGTATGAGTTAAACAAACACGGGTGGACACAAAAGGGCATTGCTCAGGTTTGGGGCGTTTATTTGCATGACTACTTGTAGACCAAGGTGAAAAGTACAACTGGCTTCTTGGACTGAACAGAGTGTGTAAACAACCATGAAGGAGGGATTAACTCTCACCATCAAGAAATGTCTGTGCTCTTGAAATGAATGGGTAATTCATGACAACAAGAAAAGGGCAAATATTGAGAAAAAAGGCTCCAGCCTGTGCATTGTGTTCAATCAGATCTTAATATCAGGTAAACTTGTTACAGATACACAAATTACTCATGCACTAGGCTGTGATTTCACTAAGGTAGGAAGAAGTGTTGATGTAGATAGAGTAAATATAAGCAGCAGACTGTCTTGTACGTGATTCCTCTTTAATCCTCCTCAGCTGATGACAAATTGCCATTTACAAATTGCTTTGTGTGAGTATAAGCTCTTCAGATAACAGAAATCCACCAAAGCAGGGAGCTGCAGCAGGAGTGCCGTTTTCCCACTAAATAACCAGCCTAAACAAACAAATACATGTAAAGCAAAATACTTAGAAAGTATCACAAACCTTTTTATTTTTCCCTGGCCTATGTGAGGGATGCTTTCCTATGGCTGATGTGACCAATGGGAAACTAAAATTTTTATATGTCTTTCCTTACACAGAGTTTTCTGCAATGTTAATACACACATTAGTCTAAAGTAAATACATGAAAGATTATGTTTACAGAGGATTTCTCTTTTTAAATTCTGATTTTGCTACACATGGAAAGGATCCTTAAAATCAAGTCAATGCAGGGCTGCCTAGGAGCTTACTGTCTGGAGAGGGGTCCTGTCTCATGGAAGTAAAAAGTGTCTATCAAACATCAAGGTTTCTGTTAGAGGTAGTGACTTTTATTAACCTGAAAGTTTTAAAAGTTTTAACGCTACATATTGTGTATCAGACTTCACAAACGAAGATCCAGGGAGGGCTCCACCCACACTCCTCATCAGCGCCTTTTCCAAGCGTGCTGATAAAAAGAGGATAGCAGATAGCACCCTCGAGCCTGCGCTATGGATTTTTTTAGGTGAGACACAGCATGCGTAGAGCTGGACCCACCCTTTAGTCCTAAGGCTCATCTGCCAGGGCCTAGCAAGCTTGGACGCTGGCAGCAAAGTCCTTAGGATGGAGGTTTTATTAGAGTGTCCTTCTCTTAGATGGAAGGCCTTACAGGGCTAAATGAGCTCCATCTGCCCGGGTTTGGAATCAGAGCTGTCCCTCTCCTAGGATGACTGCCAGAAGGCTAATGAGCACATCCTACCCATACAAGGATTATAGGAACATGGGTATTACTCCCCACACTTTACCGTGGGCAATGAGTTTAATGCTCCCTCTGCTGTTGGCACAGTTATGGCACCAGGGGGCACAGGAGACCCCAAGTGATTTTCAGACTGTGCCTGGAACGCTACATATGAAATTTGCTTTAAATACACCACCATGCCTAAAATGCTGCTGCTCTGTGTAAAGTGATCCCATAAGACTCTGAATACGCAGTTATTGTACTTCAGATGTAGTCTGTATCAGCTTACTTTTGAGAGGCTGAAATGGCAAATTCAGTCCCACTGAAATATTGACTCAAAGCCCAGAATTTCTGGTCTTCCAGAAATCCCATTGAGCTCTTCCAGAAATTTACCCTAAAGCACTGGAAAAATAGGTAAAGGAACAAAGAGTGAGAGTGTTTAATTACTTAAGGATAACAAATAAGGTTGGCAAAAGTCTTAACTGTTACCTGAGTAACATGGTGAATGCAGGTGAGAAGCAACTTGAAGCTTAACAGTGATTAAAATACATAGGAACTCAGGGCTCTAGCAAGGTCAAGACAACAGATTATGTGGGGTTTAGGACATGTTTCTGAAATATCTTGGTTTATAACAATCCTGTATCCTTGTTGGTTTTAAGACAATATTGATGTTTGCTTTGTACCAAAAAAAAAGAAGAAAAAAAAAAAAAAAGAAAAAGGTGTGTCTTTCCCTTCTGCTCAAATCTTAGATTACATTTAACTTAATCTAAATCTGATGGTAGCCTGACCTGTATGTACATAGGGGAGTAGGGAGGGTTAAAATATATTTTTATTGCTTTGCATTGCTTACTTACATTATGGCCACCATGAGAAAGAGGAATTCAGGTTTAATGAAGCTGCTTAGGAACAGGGCTCAAATAAACCCAGACTTTGTACATCATAGCTACTGGTAGGTCTCATAGGTTACATACACAGTGGTAGTGTGTCAGATCTGTCCTCTGGACAAAATACAGAAAGTCTCTGTAGATTGTGTCCATGTACGCAAATTCTTTTACCTAACACAGGCAACTGAGCCTAGGCATTGTATTGGGAACAAGCTCCTGGAATCCTTAGAATAGTTTGGGTTGGAAGGACCTCTAAAGTTCATCTAGTCCAACTGCCCTGCAATGCACAGGGACTTCTTCAACTAGATCAGATTGCTCTGAGTCATGTCCAATCTGATCTTGAATGCTTCCAAGCATGGGACATCCACCACCTCTTTGGGGAACCTGTTTCAGTGTCTCACCATCCTCATTGTAAAAAGTGTCTTACATCTAGTTTCAACCTCCCCTGCTTTAGTTCTAAACCACTACCTCTTGTCCTGTTGGCACAAGCTCTACCCAAAAGTTTGTCCCCATCTTCTGTAAAAGCCCCATTTAAGTATTGATAGACCCCAATAAGTTCTTCCTGGAGCCTTCTGTTCTTCAGGCTAAACAACATGACTATCTCAGCATGTCTTCCTACACATGGAGGTAGGGGCAAAAATATAAATACTCCTTTCACTAAATGATTTGGGGAACTCAGTTTCAATGTCTTCTAGGCAATCACTTCACTCAAATTTCTCTAGCCTTTTTGACTGATTGGAACCAGTAGATATGCTATAACTAAAAATGTATTTCTATTAAATCCAACAGAAATAAACAGCTCCTGAATCCCTGGACAAGTTCCAGGTCTGTTTAAGGGGATTTTGTTTTTAATTTTTTAACTGGTGACTTAAAGTCAAGCCGATGCAGCCCAACTATCTGAGAATTCAAAGACAACATTGTTAAAAGGTTAATAAAATATAATTTTCTCCTCTTTATCTCTTACTAAAAGCTCCCAAGATACCAGTGAACTTTTCTTCAGAATTCTGAGGTACAGTCTGACTTTTCATTCTGGTTTACTGCCAGAGTAAACATACTAGTTGCTTTGCCACCAGTGCAACACAAAGTGGTAGACGCTTCCATTTGCTGAAATTAAGACACATTTTCTGTTATTCTAGTTTTCTAAAGCAAGACAAAGGATGATAACTGTGATATTACTGACTTCCTTTTACAAGGGAAAAAAATCATAACTTCTCTTTAAGGATACTCCTACCTTCATCATCAAATGGTAGACAATATGAATGGGATATAGAGAACAGCAAGAATACCCTTTAGTCTTCTCATTGAACTTGGATTTCTTGGTGACACAGGTCTGAAACTGATCTCATTATAAGACAGCAAAGAAAAGAAAGCCTGCATCTATGAAGATATTTCTACAAGACTAGGATGCTTTTCCAGAATGGAGGTATTTGAGTTATTTTACCTCTATTATAAGCATACTTACACTGATAACTAACATCATCTTGTATTTCTAACCTTAGAGAGACTTTTCTATCTCAGAGCATGTCTGTATCAGGAACCCTTTAAGTCTTGCTATAGCAGAGCAATCACAAGTTGTAATAACAGCAAAGTAAAAGAAAGCTGGGATGGAAAAATGCTAGAGTTGAAGCAATTATATTTACAGGTTATTTGAAGAAAATAGGAGGAGCAAGCAGTTTTGGAGAAGTTGGTTAGGGAGCTGAAATGTTGTTCAGCTGAAGGACATTAGAGTAGGATTAATGCTAGCCCGTGGCTGAGTGTCAAATGAGGAAAAACCACAAAAGTTTGGGAAAAACATCTATAAATAATTTGACCTCATCAAGCCCACATAAAACATTTGATTGACTTTATGACTGATTCTATGATTTCTGTATATTTTCATTTACAGTGCCTCTTAAGCAATGTATAAATATATAGTCAGGGAAGACACTTTCATAAAAAATCCTTACAATTTGAATCAATAAAAAGAAGAGGGTAAAGGAAGAGTGTCTCAATATTTTGGATTAAATAGGATGCATCAAACATTTTGTGGGATTTTTTTTTTCAGTAACAAAGGAAATAATCTACTACATTTAATAAATGAACCTAGGATTTCTGAGTCTTGAGGCTNATGCATCAAACATTTTGTGGGATTTTTTTTTTTCAGTAGCAAAGGAAATAATCTACTACCTAGGATTTCTGAGTCTTGAGGCCATGTAAAATATTAATACTTATACTAAAAAATACTACTATCTCCTTACTTTCATTAGTAGAAATAAAGAATTGTATGAACAAATATAATATCATTCCCATTTCACAGTTAAGATTATAAGGTAGAAACGACCAACACTAAGGTTACCCAGACTATCAAAAACAGAGAAGAGAGCCAAAAAAATGGTGGTGGTCAGTTCAAGAACAGGGATACTAACTGTCTGATCACCATAGATATTCACCATCACTTGAAAAGCCCAGCATATTTCTGTATCAACAATTACCTTTGTTTTGAATCTGTACATATTCCTCCTTACATGTTTAAATTACTACTATTGTTATTACACTTGGTATTACAAGATATTATTCTAGAAAAAAAAGTGATATGAAAATTCTATGAAATTCATTAAGGAAAAAGAAGAAAGATGTATTTCTAATAATTATGAGACTGCAAAAATATCCTTCTTATATAAGTTCATAAGTTTGATGTTTTAACTACAGTTTTCTTTGTTCTTCAAGTTTCCATGCAAGAAAATAGACCCAAAGGCCAATCTTTTTTCTGAGAATATTCTAACTCCAAGGCAGTTGTATAGCAGACTCAGAGGTTGTTTTTTTCTCAATTTAAAAAGAATATATTTCCGTAAGATCATCATGAAAAAGCAGAACAAATGTTATTAAATATTTACTAAAAATCTCCATTGATGAAGTTTTCACTCCTTTTTATGTGTGATATTTTATATTTTGCAACTGTAATATGTTGATTTATATTTAATTTTAAACTTATTGTAACATTGAGATAATTTCCTTTAGATCTGCTATCTAGGTAAAAAAATGCTCATTTTAAGCAGATTATTATAACATAAACATAGTGTTCACATTTTCTTTATTGGGTTGAATATTATTCAGTACAGATCACTTGTCACTACAAGAAAAAAAAAATAGATCCATCTTTCTCCAAATAAGCCTTAACAAATCTCTTTTTATTTTTTCTTTCATATGTGAGAACATCCTTGTCTTATCTTTTATGTTGTTTATTTACCCATTTTTCTTAACTCCGACAGCAAAACTAGTCTTGTCATTAAAGCTTTACAACCTCTTTAAACTCAGTTCAGACATTCTAGGTTCTCATAGGCCAGCAGTTATCAGCCCAACAGTGTAATGTTTGCATTATGAATACTGTAGGTCAATGCTCGTTTAAAAAAAAAAAGGGGGGGGAGGGAGGGAGAAGTTCCCATTGGAATGTTGAACAAATAATCACAAAAATGTTTCATTTTTAAGACTTTTAAAGGCTTGTCTTTATCAAAACAAAATCTGGGACCTAATTTGACCCGACAGAGTCCCTTTAGTGCATGGAAATTACAAGCAATAAACAATTTTGACATTATATTTAGAACTATGGTATTGCTCTTTGTATGTCCTTCACCTTGGTGTTAATGTTAAGTACTGCAAACAAGACAGATATTTTTCTAGCACACGAGGAGTGTAATGTTAATATACTCACAAGCAAATTGAGAAAGGAAGAAACAAGAGAAGTCCTTTCTGATTTAAAAAAATAACTATGTATTTTCTTAAAATAGATACAGATGGGCTCACTTTGAATGCAGTTCCCTGTAGAAAATGTGTTCTATTGACATAGCAGCTGTCACCACTGAGTAGGCCCAGCAGCAGGTGGTAGCCTGGTGGGGTTGAAGCTGGATTCTGGAACCTTCGATCAAGATGGAAAAGAAAGTAGCAGAGTCCTCAGATGCCAGCCATCAAAGGAAGAAGAGGAGGGGAGGAGGGGTACTAATCCCCTCATTTTATATTGGATATGATGCTTAATGTTGTTGAATACCTAGCTGGTCACTTTAGGATCACCTGAACTGTGCGCTCCTCCCTAAAGGTGTAGCCCGTTGCTCTGCACCCGCTTTGTGGGTCCACACTGACCTTAGTGCATTCCATTCCTGCACCATAATTCCAAAACATTGGGTCTTACCTGTGTAAAAAACCTGCTTCTTCAGAAAGTGTAGTTTTTTAGAGCAGCTTCAGTTGAAAAGTAAAATCACTGAACGGAATTATTCAGTTTTAGCCCAAACTAGGACAGCAAGAAAATACATGAACTATAAATTTCCAAACATCATCAGCATCAATTGTTAATTAGGACTTAAGCCCACCTAGGCATGACTACAAGCATATGTATATTTAAGAGAATAATCAGAGAATTTAATGCTAGAAGCTTAGAACAAGGATAACATTGACGGCAGATAATACTTTAACGGCACTTTAGAGCTTTCGGGTTTGATTATAGTAAAAGCATACAAATACGTCTCAGTTATAACAAGTACAATCATACTTGCCTGAATTTGTGGAGAAGCTGTAACGGTATCTCTGTTTTGAGATTTCCATTTGTATTTGCAAAAGAAAAACTGTAAAAGTAAAATACATCTGATGAAATTTAAAATGTCGTATTATTATCTGTCTCTGGTACGAAGGGAAAGGACATTGTTTTAGAAAGCTGAACAGTTTATTCCAAATAATTTCAATTTTTAGGTAGACCTTCAATATCGTAAGTTTGGACTCAGATCGGATACAGTTTTTTCACATTCTTGAAAAGATCCTGAAAACTATGTCAGGATCAAATGTTGACTAAATTCAGGATATTTGTGTTGGTGTGTAAAAAAAAGTACCATCATGTTGCTTAGCCAGATTTCTCTGAAAAAACATCCCACTTATATCTGTGATAATTTTCTTCCACCTTGTGAAAGAAATGGAAACAGATGCCTTGTTAACTATATTGACAAATTTACTCTTATTGAGTTATATGAAACTTTTTGAAGAGTAGTGTTGATTTAAATGAAACAAGATCATTTGAGAAGGTACTATTCACTGTGATAACAGGTATTGCAGTCTAGTCCTTAGCAATCAATGTGAACAAAGTCTTATCACTTGTTCCAACTAAAACGGTCAACATTTAAGAACTGGTTTATGAACCATCAATAAAATACAAAAAAATCCTGAGTACTCTGTAATAAAAATGACTCATAATTATCTTGAAAAATTCCTGTAATCAAATGCGGGTTCAGTGCCATCAAAAAAAGTCAGGATAAGTAAGTAATTTTCATAGCTATTAGCACCATTACTTAAATATCCATGTTAGTTTTGGTTTCAGTAATGACATTTCTTAGCAAAACAATTCCATCAGAGCTTGTTTTGTGAAATTCCATAATTTCTAAGTAAATCAAGTTCCATTTCTGATAGGAAACATTAATCTGCCTGATGTCTTCTGGATGGGCAACATGGAAGCACAGATATAGAATCATAGAATGTTAGGTGTTGGAAGCGACCTAGAAAGATCATCTAGTCCAACCCCCCCCCCTGCCAGAACAGGATCACCTAGATGAGGTCACACAGGATATGTTTCAAAAGAAAAATTTCAGTGAGTTCAATGATGCTGTCAGGTAAGTCAAAGCTCATTTAAAGATGAGCCTTGCAAGGGATATCAAAGTCAGCAAGATCATCTAATTTATGTTAATAGTAAAAGGCTGAATGAAGGAAATATGGAATTGTTATGGAATGGGACAGATGGCTTAGTGACAGTAGAGGTACTCAATATCTTCTTTGCCTCCGTCTTCAACAAGAGGGTCTCCCAGGCTTCTGTGATTACAGAAAGTGCTTACAATGGTACAAGCAGTGGATGAGGATCAAGTCAAGGGCTGTATGAAAGAACTCAAACCATGTGAGTCCTTGGGACCATATAGACTGTACCCAAGATTTCCAGCCAGTGCCATAGCAAGACCCCTCTATGCCATCTCTAAGAAGGTCATAGAGATAAGGGGCAGACCCAAAGGCTAGAGGAAAGTAAAGTCTGTGTGTAATTTTAAAGAGAAGCCCAAAAAGGATGATCCAATCATCTACAAACTGGTGAGCCTCATTTTGATTGAACAAGTTCTCTTGGAAGCCATTTCTGGGCGTGTAAACAAGTAAAACTGATTGGGAATAATCAGCACAGGTTTACAAGAATAACTCATGCCTGATAATTTGACTACCTTCTTTGAAAAGTAACTGGAATTGTGGGTGAGGTAATAGCAAGGGATGTTACTTACCCAGATTTTAGCTGGGCTTTTAGCTCTGTCTCCCTAGCATTCAAGCCAGGATGCTATGCTTTGGACTGGTGAACATCTAGGTGGGTAAAATCTGATTTGATGGTTGAGCTTTAAGGATAACGGTTGATGAGTCATATTTTGTCTGGAGGCTGGTAACTTGTGGAGAAATGCAGGGATCTGTCTTGGTGCCTGTGCTAGTTAATATTTTTACTGGTGACCTGGAGGAGATGTTGGAGTGCAGTCTCATTAGGAGTGCAGTCTCATTAGGAGTGCAGATGACATCCAGCTAGGGTCATTGGCTGATAATACGAATCAAGGGTACTGAGAGATAACAGACTCAAGCTCTTCACAGTAGTACATGGTAGGAGGATGAGCTACAAAGGTGAAGCAAGAGCAGCTCAGACTGGATACAATGAAATACCTTTTCCCTATGAAGACAGTGAAGCAATGGACCAGATTGCTAAGAGAGGTAGTGCAATCTTTGTCTTTGGAAGCTGTCAAGACCTGACTGGCAAAAGAACTGGTGTGACCTCACAACTGACCCTGCTTTTAACAGTTTTTACTAGAAGCCTCTAGAGGTCCCTTCCCACCTAAATTATTCTAGGATTCAATCAGTACAGTTGCAATACAGAATTGTATATTAGCTTTTCATATAATTTATGAATCAAAAGTGGAGGTGGCATAGATTGAGTTTATTTATTTTTGCTGGAGATTTTTGTGTGTGATGGGTTTTAGCTCTTAATGTTATCTTCATCTTTCCACAGTTTTATGCTCTGCTTTATTTAGTGTAATTGATTCTAGTTACTGGCTTGGTTAATGAAAACCACCTTGCCAATAAGAATATTTGAAGAAAAATAAAAGGCGAAATGCTATTAATCAAAGCACAGGTTCCCTCACGGATATTAGCAGAGCCAAACACAATGCATAAAAGTGAATTGACCTAACAAGAAAGAGAAACAAGGATTTCAAGAACACAGCTGGTTTATTTCCCAGTGACAAAATATACAAAGAGAATACAGGCCCCAAATGTCTAAGGAAAGGAAAGATGTTTTAGTAGCTTGGCTTTATCCTGAATTGGCTGTCCCAAGACAGGCTTCTTTGATAGTGTTCATGAGCATACTGAAAAAAAAAAATAATGCAGTGCAGAAGGATTCTTTTTTTTTTTTTTCCCTTTTCACTTGCAATGAACTGGTTGTTTCAGAATTTCCAGTGAAAACTAAGCATAGTGCCTTATTCATTGTTTCTCATAAAGAATAAAAATAACTCCACTCACTTCTGGCCATTATCATTCCAGCAAAAAACCTCAGAAACTTTTCAGGCCTGATCCTGTAGCTTTGAAGTCAGTGGGAACAGAACCATAGTCTTAAAACACAATGTTTTGGCTAGATGTTGTCACGTCTTTGTTATTTTCTATCAGTAAGATTAGTGCTTCATACTTTCTGAAAAGAGATTTCTGTTGGTTTCTGGAGGCCTTTCGAGGCTGGAGGAAGGGATTTCTATCTGCCTATCTGTCTAGAGACTGCTTCCACGTGAATCTGTAGAAAAGTGTGATTTGACTTCTGTGGCTTTAAAATGGGTTTGATATGAGTTGCTTCCCGTAGTTAAAAAGACTGTGGCCATACTAGTAAACTAAATGTGCTCACAGCCTCTCTCTAGTGCTGCAGCTAACCAGCAAAGAAAGGCCTGCATCCATGTTATTGAATACTTGTGCCTACAGACACTAAGCAGCCACATCCAAACTGCCTCAACTCACTCCAGAACTCATTTGGATGGCTATAGCTTACCTGGGTCAAAACCAGCCAAATACCACCTGAAATTGTTTTGTGTTGTGGACAGTAAAGTGGCAGGACACATTCCCTTCTACTGTTTAATTTACTGGTGTGCATAACTTCAGTGTGCAATTCATCTACCTTAATGCAGACATCTGAAAGTTCAACATTTAAACCTCTGCTAGTTATCCTAGCTTCCTGTTCTACTCAGTGGAAGCAAATTCAGGCTACAATTCATCTGACTTGTCTTGTGTACTCAGCTCAAAAAAGATGGATTACAATCTGGGAATGTCCATTTTTTATTTCTGACTATACAGTGAGTCTGAGGTCACTAGGTCAGACTTAGATTTCTGACCATTATGCACCTGAGATAAGGAAAGACAGATACCAGCCTAATACATACTAATAAGTTTATCAGCATATCTCTTAGGTTGATTAGGCTTTTAAAGACCATATATATTAAATTATAGATTTTTACAAAGAAAAACAGTGGAAATACTTACTGAGAAGTTTCCCTGTCAGAAGGCCCAAGCTGTTCTCCAGAGAACAGAACAGTGTGTGGAAGGGTGAAAAGACTTTTTTTTTTTTTGTGAAGCAGTTGTCCAGAACTGCAATATCCTCTCATGTCTCCCAAAAGTATAATGCAATTTATTAACACCCTTGCTGCCTTTCCTTCTTGTTCTAACCATGGAGTAATACCCATTTCATTCATTTTGTTGTCAAATGGGAGCAAGGCTTGAGTGACTGGGATGATCTACCTGAAGCTGTAGGATTTCATTTCTGTGTCTGGAGGTCTGGACAGCTGCAGAGGAGGATGAGGTCAGGACTCTGCCCTCCAGCAGCATAATTGAGACAGTTTGGCTTACTTTTCGTTAATAAACTTTCTTTCACTCTGACCTTCAGTCATAATAAATACCTGGGAACCATAGCTGTTGATTACATTTGCAGTTGATGCCAATTTATATCATTTCTATTACCATTAATGTAAAGAAAATATTTTTGTCTGAAAATAAGTCACACTGTAGCCTATACCCATTTTTTTTTTTTTTGCAATGCTTAGTCCTTGTTACCTTCATTAGATATTTTTCTAATGATAATTAACTGAGAAAACATGACCTAAGTAAAGTTATCAAAGGACAGCAATTATGGGAACATGTATCATATTATTCCAGTTAGGTAACTGCTCATGGTGGTTTCATTCGGTAACAGCATAAAACTACTGTTTAGCCCACTATTCCCATTGTTACATTGATAAATGATCCCAAAGCTGCCTTTCATTCGACAGGTCTGGTTTTGGACAAGGGCCAGAAAAAACAAAATCACAAGATTTATAAGTACCACAGTGGGAGGGTAAAGAGGATCTGAAGGGCATGAGTCCTGCTCTGTCTTCTCAGAACAAAAGCTCAAGAAAAATACTCCTGGTGGACCAAATGGTAAGGACTCCATTCAATCCTTAACCAGCTGTCATTCAGGCAAGCTATTTTGGCCTATGAAATAAAGAGTGCAAGTATCACCATGACTCTACGACTCATTTAAACTCTGGATCACTATGAAAGCATGAAAGGCAGGGGACTTTGTGGATCCCCCTTATATAAAGACAATAAACACTAAAAGACTTGGTGTTTTCCTATAGTTCTCCTTCCTTCTTCCTTTCTAGGCAGTGGCATAAATGTTATCAAATTAAGTCTAGAGAAAGATTTTTGGGCTATGGACCTTTATGGAATCTCTTGATTGAGCTTAAATTGGAAGACTTCACCTTCCCAAATCTGGTGGGAGACCCTTCATTATCAAATACCACAAATTCAGAAAAAGGTGCCTTAAGTAGCAAAGTACTATTTTAAAAAATGTATCTTCTTTGGGAGAATATTTTCTCAAAGATAAAACACCAATTACTGAAGGAAAGGATAGGAAGCTAGCACTACGGTAAGAGATTAATGGATATGATCTTACAATTAAAGACATTTACCAGAGAAATTTGAACCCCATTATATTCTGTCTTGTGGTACATAAGGAAGAACTGCTTTACATCATCAAAGACAAAACCCAGGTCTATAGGTAAGCTTTAAGAATAATAAACATCCTGAATTCAAGAATAAGTCTGTCAAATGAAGGGATATTGATTTTGGAACAAAAAATATTATGTCAAACAACATTAGTTTAATTGATCTGAATTTAGTTTAAGTACTAAAAGCATTTATATACAAACAGCAAATGAAAATTAACTGCATCTGAGTCCCTTGATTCTCAGATTATACAATATGCATGAGTGACTGAAAGTTCTTGTAGGAATCCCAGCAGCATGGTCTGGGTTCTATTCCCATAGCATGACTCAATAGAAAAGCAATATGCTTTCTTTCAGAAAATATGAATATTTAA
The DNA here is from genome assembly GCA_013396975.1 of Bucco capensis. Lineage (NCBI taxonomy): Eukaryota > Metazoa > Chordata > Aves > Piciformes > Bucconidae > Bucco > Bucco capensis. The sequence continues at coordinate 143,037 of VWZO01000301.1, read as the reverse complement.
AGCCATGTTTTGACTTCTAAAAATACACAAAACTTTTCCTTTCTCAAAAAGAATGTATAATAAAATGTAGAAAAGATGCTAGAACTATGATCATTGTTAACATGGCTTAGTTCAAATATTTCAGCTTCTGGAACAAGCTATCCAGGAAAAACTCGTTCCTTCTGAAACAAAGCCAAATAGATTTGTTTTGTGTTGGTTTTTTCCTTCTACTCTCACTCAGGTACTTACATTACCTAGCTATCTTAGCTACCTCAGAGCTTGCATTTGTAGATATTGATGCATAGAACCTCAAGATATTGACTGCTAAAAAATATTGCTGCTGTTATCCATCAGGGAAAATGCCAAGATCTTTTCTATTTATTTTGTTTAAATACTTGCTTTTTTTTCAAAGTGGGAAGACATTTTCAAAAACTTTCTTAGTCTTCTTTGTCTTTTTAAAATTCTTTGGATGTGCTAAATGAATAAGATGTTTGAAGAAGTCATGATAACAGTACACACTTCACAATATATGCACACAGATAAAGTCAAATTGTGATTTAGCTCACTCAGATATCTAAATTACTTATTAAAATAGGGCAAATGCGTTAGAATTTCTTGATCTTATGTTTGTGAACATGTTGAGAAAATTCAACCAATGAGAGTTCAGAAAAAAACTGTTAGAATTCTGCTTATAAACGTAACATTAATTATATTGATAATATAACATAAACTATCAGTATTCATTAAATGCAATTCTATTGTGGTCTTAGTGTAGAAAAAGAACTTAATGTTGGAATTCATCTTTCCTAATAAAGGTATCCAAGACTTGTCAGATGAACTGTATGTCTGATTTAGGCATAGATTACTCATTTTGAATGTCTAGAGAATAAAATCTGTCTGCAATGAATGAGACTTTACAGAGCAAATAGCCAAAGCTGTTACTTGGGCCATTAACTGAATGATTAAAAAACAGTTTCTGACCAAAATCAGACCCTTTAGGTCTCTCTCTTTTTTATATATCTTTATCTCATATCATTTATGTAATTTCTTACTGGTTTTCTTTCCTGTGCTTTGAAGTCAATGTCAATGTCAAAGAACTGTAGGCAGAAAAATCTTCTCTGGCACTGTAATAATAATTTGTAAAAATATTTTTTACTCATAGCACTCATTATCCATATATCACAGAGAAATATTAGGTGAACATAAAAGGATTTCCTTTTTTTTTATGCATAACAGTGCCGAGTTTACTTCCAAGTCTTATGGTTCAGATTGTGTCACAATACAATCTGCACATCTGCTGCAGAATTTACTGGGGAAATATCTGTGCATTCCACTTCCCAGACTCTTTCAGGGTTTATCTTAATAAGTCAGAAGTTTGCAGCTCCTTACAGAAGTTTATTGTGCACTTCACTAAAATACCAATGAATCTTCCTGTTAATTGTTTGACTAGTTTCTCTGATTATTTACAGTTGATCTAGTTCCTCAAAGAAAAAACAGCCCACGGATCTGAAGCTATGTATTATTTCCATGATAAAAATTGCCATCTAACAGCAGCTGGGCAATATTGATTAATATTGATTGTCTGAAAATTTTTCCATAGGAAAACTTGACTAAAACATGCCGTGTTTCTTAGAGCAGTGTTTTCCTCTCTTGCCTTATTAGTCCTTCCATTTCTCTTTTCCCTGCCTGTTGTTCTGAATTCCATTTCAAGCCCAGGCTCAATGTGGCCTTCGGCAACCTGGTCTAGTGTGTGGCATCCTTGCCTATGGCAGGGGGGTTGGAACTAGATGATCTCTAAGGTCCCTTCCAACCTGGGCCATTCTATGATTTGCATTAATACAGAGACTATTATTTATCACATATATACAGCAACTAACTACATTACAGGTAAAAATCTGTTGAAACAGTAGCAGTTGTATCACCAAATTTGTGATGCCTGGCTGACTTAGGAATGTTAATTGTGAGGCTGCAATTGTTCTAATGTATCAGTATAGACTGAAGAGTAAACTACTCAGATAGACTCTGAGATTATGTCTATAGTGACAAGTTAAATACTGCTAGGGCCCAGACCCAGAGGTCAGAACTAAATTTTCTTGAATGCTAGAGCAAATTTCAAAAGGCATTTTGTCAATCTACCTGGCATTCTCAGAAATAAATAAATAAATAAATAAAAATAGTAAAAAAAATTGCCCAGCACAGTTTGGGAATCCAACCATTCACAGCAGTCAGCTTTAGTATAGCCACTTTGCTTTCAGTGATAATAGAAGTTTACAACATGGACTAGCTAGACTGTGCAAGTTGGCCTCCATGCCAGAGAACAAATCCTAGCAATGTTAAATTACTGGTAGATGCACAACAGGCAACTATGTAACACGAGTCCAGTGAATTTGTGTTAGAATTAATCCTATTTCAGAGAAGTGAAAAGCCTTCGGTACAAAATCAGCATGTTGAGCTTTCTCCCTGTCACCGGATCATTGCTGTATGTGCAAGGCAGGCATGAATCTAAACCTCCAGGTTAATGTTAACACAACAAAAGTTAAGATCTAGCTCATCTTTTTTTTTTTTTTTTTTTACAATGACTAGAGAATATATCTGCCAAAAGTCAGGATAGTAATTAAATATGAATTACCATATGGGATGCCTGCTCTTAGTTGCCATTTTGATAAGGAAAGTTTACCACAGTGCATTTGATTGCTATAATCTATGTGCTTATCAGAGAAATACCTTACAGTCTCTGAAAAAAATTATATCAAGGAGGTTAACTTATTTACATTACTTTTCCCAGGGAGAAAAGAAAGTCAGAGACAGGTAAGGAATGAAACTCATGTAAGTGCCCAGGATACTTCATGCCATATTGCACAATCACACAGAATAAGCATGTAGGGCTTCATAATACAGATTTCTATGGAAGATCTGTAAAATGGTTAGTTGGAGTAGCTGAAACATTAAAAAAATATTTCATCTTGAAGAAAATCATATTAAGAAAGTATATTCACTTAAATAAGTCATAAATATTTTTACAAACAACCTGTATAACACACTGTCCTCTTTGTTTCTTTAATGTAACACTGTTTTCCTACTTAAAGTACAAAATAGGTAAGTATTGCAATTCATAAAGCTATACTGGAGATCTAGAGAAACCCTATCAAAGTTGTAGGTGTTACCAAGGGTGGTAACAGCCCTTTATTAAGCAGCATATCAAAGGAGCTAAAGAGGTAAAACAATAATAACCCAACTTATAAGTACATGCAATCCCATACCGCAAGAAAAGGGTTCACTTTGGATTGCTAACATGCATAAAGACAGACATTAGAACTAATTGTTGTTGTGTTTGAAATAGAGAAGGTACACAAAACAAGAAGCAAAGGAGCAAAGAAGCCAGAGAAGTCATACACAGTCTTGTGATGAAAATTAAAAGGTATGTCACAATAATCAGAGCATCTATTAAAAGTTTTTGTGCACATATGCTTAAGGTTAGAGCTGTCAAGGAAAATGTGGGGTTTGGTTTTTGGGGTTTTTTTAATTACGTTGTCAGCTAAGGATGTAGGATAATTCTTCTAAGGATAGAGAATTTAGTTTCAATCTTCTTCAGTACTCATGTTCATTAAGTTGTACAGATATTGCAGAGTCCTAGTAAGCTTTCATTTCCTTCTATCCTTCCTAGGAGAAGAGGAAACAAGGTTTCCTTATACTAACTAAAAGAGATACCCTTATTCTTATACCAAAGTTCCATTTTTGTGTCAGAATGTGAAATTTCATCGAAGTGTAACTTTATATTTGCACATATCTAGCTGGTTCTTTTATGTTTAGAGAAAAAAAATGGTTAGGAAGAATTTGGATAACAAACAGAAAGGAATGTTTCATTTTAAATGATTTTTGATTTCTAAATGAATGTTATCTGATGTAATAAAAAAGTTGAAGCAAAATATCTCTGTGTTATCAAAACACAACATTTCAACTGACTCAAACCAGTTTTGTTATGGCTGCTTTCAAATGGATTGAAATGAAAGCATATTTTGGAATGGAAGAATTTACAAAACTTAGATTTCCAAATTCCTACTCTATTTAGAGTGATAAATGATTCATCTTCAGTAAATAGGGACTCATACTGATCTACATAGCCATGACTGCAAGATATGCTATTTGCATAGCATTCAGATTTTCCATCTCTCCCTTTTTAATTTGTGCAGGGGCATTGAATCTACAGAGTAATTTTTACAGGCCTTTTATGTTCTGAATTGTATCTAGGGACCTTAGTAGTGACTTGAGCTCAGATATTTCCATCCAGAAAAATCTTTCTGCTTAATTTCCTAACAGTATTGCTGTGACTTTTATATTTCAGCAGAATTGTCTGCAATACTCTGTTAGGTAGGATGTTCAAAACATATCATATATGTTCAAAAACATACATGATTATGGATAGTAAAATCATTCAGTGGCAGTAATATTCTTCAATCAACACTGCAATGCCATCATGTTTGTCATCTGAGATGCCAAACAAATACACAGTCTGATCTGCTTACAGTGAAATTTATACCAACCCCAAAGTCTAGAGATAGCCAAAGACTCAGACAAATTCACTTCTGGTAAAGTGCTGCTCCTGAAAAGTAAAATAAACTCACACACACACACACACACACACATGCACATTCATATATATAATTACATCTCAAATCGTATACAAAAAGATCTGATCTTTCCAACAAAGAAAGCCAGTGCAGTGCCTGGAGTTTCTCTTTTCTCCCAGGTCCTTTCCAATAATATCTGGCTCAAGTTCAGCATGTTACAGGGCTCCCAAGCCTCTTTCCCAGATATATCTGTCTTGTCTCTCTGGGTAAAAGAAACTTATTTCTGGCTCTCTGTCAAGCTCCCCACAACCTTATATTACCAAACAACAATGTTGAAGTCAGGAATGCATACTTTTGCTTTGATTTCCACAGAGAATCATAATTCTTCTCTGCTTCTCTCTCCCCTCCTCCCCTCCCCTTTAGGTGACAAATGGCTCTCTAGAAGTCACCCATCTCTTCATTTTGACCTTCTGTTCACCTCCCCCATTTTTTTCCTTTGCCCTGGCCAATTCCAATTTGGGTAATTATTCTGTCTACAGTACGTAAAATTCTCTCCTTTGTTGTAGTCAATGATAATATTCCTCTGCTATTCTGAAATGTAATGCTATGCCTTGATAAATCATTACTGTGGTTTAGCCCAAGGGGGAAAAAATGGGTGATTGAGGACTGATATCTTTTTATAAAGTCATTCCAGCGTTTAGGGATCCTTTGGGATGAATAGTGTTATATTATTAGTCTTTAATCCCTAGATGATTTGCATTGCAACTATTATTCTCTCCATTGTACACCTTTTTAAAGGGTGCCTATTTATTACTAAAAATATGTAAAACTTTACCCGTGGAAAAATGAAAATAGTCATAGCTTTAGAAATGTTTTAACAAACTGAAATTCTAGTTGTTCTAAATACAGCATTGAAGAAACATGAAATGCAAACTGTGACATTTTCTTCTTTTTCTCCCTAAGTGTGCACTTAGATCCATACATTTCTATTCTTACCACAAAGAAAAGTTTTCAGACACCAAAGATATAACAGCCCTTTTTCAGCTTTCAGCTTCAGAAAGGACAAGCACCTTTCCTGCAAACTTCAGTCCATCTTAAATAACTGTTTCTCTTATTATGCACATCAAGTCATCAAGTCATGCCTTGGGTTGAAATATTCTGTAGATGAGGACAGCTGTTTGCTATGAAGGACCCATTGTTATTTTTGAAACAGATGCTTTGATTTGTTGGAAAGAACTAATATGTGCTGATTTTAGCCCCAATCCAGTATGACACACAAGCATGTGCTTAAATCTATCGTTACTCAGAAAAGCACTTATACATATGTTAAAAATTAAGAATGTGCTTAAGTGCTTTGCTTAATGGAGATGATCTTGAGCACATATTTAAGTGCACTGTTGAATCAAGGCCAGAATGCCCAACCTTCATTGTTGTGAAGTTTGCTTTTTTACTACTTTAAGAAGTTCAAACTACATAGCAATGCTTTATTTCATGTCCTTTGCAATTGGAGGAGGCAATTGCATACTTGAAAAGAAAGAGTTCACTGCATCTTGCAAGCCAAGTAGTGGGGAGGATGGGAAAGCCTGTATAAAATTATCAGGCTGTTTTCACTGGTAAGCATATGAGATATGATTCCACCCGTGGCTGCTCTTCAGTGGCTATGAATCTGTTTCAGATCTCAGCTGGTTCTTTAGACTGCAAGGGCTACTACTTTTTGCCCTGCTTCACAACCAGACGATGGACAAAATGGTGTTTATCACACAGAATGGAGCCAATGTGTGCCCATCCAATTGCATTGCTCTTTGCAGAGGTGTATAACAAAGAAGCAGATGTCACTCTCACTTTATATATGAGGATATCATACACCATTAGTTTCCATAATGATTTGGACAAACCCTCTGCCTGATGCAATTTCTTCCTTTTTTTATTTTTTTATGGTGAGTTTTCTTCCATATTATTCTCTGTAAAATCTATCCATGGTGAGTGAGACTTTTCTGGGAATACCTGGATAGATGCTTTCTTCTAATGCTTTTTGCAATTTTAACAGCTCTAAAAAGTGAGAGAGGATTGACGAATTATACTGAAATCTTCTTCACTTCCTTTATATACAGATGGGAACACTTGGACTATTCTGAAAGGAGTCACTAGAGCAGACTTCTGGTGATGTAATTTTTGGGTTTAGGGGGAAAAATCTTGCTTTTCAAAGTACATTTGCCATCAGAAAAAAAACAATAAAAAATTGATATGTGGCATATCTTGTCTCAGCTGTATCTTCAGATCACATCTGCTTGTTTCACCAAGATAAACTCTTTTCTATTTTCAGCAGCAGAAAGGCAATGAATCTCTGGGGGAACAAGATGGATTCCATTCTGTTTTGTGTGTCATCAAGAATGCCAGCTATATTCTGACCACCAAACTTTTCTATTAATTCTCATGTTGAAAGAGTGAGGAGAAAGAACAAAGCTTGTCTCTCATGTTTCAGCTTGTGTTTGCAGTCCTGGCTGTTAGAAATATTATCTTTTGAAGTTCTTACTGCTGTCTATGCACATTCACACATAGAAGTATAATTCTCGTTCAACTAATGGAAAATGTTTTCTGATTTTCTGTTTTCCACATTGCCCACATTCATTGTATATTCTGTTCTACTTTTCCTTCTAATATCCTTAGATCTTTACTCATACTTGGTAATAAGTTTTAATAAAAACATTATTAAAATCAGGAGGAAAAAGAATGACCTAACGGTAAAGATCAATTATATTTCATAGTTTGATGATGGAAATGCATATTCAGAGTTCAAATTCACTATAAAGCCATGCCCAAAGTATTTTAAAGCTATGGATCCGCTAAAAAAAAAAGACCCCAAACCCTGCTTCTGTAATTGCCAGAAAAAACTTCCAGTGGTATTGTTTAAAAACATCAAAGAACCACTGTGATCTTCTTCCCTACCTCTTTAAAGGAAGGGATTAGTTGAGAGGCAGTTCAAAGTGCAAGGCAGAGCTGTTTCAGGGAACTTCAGAATTTGGAGCAGGTGTTATTACCATATGTGCTAGTAGTACATCCAGTAGCAGTGCAAGTCATCCTGGCTTAAAGGAGAAGAAAACCTGACTCAGTATTCCCAGCAGGTCTCCCAGACAATGAATCACAGGTTGAGGAATCGGAAGATATGGACAGGCAGAAATAGAGTATTTTATGAGGGTTACCATGAGGATAAAAGAAAGGAAATCATGCTTAGAACAATTCACTAAAGCAAGTAAAAACATGTCAGAAGTTCCTTATTTGTTAGAAAAAAGGATTCTTAACTAAATTCACACAGAAGCTGTGTTCTCATGACAAAGTTGTAGAAGACTGACACCAGTATTGGTGTATACCAGTCATCCTAACTATAAAGCTGCAAGGAAAATGACAGTGTTCTCCCAAGTGCTGTAGTTACTTAAGTGTTAATATATATATTTAAGGTCATACTTCCCAAAATTGTCCTTTCTGCTGTGAACTGGGACGCTATCTCACGCTTTCCTTGTTAATGACTAGAGAATTTGTCTGTACCAAGCCAGTCTGGGGACTTACAGGTTGGTGCTAGTAGATGTCCAGCCTTTAATGCTTGTCCTTAACCTTCTTTGGGAGTGAGTAGTTAGCTGGTTTGCACTTGGAAAAGAAATCCTAATATTAGTCCCATAGTTCCAGCCAGTTATCCCAAGTCTAAAGTACAAACCATTTCAAATGCAAAAGGTTATGAACAGAAGGGGTTTGGGCCCCAGCTAGCATGCAATGTTGTATGCAAATATTGCTCAGATTTCATACAGAAGATGACTCTATTCAGTAGTATAAACCATGAATAACAGGCCTGGAATCTGACCTTTTAAAAATATAAGCAAAGGAGTTGTTCCACTTGCTCTGCTCTGTACAGTTTCACAGATAATAAGCGCAGTCACTCCCAACTTCTTGCCCTTATTAATATCACAGTTATTTCTGTGATACTTGGCTAAAAAGGCAAGGCAAATCTTCAGTCGGCCCTTACCAGACAGGCATCAAAATCATAGCTTCAGCATACATAACACAGTGTTCAGTGGAATTGTTTTTTACTCAGAGTAGGTTAGGATAGATTAAGTTTTGCTATGACTACTAAAATGAAAAGAAATTCCACTTGCAAAACAGTATGTATGCAAACATGTCTAGTTCTTCACATCTTTTCATCAAGGAGATACAGGAAGGCTGGAGAAGAAATGATAATTGTGTCCAGCTGCTTCACCCACTGCACTTTGTGCCAAAACATATACTATCACTATAATTTTTTTTTACAGTTAGTGACTAGAATTGTCTCCAGGAAGTGGACACCTTAATATTGCCTTGTTCTTCATTGCAGAGGAAGTCACAATCCAACCTTACTGTATATACAAGCTCAGGACAATTGTGTTAATCTCCGGAATATGGCATCTCCAACCACCAAATTTTGTAGTTTGACCTTGGCAACAGGACTACTTCTGGATAAACATTACCAGTGCGAGCCCATTGAGCACTTGGCCCATGGTGTCATGAGTTGTGTGCTACTGTTGAGCAGCCCATGCATCTACACAGTGTAAAAAGGCATCGTACATCCTGGAAAGATAATAACTTGGCCAAATTTATCACCTTTGATTAAGTTCTGTGCTAATGTGCAAAATTGCTTGATTCTTGAGATCATATCCTGACAGTTGAGAAAGGAGTTAGTTTGCAATTTTCTCACCCAATTAAATAGACTATGGTCTCGCACTGGGATACAGCTTACATAATTTTAATGTCAACATTGTAGATAATTATATGTGAGTTAGTCGCCATAGATTGCGTTCATCACCCCTCCAACTGAGTCAACAAGTTTGGAACACAATTAATCTGGCCTATTTTAAATGTCTGTGAGCTGACTTATATCCCAGAAATACCTGGTTTTGTCATTAATGAAAAGGGAGCTTAGGGTAACTACTTGAGAAATAAAAAGAACCCCTATGTTACAGATTTTTCTAGCCAATCAGATGAATCCTGTGCAGGGAAACCTACAAGTCACAGAGCAGGCAAAAAGGCTTAAGCCAAACGTATTCTTTTTTACCCTGATCCACTAAGAAATTGTTCTGCGTTCCATTCATAACAAAGCAAAGGAATGCACTACAGTCACTGTCCAAGAGTGAACACCAAAACAGTGGATTGGCTACATGAATAATGAGGTCCACAAAAGATTACTCATATCTCAGGTTTTTTCCTTTCCAGCTAGCTTGCCTTATCATAGTCTACTCATTCAGATCTGCCTTTCTATATTTCCAAAGACACATTCAGAAGAAAGTTATCCAAGTTTTGTGAGGAAACTAGAAACCATATTTTCTCCATGTGACTGAACAAGATTGGAATTTGTTAGTGATGTCACTTAAATCAGGAGTAATTGCATCAAAACTGATGGAGATAACCTACAAGGAAGTTAGAATCTTGGCCTACTGTTTCAAAAATAGGAGAAAAGCCTACACTACATGAATGATAGAAAGATATAATATAGCACTAATGAAATGGTGTGGTCTTTTTAATGTAACACGGAGAAATAGCATTGTAGCTGAACTGTTGAATAAAAGTTTTCACTTAACTTACAGTACATTTTACTGTCATCAAAAAAGCATTTGGGAATAATAGTTTCCAATGAGTCTCTGTTGAAATTTTGGGATAATAAAATTTTATATCTTAATATTTATGATTCTAATAAACTACCACAATATTAAAATGAAAGATACAAACTCTGAGGTCAAAAACTACAATTTGTTGTAAAGAAAAACAATTTTAAATAATCAACCACTATTGAAAACTAAGATCACTTCCTATAATTTAATAAGTAATCCCCTTGGTGATATATCCCGGATATTAAACTGGTTTAACTCACTTGGCCCAGCTGTTTTAAATTGGTACATAACATTCTGCCAAATGATAATACAAAAGTAAGGATGAAATGACATGGTAACCATTTAAGTTCTGATTTTTAGCTTCATTGTCTACCTCACAGTGATCACAAATTGGCTAATCAGGGCACAAATATTAATTCATTACTGTTAATTGCAGTGAATGACAAGTATAAAGATAATACTTTGGGTTTTCGCTCCTATGGAGCACTTGTGGATAAGCTGTCAGTTGACCAGATGTAAGTGGTTGATTGGGTAATATATCTCACAGCTCCCAATCCAACTAATACTTGCCAAAGCAGTTGGTGCTTTTTTCACAAAAAACATCCAGCTGCAGATTCTCAGTGTTTCCATAATGAAGCCAGTTATAGCTTCTACTTATAAAACCTATTCTAAGAATACTATCTGAGCCTGAGAGGAAAAACATTTTAAAAAGGCTCTGTTAAGTGCAAGCAAAAATACTCCATACATGTATCTTTCACTATATGTAAAACACATTTGTGTTAACTAGTCATTTGTGAGAGGAGATGACAATTTATCCATTCCTTATTCTACGTGAATGTTCACTGATGCACTACATTCAAACTTTTCAGTCCTATGTGTGCTTGTCCTGGTTTTGAAAACTGCTATTTAATAACCATTTTAAAGAGATGATGAGCCAAAGCCAAAACCATGTCAAAGATATTCAGTGGCTATGGTTTGCTTTACCATTGGATGAGGAAGTTCCCTGCCCACTGCAAATGAGCTTGTGAAACTTACAATTTATTGGAAAACAGAAAAATGTTGTTCTAAGGTACAGTGCAAGAGCTTGCTCAAGAATTGGGCTTTGAAATAAATGGAAATACAAGCAGCAGTCACCACAACTGACAGACTAGAAACCCATGCTGTCTGGTTCCCAGAGTAGGTACTAATACCCTGGGCTGAGTCTCCCCTTCCCTGGTCAAGGGATCACACATTATATTGGTCATGAAATAGGACAGGCTGCAGCCACTACAATGTGGAACCACATGCCACAGAATCTGGTGCACTTGAGAACTATGTTGGCTTGAGATCTATAGAAATGGCAGCTTTATTTACGCAGGTGTTCCATTATGCCTTACTGAAGGGAGCAGAGAGAGATTGCTTAACATGCTTCTCATTTGTTTATTTGTTTTTCCTTATTGGGTAAAAGTAGAGATCAGGAAATAACTAATGTAACTGACAGCACAGACTTGAGGAAGGGACAATGGCAAACAGGGACAGTTCTGTCTGAGAGTAGTAAATGATAGGGTCTCTATCCACCCAACAACTCCTTCTTCAAACAAGTGCCCTCTGTGGGTGGGGAAAAATGACCAAGAATATTTGATGTGTGAAAGAATTGTGGTCTAAAGTCAAATCAACAGACCTAATAAACACTAATCCAAGCAAGCACTTAGCTCCATTCCAAACAAGCATAGACCTCATTAATTTGAACTTTGACTCAGGTAAGTAAGTTATGGAAATACATAACACAGGCCTACCCTCAAAGTTTGTGACTAACATTAATGGAAATGTCTGTTTACTCACCTATTAAAGATAGGTTGGATTGGGGGAACATAACAATTTCATAAGAATCACCCTGTGATTATTTATTGCCAAACCCTTAGTGGTGTCAAATATTCTGTAGAGGTCAGGAAAGAGCTACGTAGAGCTGTCGATGCTCCTGAGAGTCTGTGCTGGTTCATTAGAGTGCAGATTGTGAACTGAAGTGTTCACAAAGAAGAAATGTCTCTTGCCACTCATTGAGAGATGCCAAACACATTCTGAATTTTGCAGCTGCTGATATAACTGAGGCTGTGGGCTGAAACAGCCCTGCCCAGTCAGGTCAGTGGAACAGCAACAGCATCTCTTCTGAATATCATATCTGTGATTTTCCTCTTTCATTATAGTTGACTGAGTCAGAGTGAGACATTGGAGCAAATGTAAAACTCATCAATTTAAAAAGTCTTTGTAGCTGATCCTCATCTGACATAGATGGGGAATATTCCTATGATGATAACAAAGTTGTTAGCATCTGGATTGCTCCATTTCTGTAATTAAGACAACATGACAAAATGCTCTAGAAGTAATAGTTTTGATTTCGTCGGTTTTGTAAAGCACCAGACACTCTGGAGGGCTCAGGAGTAATTCTTAAGTATTGTTTCAATGTGTTTGAAAGTGTTTGAATTCACTGGCTATTCTCAGCTATACAGGAACACGCACACACATACATACACAAACAGCTCTTGAAGGAAATCAACACATCTGGAGAAAAAGATTTACTTTGGGTGATCTCAACTGCATTATTTACACATTATTTACAAAAACCTTTTAGCGGGAACCATAAAAACATATCAAAGTGCTGTGACTTTCTTATACCCCTCCCTCCCATACTCTACAACAGATTTTGCAGTTTATCTTCTCTTCCTGGTCAGTATCTTCACAAAGTACATGAAAACTGAAACCACTCAGGAAAAATGTTGGTAAATATTTTCTTTTAGAAACTGAGTCTTCTCTGCTGAGTTTTTCTGTGCGTACTTTTATGTAATATTCCAGGTCTTTCTTTTCTTGCTCTGTAAGGGACTCCCTTAGGAGATGTATACACATACAAATATGGTGATGGTACCAGACCCTGCGCTTTGGGGGCATTATGCTTTGTAAACATTAAACTAATCTAAATCATCATCTTTTCAGTTAACTCCTCTCCTGAGCAGGGAGTAAGGCTTTTTGCAGGACTACCAAGCACCTATAGTAGGTGCAGTCTTTCAGAAATGTCCTAGGATGACCTTAATATGGGCCCTGCCATAGCCAATAATCTTTGCGTCTACCTGCATGTGTTTAGCTACAAGATTAGAGCAGCACAGGACAACTTGGCATGTTTGCTAAAACTTGCCCTGTGTACTACCACCTGTGCATAAGAAATCAGGACTCAGGATACTCTGTTAAATCCCAAATTTCTTAAATAACTCTAAATAAATTGTCCCACCCCTCCACATCTGGAATCTTTGCCCATATCTTTAGGATTTTTAATAGGAAATAAGCACCTGACATTGAAAACAGGGTAGTTAGTCAGAGGTTATTAAAATAAAGGTTGCAGTTCAGCAGGAAGAAAACTGCACACTCTCCACTATGCTTTCTGGATTATCAGTGGGTATAGTACATCTGCACTTCAGTTCCTATGAGGGACAACCACACTTCGGGTTTGATATTTAAGCACTGGCTGGATTCTGGTTATCCACAGCAACTCACACTCGCAAGAGGTGGAAACGTGAGTCAGGACCCAACAAGTGACCTAGCAGCTGTGGAAGGATGTCTGAATGTCTTGCTGTAATAACCTTGTTGCAATCTCTCCTAGTCACTATCTTCCTAATAAGATGGAAGGGAGGAGCCAAAAATCTTGGTTTCATTATATAAACCAAAAAAGTGCCTTTTGTTAACACGTCTTTTCTTGCACAACTGATAGCAGACCCACAATCTGGTCTGAATTTGGAATAATAATACACTTTCCTTTTTGACATTCTCTTACCCCTATGTCCTAAGCACTTGCCCTGCTTGACATGTTTCCTCCAAGATGCACCTACTGAGAGTTAACATTTTACATCTCAAAGAGATGAAAGTCTGTTATTCTGGCTTGTATTTTCACTTTAGCATGACATTTGTATTGGCTGCTGTGCTTTCAAATTTCTGAATTACCCTTGAGTTTGCTTTGGATATTTCCATCATTTTAAGGCCTCCCTTTTCCTTATAAGCCCACCTGGAAAATAGCAATAAAACTTACAAGCTTTAAGGGGGTTGTTTTCCAAAGTTCACTGCAGTTCTAGTTGTTTTTAAGAGAGCTTAACACTTTATCAGGCTGAAATTATTGTTATAATTCTCTATGCCTAAGTATGTGTGGTTAAATGAACAAAATAGTTTGGTTCGTGCAACACGTATTCAGTGGCAAAGGTGGCAAAAAAGTTGATTATTTTAGTTGTAGTTTCTAAAATATCTCACACATCTTCAAACAATAGGTTCTTTATCTTTCTGTGTGGAAGCTTCAGCTTGGAAGAAAATTGAAAGTTCAATTCAAACATCAGTAAAACAACAGGTTCTTAAAAATTAGATACATAGTCATTCATCTGAAGACATGTTAAATGAGGCCTTTTAGAGTTAGGTACAGATGAATTTACTCTCTAGATCAAAGGTGGTCTCTAGAGAGAAGGCTTGTGGCAGACTGGAGACAAGCAACCATGATCTGCTCTCATCTAATAAGATAAAGAAAACTCCAAATTAGTGATGGAGTTTGTGCTTTAAAGAGACATAACTTCTTAAAGGTGAGAAACATGATGAGCAAAATTCCTGCAAATTGAAATATAAGCAGGGAGCACTGAGTGAATCTCACTTTAGTAGATGGCTAAGCTGCCATGATTTCACTTTGTGGAAATTTTGAATGTACTAGCAATGTATAACATGTGAAAATAGACTGAACTGGCAGATCTAGATAGCAGTTTGAATGAGACATCCTGAACAAAAGAAAGTAGTTCATATGAGAACCTAAAAGCACAGGAAAACAAGTATGCTCTTTAAGAATAAGAGAAAGAACCTTAAAAAAATTTAAAATAGAAAAATACTTTAGAAGTGATATAATCTTTTCATTATATAAGCATGTTAAATCTGTTAATAATGATAGAGAAAAAGGAAAAATTGAGCAAATATTGCCCTCCAACACTAGAATTAAAACAGGATCATTTAATCACTTCACATAAGGATGATTAAGATCTTTCCAATCCTCAGTTACCAAGAAGGATTTTAGACAAAACCTGTTAAATATTTCCAAACCAATAAGACTGATATCTTGAGTCTGAGAGTCCTCAGCAAATTCCCAAGGAGGCAGCTGGATAACTAGTGTTGCCTTTGAATAAATCTTGAAGTATGGGAGAAATTCCAGAAGACTAGAAGAGTACAAATGATGTGGTGATATCCAAAAAAGGTTATGTTAGGCAAGTTACTTCATATCAACCCTAGGCACAAAAATGAAAAACTGATAGAGGAATAAATCAATACCATTAAGAACTGGCTGAGAGTTCACAAAGGTAACCAGCCACAGGGCACACTTCTACTTCTAGAGTCAGCTCTCAAAGATTACTTGAAGGATGACCACATCCAGTATAAAATATTCCTAAAATACTTGCAGAAGACAGTTGTGAATGACACAAAAACTGGTAGAAGAGCATAGAATAATAGAAAAAAATTATCTGAGTTATTTAGCCAAGTGAGACAGTTCCAACTAACCAGTTGAAAACAGCCAAACTTCTGCAGCTGTTCTAAAATGGATCTTAAGCGACGAGCAGTAGAGCAGAAGTTCCTAATCTAGATCGGAAAACAAAAACCGTATATGAACACTTTATTGTATAAACTGAGCAACAAATGCAAGCAGGGTGATGATTTTACCTCTGTGTGTAATATTGATGAGATTGATACTAGAATATTGCACACACATCTGGTCTCCATATTTTGGGTACAAAAAAAAAAGAAGTTGAAAAATTGGAAAGGATGCAGAAAGGACCTTAAAAATCATTTCAGGATGGAGAAAATGCCTTCCAGTAGGGCACTGGAAATAGTCAATCTGTTTAGATTATAGTAGATTTAAGGGTGGTTTAATTATGTGTGCATGCACATTCATTAGGAAAAACTCTGAACACTGAAAGGACCTTTAAACCAAAGGAAAAAGGCCTAAAGAAAATCAATGAGTATAAGCTAAAACCAGACAAGTTTAGTTTAAATAAGGCACTTTTTTCAGCAGTGTGGGACATCAGTCAGAAAAAGCCACAAAGGAAAGCAGTGAAGTCTCCTTCTTTTAATACTAATACTGGCCTAATTTCAGAAAGATGTGCTTTAGCCAAACAAAAGTTATTCTTTAGTCAGAGATTTTTGCTCAATTTAATATATCTAATTACCCAATTATTCCTTAAACACTTTATGAAGTATACATATAATTTAAATTTAGTTGTCTACAGTGTAGACTTCTGAACCTTGGGTAGCCTGCATAAGATTGCTTTAGAGTCAGGAGACACTTAGGAGGCTGGATTCATGTCACTCATTTTTAGAAACCTGCATTAGGATGAGATTAATCCTGAAAAGCACCTGCTTCTTTCTACAATAAAAGACATGCTATACAGGGAACAAAAAAGAAGATATCAACAGAATTTGAATAACCGGCTCTTATGCAGAGATTTCCACTGAAAGTGCATGCATTCAGTCAGATGAATCCCACCTAGGTTTTGTGTCTGAGCATCAGGAAGGCATTTTGACAAACATTCCAGAGTAGTAAATCTATTTCAGCAGGAAAAGAAGTACATGGATTTTTTTGTAAGACTGGGTGAGGTAGAGATTTTTGATATTTCTTCTGTGCCTAACGTGTAGCTGTTTATACACATTTATTTAGATTCTGTCTTTCATCTGTTTCAGGATCAAACATTTTAAAGCCTCATAACAACAAATCATGCTTTCCCTATGTTTTAAAAGAGATTTTAAGAAGGGAATTAAAGATAAGGAGTTGAATGTCTTTATTTGCTAAGGACCCAACTTTTCATCACCAGCAGCACAGTGGGAGGACAAAAACCAAAATGATATCCAGTGTGAAATAAGATCTCACTGTGATTCTGAATTTTGGGATGTTTTCCTGTTTGTTTTGAATTTCACATTAAAACAAGGCAGAATAAATATTCCTAACATCATCAGAGAACTTGAGAATGAAGTAAGTCACAGCTCTTAAAGGATGACAAGCCTCAGTCACTGGGAGCAGGCACATGAACACACACAGAGTTAAAGGGGTTATGAAGTTTGAGGGGTTTCGATTATGGAAATAAGAAAGATCTCCCACATTAGAGCCCTGGTTAATGTTTTACACAAACAACATGGACTGAAGTCAAGGGAAGATTTGCCTCAGGAAGGACTAGAAGGTTGTATTCAATGTACTGTATATTATGGATATTTTTCTTTTCTTTTATGAGTCACCTGGGAATCTATCTCCCCATTTCAACTGACATGAACTATTTTGTTTCAGTATTATTTTTTACTGTTCTAGCCTGTATGCTTTATTGATGTTAATTATAATTTGGTTGCTCACCAACTTAAATTGAAAGTAAAAGCTGCAATCCTAACCCATTTCTGTAATGATTTAAGAAAAGCTAACATGTATGTTACTTGGATCAAGCTTTCTCATTAAATAGTTATTAATGACATATTTTTTCTTAAGAAATCTTTTAATACCAAGTCACATATTGCCTGTATATATTTTGAAGTGTATAATGCTTCTTCTAGATGTACTGATTACTTAAATAAGAACATTATACAAGCAATGAAGATGATTAAGGACTTAGAAGAAGCACTTTTGGAGCATCTCAAGTGGTAGGACTCAGCTTAGATACTATACATTTGTGTGCAATAATGTTATAGATACATGTAACTTGGAACATCAATTTATCCTTAATGAAAATAGTGAAAAGAATAATACACTTAATAACAAATCTTTTCCATCTAAAAATTACTTTATTTGTGAAAATCCTTTTTACAAGAGAATAGGGGGGGAAAAAATCTCAGCATGTCTTTACTTACATCACATTTTTAAGATTGCTCAGAGTGCAAATGTAAAATAGTCCACATGGAGACTTAGAAATTCTTTAGTTAGATATTTAGCTAATGAGTTAATACACATTTTTCCATCTTCTGGAAGTTCAAAATACAGTTCTCTGTGCTGCCATTTCTATTATTTATAGATATCAGCAAAGGCATAAAAAAACCCCACCAAAATCTAACCCCATAATTGAAGTCTTATTTGAAGTAGATACAATTTTTCACATATTTTTTTCTCCGAAAGAAGACTGAGGCAGAGAAAGGAACAAGCATTAGCTAAATCATTACATTATTAGAAGATGGCCTTACAGCACAAGAGTCAACATGACCTAACATCCTATACAGAACAGATGTGAACTGCTGACTACCCATGGTCAAGGAGAAAATTCTCATCTGGAATTACTATTTCTACAAAATTGTCAATAACGGGATATCTCTGAAGGTTTTTTCTAAGTATCTGGCACTCCTTAGTGAATCCTCATCAGATTTAAGCAAACTTTTGTGTTCTGAAACCCAGTTCCAACTTTAAAATACTGCTCTGTTTGTGCCACAGAGAAGGTTTAAGCTCTGTCCTGCAGTTACCCATATGTTTTAATTGTTAACACACCCAAGGTCTGTGCTAGCTGGCGTTCCCCTAGGTGGTAGCTAAGTACAGTTCAAGGGACTATATAGGCCAGGAATAATTCCCAATAGACACTTTGGTTGTGGCTAAACTATTTTGCAGGGCAAGATGGGTGTGTGTCATGCTGTGCCATCTACCCTCAGGTCCAGAAAGCAGGACCTGCACCTTTCTACCAACACCATAGGTTTAGTTTTTGTGTGCAAGAAATAATACAGTTGTATGAAAATACTGTACCTTGTCCTTAGGAGGATGTGGGAAAACATCTCTTTTCAGGCATAGGAAATCCTAAGAATATCTTTGCAAAAGACGAAGGACCACAAAAGTTTGCCAGTCAAAAGAATGGGGGAACCTACAGGTGAATACTGCTTTTCACAGAATCACAGAATCAGAGAATGTCAGGGGTTGGAAGGGACCTAGAAAGATCATCTAGTCCAATCCCCCTGCCAGAGCAGGATCACCTAGACGAGGTCACACAGGAATGCATCCAGGCAGCTCTTGAATGTCTCCAGAGAAGGAGACTCCACAGCCTTCCTGGGCAGCCTGTTCCAGTGCTCTGTCACCCTTACTGTAAAGAAGTTCCTCCTCGTGTTAATACTAAACCTCCTGTGGTCCAACTTGCTCCCATTCCCTTTTGTCCTAACATTGGATGACACTGAGAAGAGCCTGGCTCCCTCCTTCCAACACTCGCCCTTAATATATTTATAGACATTAATAAGGTCCCCTCTCAGTCTCCTCCAGGCTGCAGAGACCCAGCTCTCTCAGCCTGTCCTCATAGGGCAGATGCTCCACTCCTTTCATGATCTTGGTGGCTCTGTGCTGGACTCTCTCCAGCAGCTCCCTATCCTTCT